>JAVXUP010000479.1:0-453327 GCA_033070095.1 Escallonia herrerae | reverse complement strand
CCCTAAACCCTAAACCCTAAACCCTAAACCCTAAACCCTAAACCCTAAACCCTAAACCCTAAACCCTAAACCCTAAACCCTAAACCCTAAACCCTAAACCCTAAACCCTAAACCCTAAACCCTAAACCCTAAACCCTAAACCCTAAACCCTAAACCCTAAACCCTAAACCCTAAACCCTAAACCCTAAACCCTAAACCCTAAACCCTAAACCCTAAACCCTAAACCCTAAACCCTAAACCCTAAACCCTAAACCCTAAACCCTAAACCCTAAACCCTAAACCCTAAACCCTAAACCCTAAACCCTAAACCCTAAACCCTAAACCCTAAACCCTAAACCCTAAACCCTAAACCCTAAACCCTAAACCCTAAACCCTAAACCCTAAACCCTAAACCCTAAACCCTAAACCCTAAACCCTAAACCCTAAACCCTAAACCCTAAACCCTAAACCCTAAAACCCTAAACCCTAAACCCTAAACCCTAAAACCCTAAACCCTAAACCCTAAACCCTAAACCCTAAACCCTAAAACCCTAAACCCTAAACCCTAAACCCTAAACCCTAAACCCTAAACCCTAAACCCTAAACCCTAAACCCTAAACCCTAAACCCTAAACCCTAAACCCTAAACCCTAAACCCTAAACCCTAAACCCTAAACCCTAAACCCTAAACCCTAAACCCTAAACCCTAAACCCTAAACCCTAAACCCTAAACCCTAAACCCTAAACCCTAAACCCTAAACCCTAAACCCTAAACCCTAAACCCTAAACCCTAAACCCTAAACCCTAAACCCTAAACCCTAAACCCTAAACCCTAAACCCTAAACCCTAAACCCTAAACCCTAAACCCTAAACCCTAAACCCTAAACCCTAAACCCTAAACCCTAAACCCTAAACCCTAAACCCTAAACCCTAAACCCTAAACCCTAAACCCTAAACCCTAAACCCTAAACCCTAAACCCTAAACCCTAAACCCTAAACCCTAAACCCTAAACCCTAAACCCTAAACCCTAAACCCTAAACCCTAAACCCTAAACCCTAAACCCTAAACCCTAAACCCTAAACCCTAAACCCTAAACCCTAAACCCTAAACCCTAAACCCTAAACCCTAAACCCTAAACCCTAAACCCTAAACCCTAAACCCTAAACCCTAAACCCTAAACCCTAAACCCTAAACCCTAAACCCTAAACCCTAAACCCTAAACCCTAAACCCTAAACCCTAAACCCTAAACCCTAAACCCTAAACCCTAAACCCTAAACCCTAAACCCTAAACCCTAAACCCTAAACCCTAAACCCTAAACCCTAAACCCTAAACCCTAAACCCTAAACCCTAAACCCTAAACCCTAAACCCTAAACCCTAAACCCTAAACCCTAAACCCTAAACCCTAAACCCTAAACCCTAAACCCTAAACCCTAAACCCTAAACCCTAAACCCTAAACCCTAAACCCTAAACCCTAAACCCTAAACCCTAAACCCTAAACCCTAAACCCTAAACCCTAAACCCTAAACCCTAAACCCTAAACCCTAAACCCTAAACCCTAAACCCTAAACCCTAAACCCTAAACCCTAAACCCTAAACCCTAAACCCTAAACCCTAAACCCTAAACCCTAAACCCTAAACCCTAAACCCTAAACCCTAAACCCTAAACCCTAAACCCTAAACCCTAAACCCTAAACCCTAAACCCTAAACCCTAAACCCTAAACCCTAAACCCTAAACCCTAAACCCTAAACCCTAAACCCTAAACCCTAAACCCTAAACCCTAAACCCTAAACCCTAAACCCTAAACCCTAAACCCTAAACCCTAAACCCTAAACCCTAAACCCTAAACCCTAAACCCTAAACCCTAAACCCTAAACCCTAAACCCTAAACCCTAAACCCTAAACCCTAAACCCTAAACCCTAAACCCTAAACCCTAAACCCTAAACCCTAAACCCTAAACCCTAAACCCTAAACCCTAAACCCTAAACCCTAAACCCTAAACCCTAAACCCTAAACCCTAAACCCTAAACCCTAAACCCTAAACCCTAAACCCTAAACCCTAAACCCTAAACCCTAAACCCTAAACCCTAAACCCTAAACCCTAAACCCTAAACCCTAAACCCTAAACCCTAAACCCTAAACCCTAAACCCTAAACCCTAAACCCTAAACCCTAAACCCTAAACCCTAAACCCTAAACCCTAAACCCTAAACCCTAAACCCTAAACCCTAAACCCTAAACCCTAAACCCTAAACCCTAAACCCTAAACCCTAAACCCTAAACCCTAAACCCTAAACCCTAAACCCTAAACCCTAAACCCTAAACCCTAAACCCTAAACCCTAAACCCTAAACCCTAAACCCTAAACCCTAAACCCTAAACCCTAAACCCTAAACCCTAAACCCTAAACCCTAAACCCTAAACCCTAAACCCTAAACCCTAAACCCTAAACCCTAAACCCTAAACCCTAAACCCTAAACCCTAAACCCTAAACCCTAAACCCTAAACCCTAAACCCTAAACCCTAAACCCTAAACCCTAAACCCTAAACCCTAAACCCTAAACCCTAAACCCTAAACCCTAAACCCTAAACCCTAAACCCTAAACCCTAAACCCTAAACCCTAAACCCTAAACCCTAAACCCTAAACCCTAAACCCTAAACCCTAAACCCTAAACCCTAAACCCTAAACCCTAAACCCTAAACCCTAAACCCTAAACCCTAAACCCTAAACCCTAAACCCTAAACCCTAAACCCTAAACCCTAAACCCTAAACCCTAAACCCTAAACCCTAAACCCTAAACCCTAAACCCTAAACCCTAAACCCTAAACCCTAAACCCTAAACCCTAAACCCTAAACCCTAAACCCTAAACCCTAAACCCTAAACCCTAAACCCTAAACCCTAAACCCTAAACCCTAAACCCTAAACCCTAAACCCTAAACCCTAAACCCTAAACCCTAAACCCTAAACCCTAAACCCTAAACCCTAAACCCTAAACCCTAAACCCTAAACCCTAAACCCTAAACCCTAAACCCTAAACCCTAAACCCTAAACCCTAAACCCTAAACCCTAAACCCTAAACCCTAAACCCTAAACCCTAAACCCTAAACCCTAAACCCTAAACCCTAAACCCTAAACCCTAAACCCTAAACCCTAAACCCTAAACCCTAAACCCTAAACCCTAAACCCTAAACCCTAAACCCTAAACCCTAAACCCTAAACCCTAAACCCTAAACCCTAAACCCTAAACCCTAAACCCTAAACCCTAAACCCTAAACCCTAAACCCTAAACCCTAAACCCTAAACCCTAAACCCTAAACCCTAAACCCTAAACCCTAAACCCTAAACCCTAAACCCTAAACCCTAAACCCTAAACCCTAAACCCTAAACCCTAAACCCTAAACCCTAAACCCTAAACCCTAAACCCTAAACCCTAAACCCTAAACCCTAAACCCTAAACCCTAAACCCTAAACCCTAAACCCTAAACCCTAAACCCTAAACCCTAAACCCTAAACCCTAAACCCTAAACCCTAAACCCTAAACCCTAAACCCTAAACCCTAAACCCTAAACCCTAAACCCTAAACCCTAAACCCTAAACCCTAAACCCTAAACCCTAAACCCTAAACCCTAAACCCTAAACCCTAAACCCTAAACCCTAAACCCTAAACCCTAAACCCTAAACCCTAAACCCTAAACCCTAAACCCTAAACCCTAAACCCTAAACCCTAAACCCTAAACCCTAAACCCTAAACCCTAAACCCTAAACCCTAAACCCTAAACCCTAAACCCTAAACCCTAAACCCTAAACCCTAAACCCTAAACCCTAAACCCTAAACCCTAAACCCTAAACCCTAAACCCTAAACCCTAAACCCTAAACCCTAAACCCTAAACCCTAAACCCTAAACCCTAAACCCTAAACCCTAAACCCTAAACCCTAAACCCTAAACCCTAAACCCTAAACCCTAAACCCTAAACCCTAAACCCTAAACCCTAAACCCTAAACCCTAAACCCTAAACCCTAAACCCTAAACCCTAAACCCTAAACCCTAAACCCTAAACCCTAAACCCTAAACCCTAAACCCTAAACCCTAAACCCTAAACCCTAAACCCTAAACCCTAAACCCTAAACCCTAAACCCTAAACCCTAAACCCTAAACCCTAAACCCTAAACCCTAAACCCTAAACCCTAAACCCTAAACCCTAAACCCTAAACCCTAAACCCTAAACCCTAAACCCTAAACCCTAAACCCTAAACCCTAAACCCTAAACCCTAAACCCTAAACCCTAAACCCTAAACCCTAAACCCTAAACCCTAAACCCTAAACCCTAAACCCTAAACCCTAAACCCTAAACCCTAAACCCTAAACCCTAAACCCTAAACCCTAAACCCTAAACCCTAAACCCTAAACCCTAAACCCTAAACCCTAAACCCTAAACCCTAAACCCTAAACCCTAAACCCTAAACCCTAAACCCTAAACCCTAAACCCTAAACCCTAAACCCTAAACCCTAAACCCTAAACCCTAAACCCTAAACCCTAAACCCTAAACCCTAAACCCTAAACCCTAAACCCTAAACCCTAAACCCTAAACCCTAAACCCTAAACCCTAAACCCTAAACCCTAAACCCTAAACCCTAAACCCTAAACCCTAAACCCTAAACCCTAAACCCTAAACCCTAAACCCTAAACCCTAAACCCTAAACCCTAAACCCTAAACCCTAAACCCTAAACCCTAAACCCTAAACCCTAAACCCTAAACCCTAAACCCTAAACCCTAAACCCTAAACCCTAAACCCTAAACCCTAAACCCTAAACCCTAAACCCTAAACCCTAAACCCTAAACCCTAAACCCTAAACCCTAAACCCTAAACCCTAAACCCTAAACCCTAAACCCTAAACCCTAAACCCTAAACCCTAAACCCTAAACCCTAAACCCTAAACCCTAAACCCTAAACCCTAAACCCTAAACCCTAAACCCTAAACCCTAAACCCTAAACCCTAAACCCTAAACCCTAAACCCTAAACCCTAAACCCTAAACCCTAAACCCTAAACCCTAAACCCTAAACCCTAAACCCTAAACCCTAAACCCTAAACCCTAAACCCTAAACCCTAAACCCTAAACCCTAAACCCTAAACCCTAAACCCTAAACCCTAAACCCTAAACCCTAAACCCTAAACCCTAAACCCTAAACCCTAAACCCTAAACCCTAAACCCTAAACCCTAAACCCTAAACCCTAAACCCTAAACCCTAAACCCTAAACCCTAAACCCTAAACCCTAAACCCTAAACCCTAAACCCTAAACCCTAAACCCTAAACCCTAAACCCTAAACCCTAAACCCTAAACCCTAAACCCTAAACCCTAAACCCTAAACCCTAAACCCTAAACCCTAAACCCTAAACCCTAAACCCTAAACCCTAAACCCTAAACCCTAAACCCTAAACCCTAAACCCTAAACCCTAAACCCTAAACCCTAAACCCTAAACCCTAAACCCTAAACCCTAAACCCTAAACCCTAAACCCTAAACCCTAAACCCTAAACCCTAAACCCTAAACCCTAAACCCTAAACCCTAAACCCTAAACCCTAAACCCTAAACCCTAAACCCTAAACCCTAAACCCTAAACCCTAAACCCTAAACCCTAAACCCTAAACCCTAAACCCTAAACCCTAAACCCTAAACCCTAAACCCTAAACCCTAAACCCTAAACCCTAAACCCTAAACCCTAAACCCTAAACCCTAAACCCTAAACCCTAAACCCTAAACCCTAAACCCTAAACCCTAAACCCTAAACCCTAAACCCTAAACCCTAAACCCTAAACCCTAAACCCTAAACCCTAAACCCTAAACCCTAAACCCTAAACCCTAAACCCTAAACCCTAAACCCTAAACCCTAAACCCTAAACCCTAAACCCTAAACCCTAAACCCTAAACCCTAAACCCTAAACCCTAAACCCTAAACCCTAAACCCTAAACCCTAAACCCTAAACCCTAAACCCTAAACCCTAAACCCTAAACCCTAAACCCTAAACCCTAAACCCTAAACCCTAAACCCTAAACCCTAAACCCTAAACCCTAAACCCTAAACCCTAAACCCTAAACCCTAAACCCTAAACCCTAAACCCTAAACCCTAAACCCTAAACCCTAAACCCTAAACCCTAAACCCTAAACCCTAAACCCTAAACCCTAAACCCTAAACCCTAAACCCTAAACCCTAAACCCTAAACCCTAAACCCTAAACCCTAAACCCTAAACCCTAAACCCTAAACCCTAAACCCTAAACCCTAAACCCTAAACCCTAAACCCTAAACCCTAAACCCTAAACCCTAAACCCTAAACCCTAAACCCTAAACCCTAAACCCTAAACCCTAAACCCTAAACCCTAAACCCTAAACCCTAAACCCTAAACCCTAAACCCTAAACCCTAAACCCTAAACCCTAAACCCTAAACCCTAAACCCTAAACCCTAAACCCTAAACCCTAAACCCTAAACCCTAAACCCTAAACCCTAAACCCTAAACCCTAAACCCTAAACCCTAAACCCTAAACCCTAAACCCTAAACCCTAAACCCTAAACCCTAAACCCTAAACCCTAAACCCTAAACCCTAAACCCTAAACCCTAAACCCTAAACCCTAAACCCTAAACCCTAAACCCTAAACCCTAAACCCTAAACCCTAAACCCTAAACCCTAAACCCTAAACCCTAAACCCTAAACCCTAAACCCTAAACCCTAAACCCTAAACCCTAAACCCTAAACCCTAAACCCTAAACCCTAAACCCTAAACCCTAAACCCTAAACCCTAAACCCTAAACCCTAAACCCTAAACCCTAAACCCTAAACCCTAAACCCTAAACCCTAAACCCTAAACCCTAAACCCTAAACCCTAAACCCTAAACCCTAAACCCTAAACCCTAAACCCTAAACCCTAAACCCTAAACCCTAAACCCTAAACCCTAAACCCTAAACCCTAAACCCTAAACCCTAAACCCTAAACCCTAAACCCTAAACCCTAAACCCTAAACCCTAAACCCTAAACCCTAAACCCTAAACCCTAAACCCTAAACCCTAAACCCTAAACCCTAAACCCTAAACCCTAAACCCTAAACCCTAAACCCTAAACCCTAAACCCTAAACCCTAAACCCTAAACCCTAAACCCTAAACCCTAAACCCTAAACCCTAAACCCTAAACCCTAAACCCTAAACCCTAAACCCTAAACCCTAAACCCTAAACCCTAAACCCTAAACCCTAAACCCTAAACCCTAAACCCTAAACCCTAAACCCTAAACCCTAAACCCTAAACCCTAAACCCTAAACCCTAAACCCTAAACCCTAAACCCTAAACCCTAAACCCTAAACCCTAAACCCTAAACCCTAAACCCTAAACCCTAAACCCTAAACCCTAAACCCTAAACCCTAAACCCTAAACCCTAAACCCTAAACCCTAAACCCTAAACCCTAAACCCTAAACCCTAAACCCTAAACCCTAAACCCTAAACCCTAAACCCTAAACCCTAAACCCTAAACCCTAAACCCTAAACCCTAAACCCTAAACCCTAAACCCTAAACCCTAAACCCTAAACCCTAAACCCTAAACCCTAAACCCTAAACCCTAAACCCTAAACCCTAAACCCTAAACCCTAAACCCTAAACCCTAAACCCTAAACCCTAAACCCTAAACCCTAAACCCTAAACCCTAAACCCTAAACCCTAAACCCTAAACCCTAAACCCTAAACCCTAAACCCTAAACCCTAAACCCTAAACCCTAAACCCTAAACCCTAAACCCTAAACCCTAAACCCTAAACCCTAAACCCTAAACCCTAAACCCTAAACCCTAAACCCTAAACCCTAAACCCTAAACCCTAAACCCTAAACCCTAAACCCTAAACCCTAAACCCTAAACCCTAAACCCTAAACCCTAAACCCTAAACCCTAAACCCTAAACCCTAAACCCTAAACCCTAAACCCTAAACCCTAAACCCTAAACCCTAAACCCTAAACCCTAAACCCTAAACCCTAAACCCTAAACCCTAAACCCTAAACCCTAAACCCTAAACCCTAAACCCTAAACCCTAAACCCTAAACCCTAAACCCTAAACCCTAAACCCTAAACCCTAAACCCTAAACCCTAAACCCTAAACCCTAAACCCTAAACCCTAAACCCTAAACCCTAAACCCTAAACCCTAAACCCTAAACCCTAAACCCTAAACCCTAAACCCTAAACCCTAAACCCTAAACCCTAAACCCTAAACCCTAAACCCTAAACCCTAAACCCTAAACCCTAAACCCTAAACCCTAAACCCTAAACCCTAAACCCTAAACCCTAAACCCTAAACCCTAAACCCTAAACCCTAAACCCTAAACCCTAAACCCTAAACCCTAAACCCTAAACCCTAAACCCTAAACCCTAAACCCTAAACCCTAAACCCTAAACCCTAAACCCTAAACCCTAAACCCTAAACCCTAAACCCTAAACCCTAAACCCTAAACCCTAAACCCTAAACCCTAAACCCTAAACCCTAAACCCTAAACCCTAAACCCTAAACCCTAAACCCTAAACCCTAAACCCTAAACCCTAAACCCTAAACCCTAAACCCTAAACCCTAAACCCTAAACCCTAAACCCTAAACCCTAAACCCTAAACCCTAAACCCTAAACCCTAAACCCTAAACCCTAAACCCTAAACCCTAAACCCTAAACCCTAAACCCTAAACCCTAAACCCTAAACCCTAAACCCTAAACCCTAAACCCTAAACCCTAAACCCTAAACCCTAAACCCTAAACCCTAAACCCTAAACCCTAAACCCTAAACCCTAAACCCTAAACCCTAAACCCTAAACCCTAAACCCTAAACCCTAAACCCTAAACCCTAAACCCTAAACCCTAAACCCTAAACCCTAAAACCCTAAACCCTAAACCCTAAACCCTAAACCCTAAACCCTAAACCCTAAACCCTAAACCCTAAACCCTAAACCCTAAACCCTAAACCCTAAACCCTAAACCCTAAACCCTAAACCCTAAACCCTAAACCCTAAACCCTAAACCCTAAACCCTAAACCCTAAACCCTAAACCCTAAACCCTAAACCCTAAACCCTAAACCCTAAACCCTAAACCCTAAACCCTAAACCCTAAACCCTAAACCCTAAACCCTAAACCCTAAACCCTAAACCCTAAACCCTAAACCCTAAACCCTAAACCCTAAACCCTAAACCCTAAACCCTAAACCCTAAACCCTAAACCCTAAACCCTAAACCCTAAACCCTAAACCCTAAACCCTAAACCCTAAACCCTAAACCCTAAACCCTAAACCCTAAACCCTAAACCCTAAACCCTAAACCCTAAACCCTAAACCCTAAACCCTAAACCCTAAACCCTAAACCCTAAACCCTAAACCCTAAACCCTAAACCCTAAACCCTAAACCCTAAACCCTAAACCCTAAACCCTAAACCCTAAACCCTAAACCCTAAACCCTAAACCCTAAACCCTAAACCCTAAACCCTAAACCCTAAACCCTAAACCCTAAACCCTAAACCCTAAACCCTAAACCCTAAACCCTAAACCCTAAACCCTAAACCCTAAACCCTAAACCCTAAACCCTAAACCCTAAACCCTAAACCCTAAACCCTAAACCCTAAACCCTAAACCCTAAACCCTAAACCCTAAACCCTAAACCCTAAACCCTAAACCCTAAACCCTAAACCCTAAACCCTAAACCCTAAACCCTAAACCCTAAACCCTAAACCCTAAACCCTAAACCCTAAACCCTAAACCCTAAACCCTAAACCCTAAACCCTAAACCCTAAACCCTAAACCCTAAACCCTAAACCCTAAACCCTAAACCCTAAACCCTAAACCCTAAACCCTAAACCCTAACCCTAAACCCTAAACCCCAAACCCCAAACCCCAAACCCAACCCTAAACCCCAAACCCCAAACCCCAAACCCCAAACCCCAAACCCCCAACCCCCAACCCCCAACCCCAAACCCCAAACCCCAAACCCCAACCCCTAACCCCAAACCCCAAACCCCAAACCCTAAACCCTAAACCCCCGAACCCCCGAACCCTAAAAAACCCTAAAACTCTAAACCCCACACCCCAAACCCCTAAACCCCAAACCCCTAAACCCCAAACCCGAACCCCCAACCCCGAACCCCTAACCCCGAACCCCCAACCCCCAACCCCAACCCCAAACCCTAAAAACCCCAAACCCCACACCCTTAAACCAAAACCCTAAAACCCAAAACCCTCAACCCTGAACCCTCAACCCGAAACCCAAGACCCCAGACCTCAGACCTGAACCCCAAACCCCAAACCATGAATCCTGAACTCGGACCCCGGAGGACCCTGAACCCCAGACCCTAACCCCGGACCTCCCACCCCGAACCCTATGGAAGAAGCGGGGAAGAAAATGAAGGAATTGTGACATAAGGGCTCAATAAGTGACTACGTGAAGGAGTTTATAACCCTTATGCTTCATATTCTTAATATGGTGGAGAAGGATATTCTTTTCAACTTCGTCAACGACCTCCAAAGTTGGGCCAGGAATGAACTTCAATGTAAGGGCGTGAAGGATGTCGATAAAGCCATAACGATGGCGGAGTGGTTGACGAAGTATGATAGAAGTGGAGGATCTTTAAAGTCGAATGAGGAAAAAGAAGCTGTGGAAGGCAAACCATGCCAATGGTGGGGTAGAAGTCCTAAGGCGTGGCAGAAAGGGAAGAATCAAGCTAGCACAAGCAAGTCCGAAGGTCGCGACAAACTATAGGAAAGACGTGCTAGCCGCAAGCTCAAGGATTGCTTCTTTTACGGAGGGCTGCTTTGGGTAAGGGATCGCCCGCGACAAAGCAAGTTGGCTACCTTGGTCGAGGAGAATGAGGAGTCCAAGAGCAAGGCGGTACACATAGGCTTACTCCAAGTCCTAAACGCGTTCCAAATGAGGAATGTGTCGCAAGTCCCCATGGGTGAAGGACAAGTTTCTATATGCAAAGGATTGCTCTATGTGGAGGTAAAGTTGAATAGGAAGCCTGCATAAGTATTGGGCGATACGGGGGTGACTCACAACTTCATGATGATAGAAGAAGCTGAGAGGTTGGGTCTCAACATGGTTGACAGTTGGGGATGGCTAAAGACCATCATGCCGAAGTAAAGCCCCTACAAGGCACGGTTCGACGGGTAAAAATGTGTCTTGGCAAGTAAAAGGGGTTCGCAGACTTTTCTGTCGAGCGGATAGATGATTTCACAGTAGTGTTGGGCCTTGACTTCTTACAGCAGGTGAACTCCCTAGTTTTACTGTACAACAACTCGGTGTGCATCATGGAGAAGGGCGTGACATGTGCGGTGCCTATGTTCGAGGGAACATCTAGCACCACGACTTCTTCTATGCAACTATCGGGGTTGGGCTAGTGGAAGGAGTTGAAGAGAAGGAAGCCAAGGCGAATGAGGGCACTTACTTAGCGAGTCTCAAGGTTAAAAATCATGTTCTGCCTACGATCGGGTAGCCACCAAAAGAGTTAGTGGGTGTCCTTAAGGGGGAAAAAGACGTTATGCCTCAAGGGCAGCCATTAAGAGGAGCGAGGAACATCCTCAAGGCAAAGAAAGGCCTGACAAAGAAAGCCAAAGACGTTCTCGAGGGGAAAGAGAACATGCCACTATGCGAGCCATCGAGGGCAAGGACGTTCTTAAGGCAAAGGAGGAGTGTGTGCCGTGCTAGTTTGAGAAGCGACAACCACTTAAATGGAAGGTGGATCATGTGGATAAACTTGACCGGGGGCCAAGCCACAAAATGTGGCACCATGTAGGATAGCACCACCAAAGGTGGAGAAGTTGGCGACTATTTCATAAGCGAAAGGAATATCGTCAAGCTAATTAAGGAGGGCCTACATCGTGATCCCTTAGTCAAGGAATTGCTACGACTAGTGAAAAGTGGGGAGACCCAACGACATTGGGTGAAGGGAGGTCTACTATACATGAAGGATAGATGAGTGTACGTGCTGAAGTGGAAAGACCTAAGGAGGATGGTCATACAAGAAAGTCATGACACTCAATCGAAGGAACATCTGGGGCATCGGCAGACATATGCCTTGGAGACTAAGGCATATTTTTGGCCTCAAATAAAGAAAGAGGTGCAAATGTGTGTCAAGACTTGTCATGTATGCCGACAAATCAAGAGAAAGAGGAAGGTCGATGGGGCTAAACTCATGGACGTGATATAAGTTTTGCATGACTTGCGTAAGTGTGAGGCCGAGAACGTGCTTAGCGGTGAGGCTCAAGTAGAGGCAAGGAGTTGCACCAACAAGGCGTTGCTTGGTCAAGTAGGATGAATTATCGAGGATACAAGTGACTTGGTTGCCGATGAAAGATCTTTGGCAGTTCGAGACGTGGTTTGACATTGTGATGAGGTTGCAATGAGGGCGCCGCCAAATTAGGTGGGGGAGAATATCACGGATCGACTAAAATGAGGCTAAATTTTGGAGGTTACGCACGTCTACACTCGCTAGGCCCTTACAAGACACTTATTGGACACTTACTTGGCAATGGACGAGCAAGGCTTCTAGAAGGTTCCGCACATCTCTACACACCTTGGTCTTGTACATATGTGAATATTTTAGAGCAAGGGTAGACATCTCTAGAATAGTAGAAGAGTATTCTTGTAAATGTCTAGAATAGTATAAAGGCATGTGAATAGTGTGGAGAGTTCTAGAGGGTTAATGTACACAGTAGGATCGAGTGTGTCTCCACTGTCCGTTAAGGAAGTGGAGTAGTATATATAGCCAAAGTCAAGTGTTGGCCAAGGCATCCTTAGATATCCTAGACATCTAGAGTTGGACATCTAGAGTGTGTGTGGATCCTTGTACTAAGCTTTCTCCAAGTTGTAAAATAGTGAGAATCATTTCCCAAACTCTTGTGTTCTGTTGTGTTTTTGCTTCTAACATTGTTCAGTTCGAGGGTTAGGCTGACTTAGCACATAAACGGGGCTTGATAGCTAAGTGTCGCACGGTCCGACTTAATGAAAAAGTTCATCCCGTGACAGGTAGAAATGTGCCTTGGTGTGTGGAGGGACTCAGTGGCTTTGCATTGGTGTTGATAGATTTTAGCCATCCTCTGCCGCCAACCACTTTAAGGCTTAGCCGCTTAGCCTCTTTCATTGTCATGAAATTATGGGTTGCCCCCGTATCAATCATCACTTGTGTGGGCTTCCCATTCAACTTGTCCTCGACGTAGAACAACCCCTTGCTCGTCGAGCCTTGTCCCTCTCCCGTGGGAACTTTCGGCACAGCCTTCACATGTAAAGCATTGAGGATTTGGAACGAGCCCACGTGAACAACTTCTTTCTCGAGCTCCTCCTTCTCCTTCAACCAAGGCATTTAGCTTGCCTCGTCGCAGGCAATCTCTCGCCCAATGCAGCCCTCTATAAAAGAAACATCCATCCTAGGGCTTGGTTTTGGCTCGCCTTTCCTCTAGCTTGCCATGGTTCTCAAATTTGCTAGTGTCAGCTTGGTTATTCCCCTTATTCCACGCCTTGGGTTTGTCTCCCCCACCTTTGGCGTGGTTACCCTTTGAAGCCACTTGTGCATTCTTCCCCTTTGAGGAGTCCCCTACTCTTGCATAACCCATCAACGACTCCGCCACCTGTATGGCCTCATCAATGTCCTTCACGCCTCGGCATTGAATGTTCTTCTAGCATGTTAGGAATGTGAAAGCATGAGAGTAGTGAACTATTTTCACGTAATCACTGATGCTACTCTTGTGCTTCAATTCCCTCAATTTCTTCCTAGCTTCGTAGGTAACATTCTCGGGGTAGAACTGCCTCTTTATCTTTTTCTTAAACACATCTCAAGTGTCTATGGTGCGTAAACGCTTCTCAATATCGTTGTGGTTCCTACGCCACCATAGAGTAGCCGTGTCGGTGAGATAGAAAGTAGCAGTCCTTACCTTAGCCTTCTTATCCCCGACGCTAGCACCTTCGAAGTGTCGCTCCACATGCCATATGAAGTTGTCAAGCTCCTTCGCATCCCGCTTGCCACCAAATTCCTTTGGCTTTGGCGCATCCACCCTTGGACTGGGAGTGACGACAGCTCCACGCGCAATGACCTTCTTGCACATAGCCATTTCTTGCGTCGTCTCATCCATGCCAAATTTAACCACGTCGAGTTATTCTTGAAGATTCACAAACAACTCCATGAACCGAGTACGCAACTCATCTTGATTTGTCACCGCCTTTTTAAGTGACTTGAGTTCCTCCAACACATGATCCTCCAAAGTTCAGAGGTTTTGCTACACAAAGCCCAAGAGGTCTTTCACATCTCTCATTACTTCCTCCAGGACACAGGCCCGTCCATCCAAAGAAACGATCGCATTTCTTGACTTGCTTTGGCCATGACCATCCTTCTTCCCACCGGTGGGCAATAGTGGATCTCACCCACGTTCCACAACCACATTCTCCTCGGCCACTCCGAATGCTCCAACGCTAGTATCCTCACTTGTAATTGTTGCTTCTTGCTTGGCATGACCCCTCGTAACCAAGCTCTGATACCACCTGTCACGGGATGAACTTTCTCACTACATCGGACCGTGCTGCACTTAGCTATCAAGCCCCTTGCTCATGCTAAGTCAGCCTTTCACTCATGCTGGTGATGCTAGAAGCAAATACACAAAAAAGAACACATGAGAGTTTGGGAGAATGGATGCTTGTGTTTCTTGGAGAATGCTTGTGTACAAGAATGCTTGAGTGCCTTGGCCAAGTGAGGCTTCAGCTATTTATACTAGTCCACCTCCTGAACGGACAGTGGGGATACATTTCATCCTACGGTTAGTGTTCCATCTCTAGAAATCTCTAGATATGTACAAGACTCTCTACCAGTCTAGAACTATCTCTTATGTACAAGGAAGAGTAAGACACGTTTCATAACATAAAAACCAATGGCACAACAACAAATATTATAGAAAGAACAATTACATATATAGTTATCATATAACCATTCTTGAAGTCTCTTTTGCAGTCTTCTTTGTAATGTTAGTAACAATTATAGGGCCAGGAGACTGTACTCCCTTCTTTAGCATTCTCAGTAAATGTCTCCAAGCAAGAGTTAAGTGACTTGCCAAAGCTTTGAAATAGCTCAGTTCCTTCATATTTCTCTTATAATTAATCATTGATTGCTTAAAATTCTTTTATTGCTTGAGCCAGTGCTTAATTAAATACTTGCTTGTTGTTGCCACTGTCGGGCAAGAATTGAAGCTGTTGCTCTTAAAAAAAACCACAAACAATCAAGTTAATTTCTACTAACCTAACATGGTTAAAAGCCACAACTGAACCAGCTTTAATACTCATACCTCGATATTACCAATGACCTCCTCATCGCTTTCCTGTGACAAGTCCAAATCAAAAGAGACATTCTACATAAAAAAATCAAAGACAAGTTAGCTAATCCAAATCCAAGGTAACATAAACTAAGGAAATGCAAAATGTTGTGCAATAGCAATTACTTTTGGCATTGACTCCTGAGTACCAACAACATCAGTATCATCAGTATTGTCTTCTTCCTCTTGAGTACCAACCTCTTAGTTTACTTCTAATACAGTGCCTTCACCCAAATTCTGTGCACAAGCCTAGCTGTTACGGTCAAGCTTGCCACACGTTATTCAACTTTGTATTGCTTGGAATGTCCTAAGCCTATCTGCGTCTTTTTACTTCACTGCGCTATCTTTTTATGTTTCTCTTTGGTCTAGCTACTGTAGCTAAACTTTAGGTGGTTATGGTGGATCTATTTTAGTGTGTGGCCATTGATCTTCATAATTGAGAGGGTATATAATATTCTCATAAGCTCTCTTATAAGTATCAATTCAATAGCACTGATGCACGTAACTCTTAGGTAGCTCCTTTGCATGATGGTTTCCAACAACAACATGGACGCAAGGTATTATGTGCATTCAAATCAACACTAGCCTTCTCCCCATCCATTAACAAAATCTGGAACTACTTATCGCCAGAATTCTGTGGTATACAAACATTATAATGCTCTTTGATGGTTTTCAATTTAGCTCGAATGCTTGGGCAAATGTTTTCTGCCATATTTGTTATCCACTTTCCTTTTTCCATTGTCTTTTTCATGTTGTACAACCTAATCCACTCGAGTAATGATATGATAGGCTTGTCTCTTGTAGGCAAAGTTGTTGCATTGAAGGACTTACACCTATTGTTAAGTAAAATGTCATACTTAGGGAATGTCCTAAAGCATGATCCGCTCTAGTGTTGAGCTACACTATCAAGCAACCAAAAAATGTACACCCATATTGGCTTTTTGTAACATTGTAATCTCTCTCTCAAACTTATATTTGTATGAAAGTTTTGTATAAGCCCACACCCGACCAATCAATGCTTTGCTCCTGAAAGTCTAAAGTTATGAACAAGATGTTGGGTACAAAATATGTGTTCAGCCTGAGTTACAAGTTCCTCTAACACAGGAAGACCTTTCTGCTCACTTATAAATGTCCAAGCAGACTGACTTTGAATGCCTATATCATTAATCAACAGGTCAACAGACCACTTCCAGTTTTCCTTATCCTCCATTTCAACCACTGCAAGAGCCACTGGCTACATACCATCGTTAGGATTTATCCCAACCATAGTTAATAGAATCCTTTGTAAGGCGCCTTTAAGTGGCATCCATTCATCATGAGCATAGGCCTCAAGGACTGCACAAGTCATTTCTCACCACCCCCCCCCCCGCCCCCAAAAGTTACATACAATCTTTTAAACTTATCACCGTGAACCTCCAAATTAAAAGTGGTAGTAGGGTTACTCCCCAAAACCTCTACCAAATAGCTCAAGAGTTTCTTATATTGTTCCTTATAGTTTCCTTCAATTTCGTCCATAGCAAGTTTCTTAGCCTATGTATATGCCATTTAGTGGCATCGACATTGTAGGCTTCATGAAGTGGCCATTTAGAATTAAATCTTAGGAAGACTTTATTCTTTTTTTCAATCCACCTATAGTTCACCATATCTACATCATATGTCGTTAAGCAAGTGTGTTCAAGATTTAGTGTTTTCACTCGCAAATTGGTAGTTGTATACATGTAAGAAGCATATAGGACTGAAAGACAGTTACCCGCACAACACACATTTCTTACCCTTCTTTTCTTCACCTTTGTAAAGCTAATTCATTTGCGGTTCTTGCATGCATATCCTAATAGCTTCCCTTAGTTGCAGCTGTGAGGCAAAACACCGGCCTAACTCATATTTGGGATCTTCAGACATGACTCAGTGAATTGGGAATAATTAATCCTTTTCCAAGTTGTCTTCTGCATTTTAGGATTACCTTTTCCTCAGATGAACTATCCACTTCCACCTTATTTAGTGCACAGTCAAAGTCATGTCCAGCATCAACTTTATTTGTTAAGTCCCCTACTTGCATTGTCATTAGTTTCGCAATTACATCATCACTAACAAGGTAATCATTGTCCACTATCCTACCATCTTATTTCCTAATCTCCAGTGAGTCTTTTAAGGTCATAATATAGCCGTCAATGTAGTCTTCATCTACCATGTTCTTTGCCTCTGAAATTCTACCAGAAGGTTCGACATTTTAGGCACGAAGTAGATGACCGAGCTTGACTATCAAATATAATCAATGGTTTACTGTACTTCACGTAAACTTCTATGACCCTGTTGTGTTTTACATTTTTAGTCAAGCTTAGGGCAATCTGATTTGTCCCTAACTGTTATTATTCATCAGTTTAGTCACTTCTTTTGTTTCTCTAAATGTATTTCATACCCTAATTTCTCACAAAAATCAAGTAACTCAAGTAAATAATTGATCTGGATTACAATAGCCGAAATAAGCAACTTTTTCACCCAAATAAACCTTAATAAGTCAGTTTCTAAATTCAACTCCATGGTATTCAGCTTCAGCTTTTGCATTCAATCGAATAAAATTGCAAGTTAAAATTTGTTAAAAGTCCATTATAGAAAAGCCCTATTTTTCCAATTTAACATCAATACCCACAAGATAAACCCTAATTGCAAGAAATAAGCTAACAACAAACTACTACTACTAAAAAATCCTAATCGCGATTACAGAGCAAGGCCAACCTTAATCGCGATTGAAGATGAACTAATCATCTCCACGATCGGTTACAATGTAACACACCGCTGCCCCAAACAATTGCCCCTATTTTAGAAATTACCCAAAATAAAGAGTGTAGACTCCTCTATTCAAATTGACCGTAATTTTTCCCTCCATAACATACCCCTGTGATTTTACCAATTTGCCTTCAATACGTTGGGGTGTACTTTTGCAAACCTTAGGACTATACGTTTATAGGATTTCGTTTTTGTAATAATGATGAAAAAAATACATTTTTTTTAAGTACTTTTATCTTTTTTTGTATTGATTTTGAAAAAAAAAAATCTAAACAGTACCGAAAAAAATGAAAACACCCAAAGGGTGTTTTCACATTTTCTTGCTACTAGTATTCTCTATGTCAGAGAATACCAAATCATGTCTCTACTGTTCATAATTTTCTTGCCATGCCCTCTTCTGCCTAATTGCATCCCAGCTCTCTCTCTCTCTCTCCTCTCTATTTTTCAATGATTAACAACTTCTCAATTCTTTCTCACGCCCTTCCCATATCTGTCGAAATCAACGAAAAAGCTGAAATGAGATGGAATCCCAAACAGGGAAAGGGAGGGGGAAAGGGATGCCACACGAACATGTTAAGAAGTCAGATTGTGTACAGATGCACCGAGACGGAATCTACCGAAGATTGGTTCGGGGATGTATTTTTTCACCCATGGTAGGTTATGAATAAAAAAGAAAAGAGAAAGGGGGAATTACATGAACATGGAAGGGGAAGGGGAAGGGGAACTCGTGAAGGAGAAATGGAACGAGATGGGGAAGGGGACACACAGATGTGGGCCCAGGGAAGAAATGAAGGGGAAGGGATAGGTGAACCGAGTATCAATGGCGTGAAGGATGAGTTGGGGTGGGCCCTACGTGGAGGGTTTTGTCTAGTGTTGAGTGATGACTTTATTAGGAGAAGTAAAAAAGTGGGTATGGAGGGTTGTTGGGAAGATAAGTAGAGAGTATAAAAATAAATTGTTAGGTTAAGAATAGGGTTAAAATGAAAAGAAATGTGTACAAACAGTGTAGAAAATTCTAAACGTATAAGAATGGATCCAAAAAAGTCGGTGAAAATAGAAATAAAAATGGTAAACATATAGAAAAAATTGATAAAAGTAGATACCGAAAAAATTAAAAGTAAACAATCAGATTTTAGAATTGAATACTAAAATTAAAAAAAATAAAAACAAAATACAAAACGTACATTTCTTAGTTTCTTCCAATAAGTTAAACGGAAGATAATTATTTGTAATATTAGTCATAGTTTGGTGGATAAAATACTATTTTGGAAGATCTGAAATATAAATGCAAACGTACCAATTGCAAGGGTACATTTTTGCAATTAACCCCAACATGGACATGTGGCGGCTTGCGATGGGCGCAGTGAGAAGAGTTGCACGATTATCACGTTGGAGTGTGGGGGAGGTAAGATGAGGCCGTCGGGGATGCAAATTGGGTTGTGCTCACGGCTGAATATTCTGCAGTAAATAAGCAAAACATGTGCTTGTATTCAGTCCCACATTTGGGTTATAAGCAAAAGCTATCCATATTTTTCTATCCGTCCGTGTTTGTTGTCGAGAATACTAAAAAGAAAGCTTTCTCGTCCACTGGCTGTGGGTGTGGGCACATCGCAGTTCCACATTTCGGTGGGTTCACACGGTGGAGTCCTTTACGCTATAATGTAATACTGGTTCGCATAGTAGAGCCGTGATTGCAAGCCGCGGGCGTTAGTAGAATTATTGTCGCTGAATTGCAAGCCGTGATTGCGTTAATCATCATTTTCGGAGTGTGTGAGAAGGTGTGTGTGGCAGGCTATGTCGCTAGCCAAGGAGCCGGAGCAGGTGATGAGGCAACGAGATGGATCTGTGCTGGGGAAGAAGACTATTCTCAAGAGCGACCATTTTCCTGGCTGTCAGAACAAACGCTTGTCTCCACACATCGAAGGTGCCCCCAATTACCGTCAGGTATTCTCCCCGCCCTCCCCTCCCCTCCCCTCTCCTCCATCTCTAATTTCTTTTTTGTCCATTGAAGTCTAAATCCCGTTTATTTTCTCATTTTCTTAATTGTTGTTAGTTGCAATATTTGCCCAGTTTCTTTCTCCTGTTAGATGCAAAAGTTTTTAACCACTAGCTTCTACTTTCTTAGCTGTCTAGCATTGTGAAAACGAGATAAACAGCAGTATCTTGCAGTATTTTATATGTTTTCTCAGAGAGCTGTAAGCAGCAACTTTAGTATTTTCCACTCTTTGCTTGTAATGCATATGCTTTTCATGCTCTTTGGTCTTACATATGGCAATATGCTCACTGCTGACTTTTTGATATGTTATTGCTCGGAAGCTGCATGTAGCAATTCTCAAGAGCGACCATTTTCCTGGTTGCAGATTCTTTCCTATTGACTTTGCAAAAATGACATCTTGCATGTCATTTTTTCCAGTATCTTATTAATTTCCATTTTCTTTGTTGGTATATACAGGCTGACTCGTTGCGTGTACATGGTGTTGCAATTCCAACAATTGACGGCATTAGAAATGTTCTTGACCATATTGGATGTCTAGATGGGAAGAAGACACAAGTTCTCTGGATTAACCTCCGTGAGGAACCGGTAAAACTTCTTAGGTTTTAAACAATAGATGATATAGCACTACTGAGCTAGGCTTATCCGTCGAGCCACCATCGTCCATGAGACAAGATAAAATATTTAAGTTTAGCAGTAATTTTGCATAGAAATATCTCACCACATTGCCCTACATAGTTTAGTATGATATCGATGCTCGTTTATCTAGTTGAGTAGTTTTGTCTTAACAGAAGTTTTGTCTTATCGCATCAAGGTGTTTTACTAACCTGCTTAGTCCCTCAAACTTAAAATAGCATTTCATCCATTTAATGTCTGCTAAGAATGTGGAAACACAAGGGTTATATCATTATGAGAGATGCAGAATTCGCTTCCCCCTCCCCATATGACGTGATAAAAAAATGTATGTTAAGAATGTTAACATAATAGGTCATGCTTATATCTTCCGCTAGTTCCCATCACTCTCTTTCTCCCCTAATCTGTGAAATCGAAATCACACTACAAGCAGCAAGAGCAACACCACTTCCCACCCTCACCTTCCCCATTTTTCTCATACTCCTCCTGTGTGCATGCGCCCTCTCTTTCCATCCCTGCTTGGATTTTATTCCAACCCCTCCCAGGCATCCACGATCGATACCCGTCCCTCCTATTAATCACTGTTCTTTTTTTGGGACCCTCTCGCTATTTCCATCCCTGCTTGCATTCGGTTCCAACCCCCTCCTAAGCATTGGCGATCGATACCCACACCTCCCTTTGGTACCTTTTACGGAACTCCCACAAAACCAGCATTTTTCGTGCCATCAACTTTCGCGCCGCCCATTGCTCATAAATGCTACCACCACCCTCTTTTTTAGAGCCCTGCCAGTACTGCAGCATTGGTAGATCTTCTTTCCTCACTCTTTTTGTCCTTGACTCACCTTTCATCTCTGATCCCATCCCCACCTAGCATACACTTCCATCCATAGACGACCCATTATGAAATTCTTTTACACAGACACTACGTAACGCCACAAACGAAACTCAAGGCTCCTACCCTCTAATCTGTCAATTGACATAAGGATATTTGTAATTTACATGTGTGTGTGATCGTCTGTGGTGGGTGGGGGAGAGAGAGAGAGAGAGAGAGATGAGAGTGAAGGGAGAGAGAGAGAGAGAGGGAGGGAGGGAGGGAGAGGAAGAGAGAGAGAGAGAGATATTACAACAGGCGGGGGTAGAGATGATGAGCATAGAGCTGGAAACGGTGGCAGTAAGGGGGGTGAGACTTAAGTTCTAAAAATTGTGGTCTTGAGAGAGAAGTGATTTTGGCCCTTTAACATGCAAAGAAGGCCGGGAGAGGAGGGCAGAGAGAGCTGGTGCTTGGCAATGGGGTATAATTTGTTTAAAAGGAAAGTTAAGGAGTGGGTCATGTGGGAGCCGCATAATATTTCCCGTCTGCATTTTTATTGGATGTGGTACATAAAAGTTGTATGGAATGCAGATTTTGCTGAAGGGACTGAATAGGTGCTAAAGAAAAATAGTAGTAGGTTACAAAATAAACTTAAGGTGCGCATAGGGAGTTAGTCCTTTGTTACCAATTTCCTTGGTGGCATATATGAACATCATTCACAGTGTTCGTGCAATGACCTGAGCATGATGAATGCTATTCCAGTAATCTTAACCATTGACTTTTGTGAAGGAGTTGCTCCTCTGACACAAACTATATACCTCTTCCCTCCCAAAAGCCGTTTAAAGAAGTAATGCTGTTTTTATTCTGACTTGACACAAGATATACTTGTACATTTTCACTGATTTTTCACTCTGCATCTTGGATCCGCATCTTAGGATCAACTCTTAGGGAGGAGTACGTAATCTTCTCGCTAATGCATCACTTTCGAGCAAAGCCTGAATATTTCCTTTATTCCCGAGAAAAGGGGTTCTGTTGATATTAGAGAGTTCCGTTCTATTAGTTTAGTTGGAAGTGTCTATAAATTGCTCTCAGGAACAGGCTAGTAGACTACAGAAAACAATTTCTGGGGTTATTTTGACATCCCAAAATGCCTTTATTGGGAGTAGACACATTCTTGATGCAGCGTTCATAGCTATCAAGTCTAGATTTAGAGCTGGAATCCCTGGTGTTTAATGCAAACTAGTGGAAAAGGCTAGTGATCATGTCAACTGGAGTTTCTTGTTTACTTGTTGGGAGAAAATGGGTTTGGAGAGAAATGGAGGGACTGCATGATATTTAGCATTTCTACAGCCAAGTTCTCTGTGATGGTTAATGACATTCCCGCTGGATTCTTTTCTTCTTGGAGGGGTTTAAGACAAGGAGGCCCCCTCTCTCCTCTCCTGTTCTTGATAGTGATTGAGGCCCTGAGTCGACTGTTGGATAGGGCCGTTGAGGGGAGGCTTGTTTTAAAGGTTTCAAGGGAAGTGTGAAGACATTGGGTCGGAGGTATCACATTTGCTGACGACACTATCTTCTTTTGTGATGCTGATGTGGAACAACTTAAATATATATGCATGGTGCGTTTGTTTTTCCAAGCTTGTTCTGTTTTGAATTTTAATGTTTCAAAGAATGTTTTAATAGCGTTAAGTTTAGTGCCTAATATCTCCGTTCTTGCGGATTCCTTTGGTTGTGGAGCGAGCTGCTTGCCTATTACTTAATTTGGCGTCCTGTTAGGTGGTTCTTGTAAAGATGTGACCTGCTGGAACCTTGGTTGCACGAAGACTGGGTGGAAGCGGGAGCGGGTGCGAGGT
Source organism: Escallonia herrerae (assembly GCA_033070095.1). NCBI lineage: Eukaryota > Viridiplantae > Streptophyta > Magnoliopsida > Escalloniales > Escalloniaceae > Escallonia > Escallonia herrerae. The sequence continues at coordinate 429,906 of JAVXUP010000479.1, read as the reverse complement.
TCCGTAGTGGGAGGGTAAGTAGTATTGTTGGTTTTTTGGGTGGGAAGGGGAGCAGGAGCGGGTGCGAGATTCAGGAGCGAGGTTCCGAGTGGGAGCGTCACCAGAATTCGAGAATGCTGCAACTAAGGTGGGAACCTAGAGGTGGAACACATTTTAAAATATTTGGCAGGATGGAAGAGACGGTTCCTGCAAAAGAAGGGAGGTTGATTCTCATAAAAAGTACACTGTCCACTTTGCCCACGTACTTCTTGACTCTTATGGTCATGCCCATTTCTGTAGGAAAGAGGCTGGAACAATGGGAAAGGCTTTTCTCATGGGAAGGTAGAAAGGAAGGATCATTTAGTTAATTGGAATGTTGTATGCTCTGCGGGTTGATTTGGGGGCTTAGGGATCAAGAATCTGGCCATCTTCAATAAAGTGCTTGAATTCCAACACTTTCTCCCGCTCCTCAAAAGCCCAAAGGAACGGAGTTGATGCTCCCACATCCATAGCATGAGTAGTTAAAGCAAGTGAATGATTTGAAGTTTGAGTTATTTCACAGAATAACACGTATATATTTAGCTCAGAACGGTACCTCACAACTCAAAAGTCTCTCTATGGCTGAAGAATGGCCGTGTTCTTGGGGATCGATAGGGTCGATGGCAGAACGAACGACGAAACTTTAAGACAGCTGAGATATATGTGTGAATGGGATGCATTTTGGAGGAGTATGGTAATTGAAGAACTTAAGGAAGGAGAAACTCTCTGGTCTTGAGGGAGGTTCACAGTGCTCATGGTTCTGGGACGTGGATTGGTATTCACAAAGGGTTCTCGCCTTTCGTTGCTCATATACAGTTCAACTTTAAGCTGGGACGCGGGTGAGATTTTGGCTTGACCCTTTGTCTGTTTTCATATCCATTTGCGTTTAGCGAGCAATTATGAAATTTTGGTGGCGGTGATTTTGTCTTTCTTTCCCACGGGTTGTGCTTGGAATCCGCTATTTAGGAAGGATTTTCAAGATTGGGAGGTAGTGCAACCCTTGGCCTTGATGGAAAAGTTTGCCTGGAGAGAGAGGATATGGTGGTGTGGAGGGATGATTCTGGGAATGCTTTTATGTGAAGTCTTGTTATTTGGTCTAACAATGTAATCCTGTTCCACTTCCCTGAAAAACATTTGGAACGCAGCGGCTCCAATGAAAGTTTGTTTGAGGCAGCCAGAAACGCGGTTGTTACTGGAGACAGGAGTAAATATACATCAACTGGTGTTATATGTGCAAACAGGAGGGGAGATGATGGGGCACCGGCTTCTTCATTGTCAGGTTGCAAGGAATTTTGAAGTATGACTTTCTGACTTTTGGGACTTTGCCAGGTGATGCCGCGATCATTGATAGATATGTTGAGGTGTTGGTCAGTCTATAGGAGGAGGAGGAGGAGGAGGTCGAGGAAAGAGAAGCTACGGGATTTACTTTCCAACTGTATATTGTGGTGTTTATTATTGGAAAGCTTAGGAAAGGTGTGTGAATTACAAGTCTTAATGGTTAGGCTGTTCAGGCCTTTCTTTGTCTACCCTTTTATGTTGCACTGGGAGGGAGGCTTCAGATACCCTGGAAGCTTGCTTTATATTTTGAAAAGCTGCTTTCTTTATATTGATAGATGATATCAAATCGTTGTTCACCCCGTTTTGGTGGTTTTTGAAGTAATACGTTACCTATAAAAAAAATTCCAAGTTAAGAAATAGAGAAGGCAATAACATGAATTTAGAAATTTGTAGATTACATACAAAAACTTTTTTCATTAGGTTCTGGGGTATGTCAATGGCAACTGCTTTATCTGTTTTAACTAGTGTAATGGAGGAAACTTGCTTGCTGAGATTGCTTAAGCACAGCTGAAAGATTAGAAAACAACAAACCTGAAAACCTAGTATGCCTAACACCTTTAGGGATAATCAAAATAAGCAACCGAGAAAACATGAAAACCTTAAAATCAACTCTAGATCACCAATTAAGCTAATCTAGTATGCCTAACACCTTTATCTCGTTTAATTAGTTCCCGAGTTAGGGTTTCTGTGTTTTCGCAGTTGATTATTGTGATTAACCCTAAAAATTAGATGGCGACTCAAAGAACTAGATTTTTTTCATGCACGTCGTCACAAAACCGATACACGCAGTGCTTTCACTTCTGCATGTTATTTGAATGCGAATTTTGCCAAAGCTCGGTGCAACGGTAAAAACTTGGGCTGTCGAGTCTTGGAAGATTAAGTTGAGTTTGATAAGAGGTATGTTTTTCTTGTACTTAAGTTTGCACCCTGCATTAGTGCAATGAACAATGCTTATTTGGCTTTAATATTGTTAAGTTATGCAATCTTTAGCTTGAAACAATAATAAGATCCTGAGAAAATTTTTCTCTTGGGCTGTTCCAGGTTGTTATTGTTTCTATTTTATCTTGAAACAGGTGGTGTATATCAATGGACGTCCTTTTGTGCTCCGTGAGGTGGAGAGTCCCTTCTCTAATCTTGAATATACGGTGCGTGATTGCAGACTATCCTTACACTATGTAGCTTTACATTTGTGGTAAATGACTTCTGTCCTTTGAATTGCTGCCTTGTTATATTATTTGGGTAGTTGCGCTGTGTTTGACTTGCCAAATTTGCCTGATGTGGAAGCAGAGTGCTCAGAGAGAGGAGAAGGTGAGATTGGTAAGCAAGGGTGGGATAGTATAGACTCGCGTCACCATTGGAGGGGACCCCGTTTGCATCACGGCCTTGACTCACAGCCGGGGCTCAAGTATCATTCAAGTCTAACATGTAACGGGGATTGCTCCAACTCATATAGTAAAGCAAAATCGTAATATACTTGTACGACTAAGAATCTAATACGAAAGACTAGATATCCTAATAACAGATGCTAGTTAATAATCATAGAAACCTAATGAATCCCCGATTCGTAAATCACAATGGAAACCCAAACATCCCTGGAAATAAACTCAATTATCATTCCAAGCCTTCGCTATCCAATTCCTTTCCTTATATCTCCCGACATTTCCTTTTTAACATTCTTCGAGCAGAACTTCTTATGGTTCATTCCCGCCCTTCTCTCCCTTGCCCCAGACTACTCTACCATTTGATTTTCTCAATCAACACAATCCAAACTGAACCAATTTATCAACCTGCACGAATCCAGTGGATTTTTAGTGGAAGAAGATGGAAGTGAGTGGTAATTTACCTGAAGAGATGGAATGAGGGGTAGTAATACTCTGCACAGTAGTTAAGGCTGTGTTTTTCTTTTTGATTTTGCAATTTGACTTGGACTCCCTCACAAGAGTACTAATGGTGGTAGAGTTTGGTGATTTAAGCTGGTGGTTATTGATAATCGGCGGACATAAGATTGATGGGATGTGCGGCATAGCCATGGCCAATCCAGACCTTTTGAGATGACAGGTTTGTTTATTGCAGGCCTTATGTTCTTGTGTATAAAGGGTGACTTTGGAACTTCAAGGTCCTTAATAGTCTATTTTAGAGAGGGGACAATTTTGGAACTTCTCAAAAAGGATTATGGGAAAAAATATTATGAAATAGAGGGCGTATATTGTTTGTTCCCGTGTTGGGATTTTAATTATGTGCATAGGACTGAACAAATGAACTAGATCGAAAGGAGAGCGGAAAGTGGGTGTCATCTTGAAGATTCTGTTTTTCGTGTTGGCGATTTTAGTATGTGTATGACCAGACAAATGAATTGAATTGGAAGGAGAATAGAGAGGTGTCTAGCCTGAATGTTTTGAAAATTTTTAGTCAACCGTTCCTCGATGTGGCCTGCAAAATCTAACAACTACATAGCTTGTACGTTCTAAATGGTGCAGGAGGTGTTCAGGGTTATTGGTGATAGATGTGGTGGTTTTGTTTCAGTTGATGAGAAGACTTCAGGAAGGGAGGATTTGCAATGGGCTCGTATCTTAGTGCATTATAGGGGTGCCATTCCAGCTAGGGTGATTATTGGTGTGGGGAGGAGGATTTTCCATATGCCCTTACGGGTGGAATTAGCTCCTTTTTGTGAGTTTGTTGTCGTAGAGAATGGTATTTAGGAAGGGATCGATTTCCATTTGTTGACAGAGAAGTCTGGCAGCATGCAGGTGCCTCCTTGGCTTCAGGGCTTCAATGTTGATCGGACGGGTAGGTGGAAGCATAATATTAGTAGTGGAACGCGTGGTGTTCAGAGCGATGGGAGGGATAAGGTTATCTCGTGGGACGGTGGGTTATTTGATAGGTGGCTAGCATAAGAGTCCTAAATTTGGTAAAGATGGAGCACACAGGGTTCAAAGGGAGAGAAGGGATAAGGTTATCACGTGGGAAGGTTGCCAAGCTATTTCTTTTGGTTCTTCTAAGAAGATGACGTCACTTTTTAGCATAAGAATGCGTGGGGTGGCCAGGCTCTTCTAAATCCCGACATAACAGGTACTTCCAGTTCAGGTAAGCGAGTGGTTGGGGTTCCTTCTTCTTTCCTTCTCTTCTATCGGAGGTTTGTAGAGGTGGGGGGAGTATTGGGTGGATCAGGAGTTATTGCAGAAATTTTATAATTGTGCTGGAGTAAGGGTGTTTTAGCCAAGGGTCTCAGAAGGTGTGCGGCTAAAAAGGCAGCGTTGGAGTTTTATTCTGATCCATTGGTGGAGCGGGAAATTGAGTTTGATTCTAATTCTTTGGGAGGTCATACTTCTGGAATTCGTCCGTGAGGCCAAGCAAAGTCGGGTCCGCCTAGGGAGTGAAGAGAGGATGGGGTCCGTAAATAGTAATTTGTAGCTGGTGTGTCAGAGGCTGTAACTCCTTTGGATTCTCTTCCGGCGAGTTGGAGGGAGACTGTATTAGGCCAGTGCAGTGGTGAAGCAGCTAAGAGAAGAAATGAGTTTAATAGCTTAAGTGGAAAGAAAAGCTAAGACTTTGGCAAAGTTTTGTGGGTGTCAATGGCAGGGTTTGGGATCAGGATTGTGGTTCTCCTCTCTGATATTGAGGGTGGTTATAAGAACGTAAGTGCACACATTTGTAGCAAGAGGGAGTTGAAGAAGCTTGAATGCTCAATTATGTACGATCACGGTAGTGTTGGGGGAGGGTTTTAGCTTTTAAGGATGGTACTTGCCATCAATTTCAATGAATCGTCATTAGATTTGTTGGAATGTTTGGGGCCTTAACGACCCTTGTCAGCAAAAACTTGTCAAGCAGCGTTCAAACGGTGGAAAGCTGATCTCGTTTGCTTACAGGAGACTAAAATGCAGACCATTTCAAGTCCTTTTATCAGGAAGGTAGGAAGTGGCAGGTGGGTGAGGTGGGTTTCTTTGGATGCAGTTAATGCCTCGGGGGGTACTTTGGTGGTGTGGGATAGAAGGGTATTCGACTTGGTAGTGTCATCAAAGTTTCTCACTCTGTTTCTTGTTTGTTGAGAAATGTGGAGGATGACTTTCTTGGTTTTTTCTGGTGTGTATGGTCCTGATGATGTTGACGGGTGTAGGGTGCTGTGAAATGAGCTTTCAGTGCTCATGATGTGTGGAATAGGCCGTGATGCATTGCTGGTGAATTTAAAGTTATTAGGTTTCCCCATGCGAGGGTGGGATGCTCATCATTCCCCCGTACTATGCTAGAATTCATTGGTTTAGTTGGTACGGAGCAATTGATGGACCTACTGCCAGAAGGGGGTATCTTTACTTGGTCAAAAATTAAGGTTGGATAGATTTCTCGTGTCTCCAGATTGAGAGGATAAATTTGAAAGGTCTGTGTGCAAATTTTGCCTTCCTCGTGTTATTTCTGATGGAAGGGTAAGTCTCCTTTTCACTTTAAAAATAAGTGGTTGATGGAGCTGGGGTTTATAGAGTTGCTCGAGAAAATATAAGAAAATTTTCGTGGTGGCTGGTAGCTCAAGTTATCTTCTTGCACAAAACTTAAACTTCAAGAATTCGTATAGCTCGTGCTCTAAGTGGAGACACATATCCTAGATGTGCAGGAAGGGGAGAGGGGATTGGTGCAGGATGAATCGCGTAGAAGGACAGAACTGAAGATTGAGGTTGGCAGGTTATCTGTGGCTGAAGAGGCTTGCTGGAGGCAAAAATCTAGAGTACTGTGTTTCAAAGAGGGCGACAAGAACACTCGTTTTCTCCAGAGACTGGCCAGTGCTCATAAGAGGAGGAATCAGATTGGGAAGATTAGAATCAGTGGCATGCTTTTATCAGATGAGGCTGATAGTAAGAGGGAAATTGTTGATTTGAATGAACAACTTCGTAATGGTGATTGCTTTTTGGGACCTTTTTAGATGATTTAGACTTTTCTACAATCAGTCAAGAAGCCAAGGATAATCTTGAAAAGCCCTTTATGGAGGAAGAAGTGGGGGGTTCTTTGTAAGGCATAAATGGGGATTAAGCCCTGGGTCCGGATGGGTTCATGTTAGCATTTTCTCAGAACTGTTGGCCGACAGATAAGAGGAATGTGCTGGAATTTTTTTCTAGCTTTCTTCAGTCATGACTCTTAGTCTCAAAGCTAGCTTTGTGGCATGAGTTCCAGAGAAGGAAGGGGGGGGGGGGGGGGGGGCGCAGAAGACATTAGCGGTTTTCTGGCCAATCAGTTTGTTGAGCTGTGTTTACAAGATTCTGTCAAAGGTTTACCGTAAGATTGGGATCTATTCTTCCTGATGTTATCTCCGTTTCTCAAAGTGCACTGTGGGGGGTGTCAAATTTTAGATGCTGTGCTTGTGGTTAACGAATGCATCAATTCTAGAGGATGGGTTTTGGGTTAAAGGAAAGGATAAAGTTTTGCATTTCTAAAGCTCGTTTTTCAGTTTTAGAGAATGGTTCCCCTGCGGGTTTCTTTTCTTCGTCAAGGGTTTTGAGGCCAGGGGATTCGCTTTCTCCTTTTCTTTTCTTATTGTTGTGGTGGCCTTTGTCATGATGATGGACCAAGCAGTGTTCCGAGATTTTATGAAGGGCTTTGAGGTGGGGGACTTGCGAGAGAGAGGGAATATGGTTATTCTTTATTTGCAGATGACACTTTAATTTTCTGTAAGGCAGGGGAGGACCAACTCATGTCTTTGAGGATGCTACCGTTGTTCTTCCAGGCCTGCTCTGGGATTCGCATTAAAGTAGCCAAATTATTTTATGTCACTTCTTACTGTCACTGCTTCTGTTGGCAAGAGGTTGGAAAGATTAGAATGGGAGTTGTTATGGGAAGGAGAAAGGTCTGCAGAGGAAGTATGATTTGATAAATCCGGATCGGGTTTGCTCACCAACGCATCTTGGCGGGTTAGGGATAAAAAGTTGGAGACTCTTTCACACCTGCTGCTTGGTAAATGGTTATGGAGATTCGTGTTAGAGAATAGTGCCTTTCTGAAAATAGGTTGTGGTGAGTAGGTACGGGGTTGGGGAATCTGGATGGTGGCCAAAAAAGGAAGGGGGCAAAGGAAGGGGGCCTCTATGGTGTGAGCTAGTGGGTGGGTATAAGCCATGGCATGGACGCTTTCCGAAGTTCATTCGCTTTTCCGTAGGGAGTGGTTTGAGGGTTCGGCTTTGTCATGATTTTCTCGCTTTTTAGGTTGGCTGTTAACAGAAGTTCCTTGGTGGCAGATTATGTTAGTCATAGTGGTAAGGTGGCTTCATTGATCCCTGTATTTCTTAGAAATTTCCAAGACTGGGTGATAAACATGGTGGCTGATTTCTTCGGCCGTCTTTACTCTGTTAATTGAGATCCGGGGTTAGGGAATAAGGGGGTTTGGGCATACAGTGGCCCCTCTTAAGGTGAGTTTCTTGTGCTTAGGAAGCAACAGTGAATGCAGTAGTCACTGGGGGTAATATGCGAAAGAGGCAAAGAATTTATGTATATTGGTGCTGTATGTGTTCATCAGACAGGGAGAGCGTGGATCATCTTCTGCTGCATTGCATGGTGCTAAAGCTGATTCGGGACTTTGTCTTCTCCCTTTTTGACGTGGCTTGGGTCATGCCCAAGTCGGTTGAGGCTTTCTTACAGACCTGGTCCTTTTACAAAAGGAAGAGAAGGAAGACTGTTCTTTGGGATGTCTCTCCTTTTTGTAACTTTAGGCGTATAATTTTGAGTGAAGATACAGTGCAAGTTTGAAGCAAAAGAGTGTGCAGTGGCTGAGCTTGAAGCTAATGTCCTAAACACTTTATTTGTGTTGTCCGAGTATAAGTGTATAGGATCAACTGATATACTTTTGGAACTTTTTGGACAGCTTTAGTGGTTGTATAGCTGTTTAGATAGATCTCACCTGCTTCTTGTATTATGTGTATCTTGGGTTTTCCCCCTTGGCAGCTTTGAACATATATTTCCTATCAAAATAAGTAAATAAATAAATGGTGGTAGTTTGGCAAGCATAGTGTTAATCTGGTAACTGGGCTGTTAATCTGTTAATGTTGTGACAGATTGTGCAATCCTGTTTTATTAGTAGGTTGCTGTCCATCAATTAGGATTGGCTGCTGGGTGCTTTGGGAGGAGTTATCAGATGTGAGGAGATGTAATAAGTTTTTGACATCTGTCGTTGCTTAATTGGGTGCAACCTTTTTCAGTTTTAGTTAGCCAGTTTCTTTGGAGATCTGTACTTTTCACTATTTGATGGTCAATATAACTATGAGTGAGGTATAATACGTTAGGATGGATTGTAATATTCTTCTTTTGGCAGGAATCCTATATTGTTTGATGCACTCATAGTGCGGTGTATTAGATGTTTTTGAAGAGTTGGTAAGGGTTTGTGCCTCTGGTTCAGGTGTACATTGCACAAAATGCACTCCATCCTCTCTCTCCTCACAAAATGGTTCTCGTTAATTCATCCGCAGTTCTTTTTTCTTTCTGATTCCTTTTTTGATGCTACCTTCGACCCAATTCTGGGGATCATCGTTTAGGGAGGTTGCTGCCTTTTTTTCTCTACAATTTTCTGGCACTTGTGATATCAAGCTTCATGATTCAGGTAATATGTTGCATTCTATTTGGTTGGTAGGTTCTATGGTGATCCAGGATCTTTAGAAAATCTTTAAATGGGCTTCTCGAGTTTGGAATGTTTTTACATGCGTTAGTTAGAAACATGGTTTATGCTTGGAGTAAGCTGTTACAACTGGTTCAGCTTAATCGGCACCATTGGCTAAGATGACTGAAGCTTCCGCGCCTAGGGGCGATGGTTCCTCAAGCCTTATAATAGGACATTTGATGGCATAACTGTAATATCCCACATCGGTTGTGGGCTATGTTACATGGACTCGGTGTCGGTGTCCGGATCGGGTACATGTCCGAGTGTCGGACTCGCCTATTTTCAAAATTCTAGGATATTTGGACACCGTCCAAAAGTTGGACACGGGTACGGGGACACGTCGTACATAATATATATTACATTTATATTCCTACTATAGTGCGTTACTAAACACCATATATAAGTATATAACTAATTACTATAGTATACATAAATATTCTGAATAGAATGCTAGGAATGTGAGGTAGAGCATCAAGATATGTGTTAAATTGGACTATTGGTGAGGGTTGGCAAAGAAGTACCTGTTGAGCTGTCATTAAAATTTATGAATTTAAAAATTGAGCTGCCATTGTCAAAACATATTTTAGATTTTTAACATAGTTGGAGATATTGTACACTGTTTTCAACTCTACCAAAAAAAAATATGGAGGCCGCCGCTCCCCCACCCCCAATAGTTAAAAGGCTGAAAGAACATTTAAGAGGCCATGCTTTGCATCCCATCCCAAGGATGTGTGGTACAGCAGTACTGGGCTTGTGGCAGATGAGACGGAAAAAAGGCAAAAAAAAGGTTATGGCTGATTGAAAACCCCTCCTCAGTCGTCGTTTCAACTTGCAAGAGTGCAAGACAAGTTTGTGCGTCTCTCGAGGTGAAGTTACAGAGAAATCCTTCTCTCCCTTATGCTGCTGCTCCTCTTCCCTCATCTTCTGCTTCTCCTTCTCTTCCGTCTCTGGCCACTCTCCTTCTCTTCTTCTGCAGATTCATTTTTTCCTTCTTCATTTCATCCGGATTAAAAGTTGCCCAAGAATCTTCTTCATCCCCTAAGTAGCGATAGGGACATGAGCTGTGTCTGATCTCAATCCAAAGGGTCCGGTACGGCTGCCGTACCCGTGTCAGGGCCATGTCGTCTGGACACCGCTCCTTCACCCCAAAGTGAAGGGTCCATGTAACATAGGTTGTGGGAGAGTTTATGATTGGCCTTATAAGACCCTGCCTATGAACTCATAAGTATCTACTTGGCTAGCCCTTTTGAGGGAGACAATGCCCTATGGTGGGGTGTGGACCGGGTCGTTACAGATGGTATCAGAGCCGACTCTCGAAAGCTCGGGCTGGGCTATCCAGTCGGGTTGCCGATAATTGGGGGAAACGAAGGCAAGCCCGGGTATATCCCACATCAAGAGGATGGTTGGGGCAATGAAGGGTGAGCTGGGTATATCCCACATTGGCTAGAGAGGAAGATTCTGGGCTATGTGTGATTGAGCCTTAGCGAGGACGCTAAGGAATAAGGTAGGGAGATTGTAATTGTCTTTTCGTGTGAGAGAAGTTGCTCTAAGCCCGAATCCGTGCTCCCTAGTCCTCTCGAAATCGGGCTTCCTCGCTTAGTAGCTCTCTTAGTTTCCTAGCATAGTGCACGAAAGAAATGCCTCCCAGCCGGGGGGCGGATCAAATCGGAGTTTCCTCAGGTAACCACTGACCTACAGTGTCCCACATCGGTTGTGGGAGAGTTTATGATTGGCCTTATAAGACTCTGCCTATGAACTCATAAGTACCTACTTGGCTAGCCCTTTTGAAGGAGGCAATGCCTATGGTGGGGCCGTGGACCGGGTCGTTACAATAATGACTGGAGAGTATTCTGCCGAGTAACTGGCAGTTTGTGGGCCTCATTCTAGTGGACCTAAAAGCTTTAATCCTATTATGGGAAGATACTATAAAAGGCCAAAAGGGAATTATGCATCTTGTCATAACCATTCTATAGATTGAAGGCCTTCTGGTCTTGGTGATAACAGAAAATTTGGGCCTCATAATTTTATCAATATGGGCTGCAAAATGACGGAACTGATCAGAGGAAAGTCAAGTCTAATTCTGTCCTTTGTCCTCTGCTGAATTTTTTTTAGAATAGAGACACGTGGAGTCTGCAGAGGGAAGTTTAAATGCCGAACTTGATGGTCCTTTATTTTATGAGAACTTCAAACCAGGGACTATTCCATTCTTGGTACGAGATTTTCGGGAAACAAATTTCCTGGGGTGTCATCTTCTCCTGAGCATTCAGATATTCAGATTGCAACTGATATTTTAAAGAATTGGAATACATAATCCTTTTGAGGCTTCTAATACTGTGTTTATGCTGCGACTGAATATGAAGTCCTAAAAAGTACTACTATAATCTTCATCGTGATTGAGAAGGTGATTCGGGAGCTTACGTTGGGATTAAGGATGCCACAATAGTTCTGAAGGGGAAGTTGTCGTTAGTAGTAGCAATTACAATGACGATGTAGGCATTGATCCAAAGGGGATGTTTTGTGGCTTTACTCCCATAGAAACAGATGGCAAGACACCTTGAAGGACATTCCAGAAAATGGTGGAACTTTGGAAAGGGTACTCGTGCCACATGATGATCTGGTAAGTGGTTTGATTATGACTCCGAGTCCTCAATTGGAAAATTCTCCATTAGCAATTAATTACCGTGAAAAAACAGTTTGTATTCTGAGTAGAAGATTTGGATGCACGCTTTTGTTTTCTACAATTCCAAGAGATCGAGGAGTCTTCTAAAGAGCATGCACCAGCCTGTCGTCGATCTATGAGTATTTGGACAGCCTGCCCTACTTGTTTTTGTATAAGCGGTTATTCAAATAGCGAATGATTCTGTAAGATGATATGTCGTGGACTGGTCATAAATTGACTCACCAAATTAATTTCATAAGAGGTATCCGGGGCGGTGATTGTGATTGCAGATTAAACTACCCACTACTTTAAGATAGTGAGTGGGATTAGAAATCAGTTTTTCTCTCGTTTTTTCTGACTTTCAAAGGCGTAGCAGCCTTGTCGGCAAGCTTCAGACCTGAAAGATTGACCAAATATTGTAGATACTTGTGTTGATTGACAAATATTCCTTTGTGAGTAATATATGCCTCTAGCCCAATAAAACAAGCAAGATGGCCAAGGTCTTCCATATAAAAGGCTCCTTTCAGTCCTTTTTGTAGCTGGTTAATCCAATTTGAATTGTTATTGTGACTATGAGAAGAATGTCTTTGGAATAACAAAGGATCATGCTGATTTTGTTGAAAACTGTTACAAAGAATTGTCGTTTGGAACTTAACAAGCCCATGTAATGAGCGTGTCAAGTGGCAAACATGTGAGGCTGGAATCTGAAATCCTGGTGGTGGTTTCATGTAAACAGTCTCGTGGAGATCTCCATGTAGAAACGCATTTTTTTACATTCATTTGATAGATGGGCCATGCATTCAAGGCAGCAAGTGCAATAAGAAGACGCATGCTTGTCATTTTGGCATCTGGAACAAACGTTCTAATCAATTCCATAATCTTGCTTGTTGCCTAAGGCAACAAGACGAGCCTTGTAACGATGTAAAGATCCATCAGATCTCATCTTCACCGTGAAGACCATTTACAGCCAATAGGAGCGAATATCCCTCGCATCAATGACACTCGTTCCATCTCAAATCGTGGACTTCCCTCGTGCAGCATGTGCCACATTAAAAGGGGCTTCAGTTAGATGATTTGCAAAAGATAGCATGGGAACGGAGTAGTCGTTCGTCGTGCAATAACTCTTGAAAGCACTTATCGAGAGATGGAGAAGGATCACAACTCATCAAATTGGCTTTTAATGATTCATATTGGTTGCCTAGTTTCATAAGAAAATGATCTCGCATATTTTTCTTCTGTCATCTTTCTCGTGATGGTAAACCTTCTTCAAGTAAATCACATCTGAAGCGCCGTGTTGTAGGGCCTCAAGTTTAAGGCAATGTGAGATTTGACTGAACCCACTGTCCAACTCATGACTTTGGCGTTGTTTGTGATCGATTTCTTCAGTTCAGCTTCCTACAATGAATCTGTTGGCTTTTCCTCAGATCCATCGATGATTCGACATACCCCCACCTTTCCTGGCCTTGAATAAAACAACAAAGACTAAGTTCCCAGTAAAAGTAGTTCTTCCCATCAAAACGGACAGGAACCATTGTCGTTTTCTTTCCAAACATGATGTAAATGAGAAAGGAAAAAGAAAGGATTCAAGATAGCTGAATGAGGACAATGTTGTACTGCTCTGGTATCATGACAAACTATGAACCAGAGAATTCTGGAGTGAATTTGCTTAAGTCTCACTATGAGATCCCAAGCGTTATATACCATCAAGCAAGCCACGTAATGAATGGGCTACTACAACCTACGGACCTGTTACAATATCTATAGATATGCACATGTGACAGAATCTCCAGATTCCAAAAGATTTAGAAATCAACGAAAATATCTTTGTAAAAAACTGCTGAGTTCATGACGTTAGCGAGAAGGTGGGTCCTTCTTTTGACAATAACAAGAGAAAGGCTATAGCCTTCTTAGAAGGCTTGGAGATTGTTAGGACTCGGCTAGTTTGATGTCAAAGAAGAAAAGTACTGCTTCAAATATGGACATCTCTAGAAGAAAGTTATTAAAATCTCTCTTAAAGGATAGCAGCCAGATTCTGTTGTCTGCAGGAAACCGTATCGGAGGACAACTCTCTGGACATGGTTTTCTCTCCTTGGGACATGAGATGTTTTGACTGAGTTTTCTTAGTTTCTGGTGCCTCGTTGGTATTGTAGGGCTTTGTGAGACAAGATTTGATGTTAAAAATGACGTGATTATACGAAGGCACTTAGTCTCACGATAATTTCTCCATATTGGAAGATGATCTTCAGCGGGCTTTCTCTGGTGTTTATGCTTCAAATAATGATGTGCAGAGACGTTCTTTCCTCTTGGAAGAAAGTTTGTACTCCTATCCGTCTTGGTGGTTAGATATTAGACACTTAGAGTTTTTTGATAAAGCCTTGCTTGGTTAATGGTTGTGGAGGTTTAAGGCCGAAAGGAATTCTAAGGAGGTAACTACATTGTGTGGCACTTGTTTGTGGAAGAGTCTTAGAAATGGCCGCGACAAGTTCTCAAATCATATTGTTCTCAGTTGGTTCTGGGGATTGTACCAGACCATTGGTGTGGGGATGTCCCTCTTAGGGATTTATTTCCGGATTTCTTTAATACATGCCACATTATCTAGTGCACTGCTCATTTGGCCATACCGTCACTCTCTCCCTTGTTTTCTCTCTTCCCGTACCTTTCTCCTGTCAGATGCCCTGCCTCCTTTCCCCTTCTTCAGTTCATTCTCTCTTCATTCTCTCAGGGTCTCTGCCTCTCTCAACTCTCTCTTCCTCCCTCTCTCTCTGTCTCTTCATTCTTGCCGCCACCACTACCATCGCAACTGTCACAAAACCGAGCACACCACCACCCACCACTCTACTGATTCCACAATCCCCCACCACCACCACCCTCATTTGCCACAACCACCACCAAGACCACAAAAACGACAGAGATGGGTCACAAGCCCTATCCCCTCGCCCTTGCTTCCTCTCTTCATCTGTACCCTACGCCACCGCCACAACACCATCTCCGACAAAGGGCGAACGTGACATCGACAGGACCACCAATGTCGATGCCGGCCATTCTCTATCTATTTTTTCTCACGACTTTTATTCCCAATATACTCTCTATTGCCGCCACCACCACATCATACAACCACCACCGCCATCACACCAAGCATCACCACAACCATCATCGACCCATCACCGCTACCCACTGGATGCTTCAGCAGTCACCACCTCTCAATGCCGCAACCATCACCGATTGCCCTCCCACCCCCACAACACCATCCACCCACCAGCACTACACCTTTGACCCACCACCAATCGCCCTAATTTTTTTAGATCTGCTCAAGTCTGACTTAGATAGCCATAGATCCAGCATCCCAGCTTCAAGGCACTAGAATTCGAAGGGGTTGGAGGTAATATTCCGTTTAAGAGACCAAAGAGAAATAAAAGAATCAGAAATTCTTTGGGTGCATGCCCAAATTCATAGAATTAGTGGATCGCATTTCTGTCGAGTTTGTGGTGTTAATTTGAAAGTCTTCGGATTAATAGATCGAATAAAAATTGGAAACTTTGGGATTTCTTGGGTGCATGCTTAAATCCATAGAGTTTGTGAAGCGATGCTGAAGAATTCGTGAGCATGGAAGTGACCTTTATGGGATTAAGGGTTGTAGTCATGAATTGTAATTCTTGAAAAGTCCTTTGATTTTTTACATGAATCAGTAAACTCATTTTGTATCTGATTATCTGATCATTAAGAATTTGGAATTAATTTCCATCTGATGGTATGTGTGTGTGGTGGGGGGTGGCGGGAGGGGGGAATGGGTAGCTGAACTAGTGTGAGATTTGATAGATGGCAAGGAAGAGAGAATCTTGAAAAACATTGGCCTCATGCAGAAATGATTAGTTGTTGCCTTGGAAGCACTTTCTTAAAAAAGGGTGTAGAGGGGCGGTTGGGATATTTTACAATGTGTGCCAGATAGTCTGGTGCACTGTCTTTTTGGAATTGAGAAAAGATCTTGAATCCGTCCAAGTGGCGCAGGTTGATGGTCCAATTTGAGTTGGGATATAGGAGTCCATCTCAACCTTGGATAGGGATCTGCTCCCATATCTATATGTCCATACATTAACATAGATTTTTTTTTTGTGTGTGTGCCCCTGAGAAGTAGGGCCCTCGTGAAGGGATAATGAATGGCCTTGGGCAGGGAACTTCATGTTGCATGGTGATCACGGAGGGAAAATCATTTTTCAATGGCCGATGTTGTTTGATATCTCCATCTGGCCGCATAGAATATGTGCACCAATAAGATCTTTCTCAATTTTTTTGCTCTCACTTCACCTAATTTCCCTTCCTTTTGGAAAATTGACGTGATAGTGTTGCAATCCAGTAATACATCATTTAAATGCACTTCTGCATTGCCCAGTGGTAAGGGCCTCTCCCTTCCCTCTGCAAAGTCTCAGTTTCGTGTCTCATGGGGATTCCTATCGCTGTGACAAAATAAGAAAGTGAACGAAATACTCTTCTGCATTGGCATCACCTCAGCATTGCAATTGCCCATCCATGATTTCATCTTTATTTTATATGTATTTCCTGTTACATTTACTGTTCATGTTAAATTAGGGCATCAACAGGGCCAGAGTCGAGCAAATGGAGGATAGGTTGAAGGAAGATATCTTGTTAGAAGCTGCAAGGTGCTTGTTTCCTTTTTTGCTAGGTGCCCTGTTCGCGAGTATAAGTTGTCTGTGTCTTTTGAAAATTCTTTGCTAGATACTTAGAAATTCAATTGCTCACCTGACTCAACAGATATGGAAGTAAGATCCTTGTGACCGATGAACTGCCAGATGGTCAGATGGTGGATCAGTGGGAGCCAGTGACATGTGATTCTGTGAAGACACCGCTAGAGGTAATACCTATGACCAATTTTTGTCTATGAGATGTTGAAACATGGTTTAGTAACTACTTGATCCACCCCCACCCCCCAACCCCAACACCCTTCCCAAGCAACAAGTCCTCATTACATAAGATTTTTTTTTTCCCAACCTTAGGTGTATGTTGAACTGCAAATGAAGCGGTACCTTGTTGATTATGAACGCGTTCCTATTACAGATGAAAAATCACCCAAGGAGCAGGACTTCGATATTTTGGTGAGTTCTGTGTTTTAGAATTTGGATTGAGATCTCTCATGCAGACACGCTCAGACACATACTTATTTCTACATGCATTATATATATGGAGATGGATATGGATGTGGGCAGGGGGTGGGGGGAGAGAGAGAGTCCAGTTTAGCGTATAGTTGCACGTAGAATCATCTTTTTCTTTTCCACCAAGTAAATACAAAAATAAATGATACTGTTTTGATCATCTGATCCTATAATGAACTTCTAAAGCTAAATAACATATTTCTTTGTTGGGTCAATCTAGCGGAATCTGATTGGAACCAGATGTGAGAAATGATTTTTCTCTGGCAAGTCTTTTGAAAAATAAGCTTCCAATTGACCAAATATGGTTGGTTTCTGTCCTCTATTTTCGCTATGCAGACCTTTTTTGTGGAAAAGACGATTATATCTAATTGGTAAGCGAAAATTTTTAGAGAAAGGGAAGTAGACAGATCAAAGGCTATGTTACACGGTCCCTTCACTTTTGGGGTGAAGGGGCAGTGTCGATACGACCCGACACAGACACTGGTATGGGATCCATGTCAGGCTCATCATTTGCTGGAAGATACACCACGTTGACAATTCTGGTGGAAGAAGATGAAAGAAAGAAGAAGGGGCTGCAGATCTGGTCCGTAAAGGTAGAAGAAGAAGAAGAAGAGGAAGAGGAGGAGAGAGGAGAGAGATTTATGGCTAGATGAAGAAGAGGAGGAGAGAGGAGAAAGAGGGGCTGTATTCTTTTATCACATGGGAGGTTGGGAGGCTATTGACAGATCTAATTGATAATGACTGTTTCTTTTTCCCCTTTTCTTTTAGGGAAAATATCATTCTCATCCCCAAGTTTCATACAAATATTAAATACAACGCAAATTAAGTAAAAACACTTCGAGTGACCCATATAACATTCATGACATTACACATATACCCTTAACATTCAAACTCAACCCTATAAGTTCAGACGTGTCCCCGTGTCCAATTACTGATCCGTGTCCCCTTGTTCTGATATTCAGAAATTGGCTAGCCTGAAAGTTGGACACGTGTTCGATCCGAACACCGATACTGAGTCCATGTAACATAGATAAAAGGTGCAATTATTTGTGATTCATGGATAGTGTTTATTTGGTCCGTTTAAAATAGTTGTTACAATGATGTAATTTGGATATGTTGAGTGTGTGCGAGTGCACACTGTTGAATGTTTTATTTGTCTATATTACTAAAACAAGCTTAACTTATCTAAATGAGTTAATAATAGCAAAAACTTGGGTATTATGGCCGACTATTACTTGTGATCGGCGACTGTGTATAAAAAAACTTATAATGTCAATCGTTTCAACGGTGTGAAATATGATTGGGGAGGTATAACATGAATGTGAAGAGTTGTATCCTTCTGCATTAGAAACACTCATATTTCCAAACCTAGAAGCATGTCAATTCATAATAAGAGGAACATTTGTGTGAAAATGGAACTCACTAAGAGTGTGTTTAGAACCATGGAATTGATGGGATTTCATTTCAAATACTTAAATTTTGTTGTTTAGAGCATTAAAAAAAGGAATTGGAATTATATTTCATGGGATTTGATTGGATTTGTTTCTATAGTGTGAAATCCGATGGAAAATGGTCGGATTTCGTGAGATTTGGATTTACTTGAATTAAAAGTAATTATTTACCAATCTTACCCTTTTTTGGATCTCTCCAACAATTAACTCATCACCACCGTCTTCACTGCTGCTACCGCCACACCACATTTACTACCACCACTGGCACCACCACTTCTGCCACCATTACCGCTACCGCCACCACTGTCGTCACCACTACTGCCACTATCACTGTCACAACCTTTGCCACCGCATCACCACCACTACCACCGTCAATGCTGCCACCACCACCACCATCGCCAGCACTACCACCACCGTCGCCACAATTACCCTTACCATCATCACCACTGCCACCACCACCGTCACTGTCACCGCTACCGCCACACCACTTCTACTACTACTACCGGCACCACTACTGCCATCGCCACCACTACTATTGCCACCATCACCACCACGGCTGCCGCAGCAGCCACTACTACCGCCACCGCCGCAGCCGCTGTCGTTGCGGCCACCACCACCATCGGCACCACTATTGCCACCACCGCCACCACCGCCACCGCTGCCACTACCGCCACCACCACCACTGACACCACTACACCACTATCGCAGCCACTACCATCACCATCGCCGCCGCCGTCGCCACCACCCCCACCACCATCGCCACCATGTGCTGGCACTAGCACACTTGAAACCACTTACCGTAGTTCATTTTTCATTATAGCATAGTTTCTCCCGTACGAGGAAAAGTTCCCTTGTGAATGATCGTTTTTTTTTTCCCCGCTTTGACTAGTGATATGGACTATTTATATGCAACAAAGTTTGACTAGATCAGGAGAATTGCAATTATATGTGTAGAGTCCAATCTGCGCAAGTGGAATATAGAATAGCATTTATAAAAGTTTTCGTCGGCCAGCTGCAGCTTCGTAAGCGGTTTGGTCTGTGCTCTTCTGTCTTATCATTTTGTTCTTCTGTTTCATTTTTTCTATAGGTTAACAGAGTTTCTCAAGCTGATATAAAGACAGATATAATCTTCAATTGCCAAATGGGGCGTGGGCGAACTACAACTGGGATGGTGATTGCTACATTGATATATCTTTATCGAATAGGAGCTTCTGGTAGTCATCTTTGTTTTTAATCCAATCACAAGTTTACATAGTTTTTGATTGTAGCTAATTGGTTAACTGCTCTCAGTTTGAGTAGTATACGTTATCCTGACTGGGTGTCGACATGGTTCAGAGAGGCACATTGATTTATAGATGATATTATCTCGAAGGGTTCATACCAAACTTGAAAATAAGAAAACAGCTGAAATTTGTGCCGAAAATATGACCTCGGGAAGGAGGGAGGGAAATGATACCCCCTTTATGGATGATCTGTGAGAGATAAGACATGATTTCCTGAGATTTCTCACCTGTTTAGTATGTTAAGTTATTAGTAGGATCCTTAGCGGGTTAACAACCATGATATGTCTGACAAGTGTTTTCTTTCCAACTTTTACATGTTACATCACAAACCAAAAAAGAAAATATGATAAGTATATAGTATTAATCACAGAATAGCACCAAAGGGATGCAACCGATAGTGTATAAAAACTCTGCTATGTAAACACAGCCAGAAGCTGTTTAAAAAGGCGATAAATAATGTTATATGGATCACATAATTTATCTCTGTCATCACTGTAGTTAGTCCTATAAAATTACTTAGGAGCTGCATGTATTGTTTGCTACTCAAATTTAAACAAAACCGTAAGTGTTTAGGTTGGGAAACACATCCTTTCTCAGCAATATAGTTCTTGTTGTCCTTGGATTTTAGTACTTTTAATTGCTTCCTAATAAGCATATGGTTCTTAAATTGGGAGGAAAACGGAGAACTTATTTGCTTTGCTAATATATTTGCATAGATGGATTGTTCTTCTTGGCTGACGTTGGATGCTTAATATGTGATGTTTTTGTTAAATAGGTTTCCCAAGGACGGACTCAACGGGTAAAATTTCTGACTGCGGCCCCAATATTACTGACAACTTGCCAAACTCAGAGGAAGCTCTTCGTAGAGGAGAATATGCTGTTATTAGAAGCTTGGTTCGGGTTTTAGAGGTACTTTGAAAGACATGTCTTTAAATACCTATACCTTCCAGATATCAGCAACTAGAATATATTCGAAAATTTGTCTTGATCAATAATATACGTTTAGGGTGGTGTTGAAGGCAAAAGACAAGTCGATAAAGTCATTGACAAGTGTGCCACCATGCAGGTATCACTCTTTTTCCTGATCTGTCCAGGTATAGCATCTAATATCTTTTCCAGTTCTCATGAAAGTTGTCCATTTTAGAGCTGCTTCTGCTCAATTTATCGTCCAGTTTTTTTCTGATTAATTTTTTTGCTATGGATCTTGTCTAAGTAAATTGTAGCCTTGGTTGCTACGTAAAGAAAAAGTTTCAATTGCCTCGCGGCCTTGACTTTTTTTCTTTTAATTTGTGTGGACTGGGTTTCAGAACTTACGCGAAGCTATTGCTACTTATCACAATAGCATTTTGCGTCAACCTGATGAGATGAAGAAGGAGGCGTTGCTTTCCTTTTTCGTGGAATACTTGGAAAGATATTACTACCTTATATGCTTTGCTGTATACCTCCATACAGAGAGAGCAGCACTCTATCCTAGATCCCTTGGTCAGTGCAGTTTCTATGACTGGATGAAAGCAAGGCCAGAACTTTATACCATACTTCGCAGGTATATAACTACTCTGTTTATCCAAGGGGACTGTACTCTTTTACTTGGTAAAAGCATGATTGTTTTTCTAAGCCAGGTGGTGGTTCTACCACTATCATTATGTTATACGTGTATTTTACTGATTCAAGCTTTTAAAAGCATTTGCACTTTACTGAGAATGCATTGTTAGACACAGGTGCTAACAGAAACTGACTGACTGAGAAATCAGAACTTGATCCTTGATACACTTTCTGATATTTGATCACGCTAGTGACCCTATTGGTAGCCAGACTTGCATGCCGTATTTAACTGCGGTCATGACATGATTATTATTGGAATTGGTAGTACTTATCTTTCCCTTGTTCCCAAAGATGCTTTTCTCATGCACTGCTTCAATAGTTGATCACTCTGAAGTAAGATATCTCCTTCGAAAGGCTTCCTGGGGAGCTGGTGGGAGGAATGCGAGTATGCAGGAGGAGGAATGCGAGTGTGCTGGACTTAATGAGGATCTATCATCATTGTAATTGGATAAAATTTGTTTAGGCTATGCAATTTAAACCTGTTGGGATTAGACTACTGACAATACAACCTTGCCATGAAAGAGTTTCAGATTCTTTCCCTTTCTTTCGACGCCTTAAGTATTTTCACTGTCTCGTACTTTATTGTTTGTGTTATTGTTTGCACTTATTATGATAACTTATTGCTCGCATTCTTAACAAAATATAGAAAGACAGAAAACCTGCCGTGGTTTTAGTAGAATTAGGATCTCCTGTTGTTAAATAGTTGATGTAATCCCAAAGTTTAGTATAGGTTGAATTATTGTTTGTTCAAACTTTCGGCTTCATAGGTTGCCGGCATCATAGATCTTAGTTGAAGTATTTGCATAGGAAGGCCACTTATCGCCTTGACAAATCCCGAATCTGTGCTCCTAACTTGAGAGCTTGTTGGTTGCGCAACCAGGAGGGTTAGATCTCGAACTCAAGTAGCAGCAGATTCGTCTCTAATGGTAACACGAACTTCTCGTTGTTAATGTAGGTTTTTCCTTTTGTTTCTTTGGGTCGTAGCTGCTGGAAGATGAAGAAATTCAGGACGTTTCTTGTTCTGATATTTATTGTCAGATGAAAGGCAGAGCATGTAGGTTGGACCCTTTTTGTCCTATCTTTATCAGGTTGCCAGTGAATTGGTGGCTTTGCCTTGGTCATGTAACCTGGCATGCTCAGGTTGTCAACAAAATTTCAGACAACAGTACGTACTCATTTAAATTTCCGGCAAAGTAAAAGTGCTCCTACAAAGTGGAAGAAAGTTTTTATTAACCTGGGGATGGTAAAGCAGATTATACTACTTTATTTATGTGCATATGCTATTACTCATCAACATATAGAATTTTATAGTTACCGATTCCCTGGTTACCTTAATTTTTACTTGCAATATTTGAATTGAGTCTAATGAAGGATGTAAGTTTTCAGCAGTACATACGATAGAACTTGTACATCCAGATCATTCAGCGTGAAGGCGTGGAAATTGGGAGTTAAATCAACTGGCTTTCCCCTCTTGGACTCTTGGGACCTTAGTGTCTTTTGCCTTAAGTACTTCCTAGTGAAAGTTTAGTTGCAACTGAAGTTCCGTTGCTTGTCCATTTGAAAGTTGATTCAATCGCGTTAATAGACTAGTATCATGGACTCATTGTGTGGGAGCCCAGGGCAAGGGTGCGCATGGGGATATAGGCATTGGATCACACAACGGGTCTGGCGTGTAATGTCACAGCCTAATGCACTGAGGGCTTTGCACCGACCCTAACACCACCCAGACAACGGGGGGATATATCGAAAAGGGCCTGGGGGCCTCATTTAGGTATAACAGGCCATATCCGTGTCAGAATGTCCCCGTGTCCATGACAAGTGGTATCAAACCCACACCCAGTTTGAAACCTCGTTGATGGCAAGCGCCAAGGGGTGCACGAGGAAGCCACAACTTGCTGTTGTAGCATGTGGGTGCTAGTGTAAGACGGGACTCGGGGGAATTGTTTTACCCCTCCGTGAGGGCGCGAGGGATTAGGCATGGTAGCTGTCAACAGACTTATATTGTGAGCGCCTAGTGGAGGGGTGCACATGGAGATATAGGCGCTGGACCACACAACGGGCCTGGCTATAATGCCACAGCCTAATGTACAGGAATTTGCATTGACCTTAACATTGCCCAGATACTAGATAGATCTACTGGCTAAAGGTCCTGGGGGCCTCATTTAGGTATAATCGGCCGTAACTGTGTGAGAATGTCCCTGTGCCCGTGACTAGGTTCTGCTTATTCAGAGGAACAAATCTGCTGTAGTAGCAGCTCATATGTTGGTGTAGTTCTAGAACCGAAATTTTTTTGGAAGGTGTATATTCTTGATGGTACTTTCTTGTCTTGCTTTTTAATTATTGATGATAGCGTGAGTCAACATCCTCTCTACTCGATGCATGACAATGTTGAAGGGTTGTAGACTTAGGTGATAGTTCTGCTTGTATTTTTTCTTCTGCTAGTTATGCTTTGGGATTTTTTAAAGGGAATTGAGGGTTTGCTTTGAGTACTGTGTGTGTGTTTTTGTTTGTGTGCGCCGGGTACGTGAGAGAGAGAGAGAGAGAAATATTCTGAATGCAATGACAGCATGAAATTCCTCACCCCTCTTCATATATTTATAATAAAGGACAAATAGAGGAATCCAGAACTTGAATTTTCTCCAAATTGCTGATCGAGAGCCCACCAAGCTCACACACCCTGTTAGTCATACTACTTTCTTCATATCCAAAATCTGGACTAGTAAATCACCCTCTTCGCACTAGCACCTCATATGGGTCGAGGTATGGTGTCCAATACCTACCGACACATCGACACGTCATCTTCACCTCTGGATACATGTCTGACACCTCTCAGCAATGTCCAAACTTTTAATATTTCTTTAATTAACGGATACCGTGTCAGACACCTCTTGATGAAGTGTCAGGCACCTCTTGAAGAAGTGTCCACACGTACGGGGCCGAAATACAATATTTTTAAACTTATTTTAGGATCAGTGTGCAATAATTGACAAATCTGGGACTTTTTTAGAAATGAATTTATAAGCCAAACTCTAATCAGGTTGACCCAGGAAGAGGAACCCTTCTTCTTTCTCTCTCATCTCTTTTCTTTCTTTTTTGTTATCGAAAGCATTCAAGCGTACTGGTCCAGAGGAAGATAGCTCAAAATCTATGTTTTCATCTACAGACCCATCTGACTATATAAGACCTCTCCTTCATGCCTTTCCCATGTCTTTTTTCCTTTTTTTGTTGTTACTATTGAGACTCTAATCTTAATACTATTGAGACGTTTAGCTGCTTTCGTGTTACCAACCTCATTTCTTGTTACTGATGACACTCTATGATGTTACTGTCTTTCTTTCTCATCCATTTTGAACGAAATTCAGCTGCTCCAATTGATGTTTGTTGTTATTATATATGTTGCAAACATATATATATATATATATATATATATATATATATATATATAAAATAAAAGCATATTAAAGAATTCAGCGGTGTCCTACAGTGCCCAAAATCTGATTTTTTTGAAAAGTACAGTGTCCGGTGTCAGTGCCGGACGCGGTGTCCGTGCTACCTAGTTCATCAGTTTCCATCGAGCATATTCACGTACGCTACCCTTTTAGGTAGGAATCAAGAAGGAAGGATGCCCCTCGCAAGAATATCTCTATGATAAGCTTTTAGGGCTTTTGTACTCATCTATCTCCTTTTTGTGTTGCTTTTCCAATAGTACTATGTGTAACATGATTTGTAGCTCTTTGTACTTTGTGATTACTGACTTGACAACATTGATTGTTTATACTCCTGTTCTTCGATCTCCCTATCCTTGTGGATTTCTTCTTCCTCAAGTGTCTTATGTCCCTTCTTGCTTTGCCATTGTCGTCTACCCATTATCTCGCTCCTCTTTTAACTCTCTCATTGGTTCTGTATCACATGGGTATCAACAAGCCCAATGTGATCAAATTTATCACTTAATAGTAACTAAGGACCCCAGTTTATACTGGTCTGTGCCATCTCGTGCAGAAGCCAATCATTCAAATCCCCCCACTGCCATTAGCCTTACAAGAACTCCCTTAAATGTCCACTACCACCTCTGGTCAAACAAACCATATTCCCTCAATGTGACTCTCCCATCCAGCAGCGATTTGCTCGCTGTGCATTATCACCATGCCAGTATCACCATTTTCATCCACCATTGGACCTCCTTGGATAGCTGACACGATAAGATCAAATTTCATAGCCATCTCTGGCCGCTGCTTATCTCCCTAGCTGTTTCTGCATTCCAAATTTGGCGTTGGTGCCTTCACCTCATCAGTGCATCACACTTGTCTTTGACTGCGTTATTGGCACCCAGCCCTGTATCGAGCTGTCATTGCCACTTTTCACCTCACCGTCTCGAGCCTTGGGCAATCTTACTCAAAGATGGAGTCATTGATTTCACTTTTAGAGTGAGCCACAAATTCCTGTCATCCTCATTGCTCAGGAGGACTGATTTCCCCCATAATTGCCAAAATACACCGAGTATTGATTAGTTTACACACTTAAAATATTGAAGAATGGTTCTATATTCTTTGATATGATGTATGCAATTGTAGCTCAAATTTAGGCATTCTTCATATCATTCATTAATATTCAGTTTTTATGGTGTCGTCATGCCTCTTGACAGGTTGC
Organism: Escallonia herrerae; assembly: GCA_033070095.1. Classification (NCBI taxonomy): domain Eukaryota; kingdom Viridiplantae; phylum Streptophyta; class Magnoliopsida; order Escalloniales; family Escalloniaceae; genus Escallonia; species Escallonia herrerae. The sequence continues at coordinate 404,119 of JAVXUP010000479.1, read as the reverse complement.
TCAGAAGAGACCCAATGGGAGCTCTTGGTTATGCAAGCTTGAAACCATCTCTGACAAAAGTAGCCGAATCTGCTCATGGCCGCCCTTATGAGATGGACATAGTGGCTGGCTCAAGGATTGGGGAGGTTCTTGGAAGTCAAACAGTTCTTAAGAGTGACCACTGTCCTGGTTGTCAACACCCTGGTTTACCTGAAACAGTGGAGGGTGCCCCTAATTTTAGGGAAATTCCTGGGTTTCCAGTTTATGGTGTTGCAAATCCAACTGTTGATGGAATTCGATCTGTCATTCAGAGGATTGGTAGCTCTAGAGGTGGCAGGCCAGTTTTTTGGCATAATATGAGAGAGGAGCCTGTAATCTACATCAATGGGAAACCCTTTGTGCTTCGTGAGGTTGAAAGACCATACAAAAACATGCTGGAGTACACGGTAAACATTTATGTCTCATGACATCTACGTTGTTTAGCAAAAATGGGGTGTGAACAAGTATATGCAGTTCGGATTTATCAAACGTCATACATGCCATTTCATGCACAATATAAGACTCAATTAACTTTGTGAACTCCAAATTAATGGTTTTCTTCCATCATACTACATTGTTTTGCACGATAGAAAAAACTTCAAAAAGATGTTTCAGTGGGTGTTCTAGTTTGAGAATATTAACTATGTGCAAATACCGTCAGGGGTTAGTTAGTATGCCTCTCACAGGACGCTGCAGTTGTGCATATCAAAACTTTCAATGCCATAAACAGCTAGCCGTTATATCAAGAATCGAGGTCAATAAGGTTCTTTATAGAAGTAGGAATATAGATGGGCTTTACGACAGAAAATTCAACTATTATGTTATTTAAATTAATTCTGCTACTTACAGTTGTATATTACGGAATGCGCTTATGTTGCATCACCAGAATAAGGGTTGTTTACATTGTCTTTCTGTCTATGTGGTCTTTTCCGACAGAATGAACCGCTTTTCTGAAGGTGAATACCTTTCCTTTGATGAGTGAGCCGCTTGCTATCACAGCACACGTCAAGTAAATGAAGCGCCACATATTTCTCTCAGAGCATCTATGGGACTCTTGTAAGAGGCCTCTCCAAAAACCCTTATCATTACACACAGATATTGATACGGGAGTGTGCGTGTCTGAGAGGAAATCATATCCATCTGGCCACATGAAACTTTACCTCAGGTGCTGGTTGAAATGACAAAAAATGCTATGAATAAATGTACTCGAGGGTGCCTGATATTACGATGATTTGAGTAATTTGGATTTAACTATTTGGACAAAAGGACATTCTTTTCTTGAAGTTCCCTCAGCAACTTGTGTCCACTTGTATGGATGGGAGCTATCTTCGATATATTCATTATCCAGATACAGATAATCCTAAGGCACATTTGGTTTAGTCTAAAAATTACACTTCTTTTGCGTACTAAATGTTAGTTAAAATTCTTGTTTTTCCTCTTTTGGGAGGTAGGGGGTTATATCTCTGAATGTTCAATCAGCTGTCAAAACTAATGTTTTGACAAAAGAATGTGGTCGACCTTCCAAAAACTTTCACGACTGTACAAAATAAAGATTCTGAAAGTGCATGGGTGGTCGAGCAAGTGAGTGTCAGTACGTCGCTTCTTTGATTTTGGACACTGGAAACACAACGTATGTCGCTTCTTGATTTCGGACCAAAAGGACGTGCTTTCAATGAAGTTCCCTGACAAACTTGTGTCCACGTACATGACAGTAGGAGCAAGTTGTCTTCGGTATAATGCATTATCCAGATACAGATAATCTAAGTACAGATTCTACCACATTGGTTTATTCTGAAAATTGCTAGTTATAATTGTTGTTTTTTTTCCTCTTTTTCTTTGTTGTGGGGTGGGGTTAAATTTCTGAATGTTCACTGTTCAGTCAGCTTTTGAAAGAACGTGGTCAACTTTCCAACTTGACAACTGTACGAAATTAAAATTCTTAAAATGCATGGGTAGTGACCAATTTAGAGTGTCAGTACAATGTCGCTTCTTGATTTCGGACATTGGAAACACAACATATGTGCCTTCGATAAGTGCCGTGCTTCTTAGGTTTCAGACTTTTAGGCTTTCTCTAAGTACAAGGTGAATATGGGATAGGAACTCACATATTTTATGGCCTCAACAAATATAGTGCGAAGAACTGAGACCAGAAAGTAGCTGACATGGGATTCTACCTCTAAATGCAGCTACCTTATTACAAAACAAATACTTTCCAACTAAATTGCCATATACTGCTGTATCCTGAATTAGCATTAGCATATATCAAGTTGTCATATGGTTAATCTGGTTGTTATATTTCCGTTTATTTCCTTTCAATTTTGTTCAACATGGTTTGTAGTTGCTGAAGCTGATAGTAGATATCTGCATCTAGGGAATTGATCGTGAAAGGGTAGAGAGAATGGAAGCTCGACTAAAAGAAGATATATTGCGAGAAGCTGAAAGCTATAATGGGGCTATAATGGTGATTCATGAAACTGATGATGGGCAAATATTTGATGCTTGGGAACATGTGAGCTCCTATCTAGTTCAGACGCCCCTAGAGGTTTTTAGATGCTTAGAGAATGATTTCCCGATTAAGTATGCTCGAGTACCTATTACTGATGGTAAAGCTCCCAAAAGTTCCGACTTTGACACATTAGTCATGAATATTGCATCAGCTTCCAAGGACACGGCTTTTATTTTTAATTGCCAGGTAACACTTTTATTTAGTTACTGCCAAGCTTTACTGACATACTTGGCATGATTATATTCTTAAACCCTCTTAAGTCTGCGAAATATACTACCTTACCTCTTAATTTGAATTATGCTTAGATCAGATGGGTAGGGGAAGGACAACTACAGGTACTGTTATTGCTTGTCTACTGAAACTTCGGTTGGATTATGGGAGACCTATTAGAATACTACTTGATGATATGTCACGTGAAGAGGCAGATGGTGGTACATCAAGTGGTGAAGAAACTGGTGGCCATTATCCTGAGTCTACATCAAATACTGCAAAAGATAGACCTTGTAAGGATGCAAGTCATGCATTTGGGATAAATGACATCCTACTGTTGTGGAAGATAACGAGATTGTTTGATAACGGGGTGGAATGCCGGGAGGCCTTGGATGCTATTATTGATATATGTTCAGCTCTGCAGAACATACGTCAAGCTGTCTTGCAATACAGAAAGGTTTTCAATCAACAGCATGTTGAACCAAGGGAAAGGAGAGTCGCACTGAACCGCGGTGCTGAATACTTGGAGCGTTACTTTCGTTTGATTGCTTTCGCAGCATATCTTGGAAGTGAAGCGTTTGATGGGTTTTGTGAAAATGGAAAATCCAGGATCACGTTTAAGAGTTGGTTACATCAGAGACCAGAAGTCCAAGCTATGAAATGGTCAATCAGATTAAGGCCTGGGCGGTTCTTTACAGTCCCTGTAAATCTTCTTTCCTCAAGCCCCTTTTCTCGATTTGCAGGTTCTCTCGTCGGTTTTGATTGTATCTCTTGTGGACTATTATTTCAGGAGGAACTGAGAGCGCCACATGAGTCTCAGCACGGGGATGCTGTAATGGAGGCTATTGTGAAGGATCGTAATGGTTCTGTTCTGGGAAAGGGATCTATACTCAAGATGTACTTCTTTCCTGGTCAAAGAACCTCCAGCCACATTCAAATACATGGTGCTCCACATGTATTCAAGGTGACCTGGGATGTGGGTATCTTGTAGGGAAAAAGGGTGAACTAAAACTTTATATCTATTGAGGCTTATCTAGTTTAGCATTTTATAGTATGTCTCACAACTTCTTAGTACTTTTTCTTGTTTGTGAGGGAGGCACTTGTCCTATTTATTTGTTTTATTATGATTAAGCAAAAGCTAAACGCGTGTACTTTAATTTCAATGGCCCTTTATATCTCGTTGTGTTCTCTGAGTAATCAGGTTGCTGGTCCTGATGACTCGATTTTAAGAACTATAAAGCTTCATTCAAGTAGACTGATTCTTGATTGCAATCGTTTCAAATTTGCATGCACTGGTCCTTCAATAATGTTACGAACAACAGCTTAAATGTCTACATTTTTGGCATCCAGTACTCTTTGGTTAATTAAGTTTTGCTACTTGCGGCTATGATTCCTCTGCCTGTGATGACCTTGGTCAAAACTTATGACTCCACAAAGTTTCTTGGATGAAAAGTTTTACTTATTACTTTCTTACGAGCATGTGTTTTAAGAAGGAAATCGGGTTGAAACTTCCGTTTCTCTCAGGTGGATGGATATCCTGTGTATAGCATGGCTACTCCAACAATTGCTGGTGCCATGGAGATGTTAGCTTATCTAGGCTCGAAGCCCACAGCAGAAGGAAGTGCTGCTCAGAAAGTAATTTTAACCGATCTAAGAGAAGAAGCTGTTGTTTACATCAATGGAACGCCATTTGTCCTTAGGGAACTAAATAAACCCGTTGATACACTCAAACATGTTGGAATTACTGGTCGTATGGTGTGTCATCCTTCTGTCACACCGTCCATACAAAGGGAAGTCCTTGAGCCAGATCATTATTATAACTCACTTTGTTATGACCACTATGCAGGTGGAACACATGGAAGCGCGGCTAAAAGAAGATATTATAGCTGAGGTCAGACAATCTGGTGGTCGGATGCTTTTACACCGTGAAGAATATTGCCCAGCATTGAATCAGGCCAGTGTCATAGGATACTGGGAGAACATTCTTGTGGATGATGTCAAGACACCTACTGAAGTATATGCTGCTCTGAAAGTTGAAGGGTACAATATAAGATACAGGAGGATACCATTAACCAGAGAAAGAGAAGCCTTAACTACTGATGTTGATGCAATCCAGTACTGCGAGGAAAAGTAAGTTTCTTATTATATGCATTAACTCTTTCGCTTTAACAACTACCATCTGACATGTTTCACTGCCAGCTTTCTGCTTCATAGTTGTAAGCATAGCACCATGCGTTATGGATGCTGTATAATCTGTCAAGTTGACCTATTATCAGTATCATCTTAATCCACCCCACACCAGAACATAATTACCATGAGCATGGAAATTTGCTTTTTCATGCCAGTAATTATTTTCTACGTAGGCAAAAGGTGGAAGTTCTACTTACCCTCAACTATTATGTAGTGGGCCAGTCGTGTTACTGCTATGTTACACTGCTTCACATAGAGGGGAATCATACATAGTAACATCGGTTTAATTTAGGACGTCAACTCTCGAAAGTTCCATCCGAGGACTTAAGACTTAACAAAACCAAACACTACTAGGACTGCTGTCCAGAGTACATTAACTGCATTTTTATCCAATGGGTATTGTTGTCTTTACAACAAATTTACAGGGGCTTTATTGTCTTTGCCACCATATGTCCTCCCAAACTGATGCAGCAATGCTAATCCATCAAGTTTACCCCACAATCTCATACTCTGCTTCACAAAAATCGCCAATCATCTGCTTTCTTTCTCTCTCTCCTCTTTCTTCAACCTCTTCATTTCTGTCAAATTTCACCATGGACTCCCCCTCAACCTCTGTCTTTCCACTTATGCTTGGTTCCAAGCTATTCAAGCAAAACCCTAGGATACCAACCCCACTCTAGATGTACCAAATCCCATCCTTTAGGGCTCAAGTACTGTTTGAAGCAACCGATAGGCGATAGTTCGGCAGAGCAGTATCTGCTGAACAACCCAATTGCGGAACTCTTGATGTTCAGGAAAAGCTGGCGATGGTGTCAAATAAGTCACGTGGTGATCTAATGCTATGCTAAGGGCTTACTGCTATTTATATTGGTGATTGTGGTGGTAGCAGATCGGCAGTAATTTCCATTTTGCTAAATTAGTTAAATAGGGTATGCATTTTGCAGTGGCGTTGTACATTAGCAAAAGAGCGTGTGCATTTTGCTATCCACATGATGAATGCAGCAGTTGCAGCGGCGGTTGATGGGTCGTTGTCGTAAGGGTTTTAATTGGGAAGTAAATTGATTGTAAAGCATATTGAGTTGTTATTATGTCTGAACAGTGTAACTCAGTGGTTGTTGTGAGATGGTGGTGATGGTGGACTGGTGGTGGTGGTGATTGAATGTTGGTTGCAGATTGGTGTTCAGAGACAAATGGAGATCAGATACTATCCATATTGGTGGTGGTGATGAATATTCGTGGCTGGTCAGAGAGATGAATTGTCTATGGTGGGTGGTCTTGAGTGGTGTCCGTGCGACATGGTGGTGGTTATCGGTGTTGGTTGTGGTGTGCAATACTTGTCTATGGTGTGGACATCTCAGCAAACGCGCAAGCTCATCCGGTTGAATACATTGGCAGAAAACTCATAGAGGCTTAGGCTTTGATTTGTATTTTCCACAACAAAATATTAACAATATCAAGAGATTAAACATAGCAAAATAATAACAAATAATTAAAAGTAATTCTATATGAACTCTTGATAAAATTAAGTAATCTAAAGTAATAAAAGGATATAAAAATAGCCCGTCCGTGAGAGTCGTGACAGAGTCACTGTCCTAAAGACTTTATCGCCTCCCTACGTGCAGGTGTTGACGGCAGATAATGTCTCCAAGATAAAATCCATTGACACAGTTATGTCTCCTCTATGTGCACGTCCACAGGAAGATGGTATGAACCAATCTACGATCACGTTGCCCAAATATAAAAATATATATAATAGATGTAGAGGAAAAACATTGTGATAGTAGAGAAGAAAAGACTAAGTTTGAAAGTATAGTTGCTTCAAGTCTTCTATGTCACACCCCATGGCCTTATATACTTTGCCAAACACAATCCATTTATTAGCTACATAAGTAAGATTAAAAGTCTTTGTAACTCATGGAATAATCATAACCATTCCCAATAATGTCAAATAATAAAGTATATTATATACACCATAAACACATTTGAGTTAATAATATTCATTATTGCATTTGTAACTCATTTCATAATTTACATGTAAGTAAATACATATAGCCATGAATTGCAATATAATATGCTATAATATACATTTTATTTTCTTAAAATATTTTAACAATTCCCCACTATTTTGATAAAATAAAATGATGATCTAAAATACTTAAAAAGCCACTGGTGAAATGTATATAAAGTCTCATAGTTCCAACAAAATTTAAAACATTTAAAACCATATCAAATAAAATCATGATAAATTCATAAACCTCCTTTTTTTTAACTTATAAACTTGTAAAGTAAAAATTAGAAAATACATAAATAAGATGGGCAACTTGTACTGTGCAATAGGTGTTGGTGCCTTCCGGGCTTGAACCAACACTTAGTGTCGGCAACTTTCATTTGAGAGAGCCGTAATGGACTACGCCTTGAATTAGGTCCCTTGACCAAACTTCAGTTGTCACACACACAATACTGATATGGGACTTAGTTCGCGGGTTAGCGCTATTAATGGTCATGCGCTCTTATCTTGATTCTCATGAGAGTCTTCAGGGAATGGCCCATATGGTTCCCACAGTCGCGGCCTCACGACCACTCTCACTTAGGTGAGTCCTCCAAGGGTACGTGTGACATGTACCTTGCGAAAATATTCGCCTCGAGCTCATTCAGGGAAATCCCCTTCCTGGATGTCACACTAAGTAGCACAAGCACCGCACGGATGGGGAGGAGACACTCTCCTATTAACAAAAGGGTGCTACTTTTATCACGAGTCACGCTTTACAGGTTGTTTCTACCCATTGAACCTTCTTCATGGGATCTCCAATCACAAAGGATGGGTTACTCCCACCGGTGACTCCCTGTGGGCTCACCCCATCCGCCTTAGGTGAAAAAGGATCTAGCCTCTGTGCTAGTCCCGAGGCAAGTTGCGCAACTTTTATGAAGCCTCTATAACTTATTTTCTCTTAATCGATGAAGTATCACAAGTCTGCAGAATTTTATAAGGGCCCAATAGTGCACATTGAAGCAACATTATGGATCTCATCAAGTAAATCAAGTTTCAGTGGCAGCATCCACTTCGCTTAGCATCAAAGATGATACTAGTCAGTAGCCTCATTACTAGGAATCAATCCTTTAATCAGTAGTCTACTACTAGGAACTAGTCTTGTTAATATATTGTGACCAATAGTCTTTCACCTACTAGGAGCCACGTTATCCTTAACATTTGTCATGCTTCGCATAACATAATCTCACATCAATAGCAACTTCTTAAAAATCTTCTGATAATTTTTAAGAATTTAGGCATAGAGCTAGCTCAATGTAATACCTTCACTTGTGGAGTCATATAGGATGTAAAGAATATACTAGATTTTGCCCAAGCAATAAAGAAGAGAATCAAAAAACAATGACAGAAAATAAAGGAACACTAAACACAAGATGTACGTGGTTTGGCGAAAGCCTACTCTACGGCGGTAGCAGCGATTTCACTATGTTTGTCAATGGAGATTACAGATCTCTGTCTCTCTCAACAAACCCTCTTAAAGAATGACTCCTCTTTATTGACTTTAAAACACAATACAAGACGACTTACTATGTTACATGGACTCGATACGAGTGTCCAAGTCGGATATGTGTCTAAGTGTTGGATTCGTCTATTTCACAAAACCCAAGATACGGGGACACGGTAAAATGTTCATATCTATTCTTATTTTTTAGTTATTCCTTAGGTTTACATGGTATTTTAAGTTATTCACATCGTTTATTTCAAAATTGAGATCATCTCAAAGCAATAACGAATTAAAAGAAACACTATAATACATTGTTGTTAGTGGCATATCCTACGGGATGTGTTGGACATGTATTCCATACCCATGTCTAAGTGTCGAGTGTCCGACACGGGTACTTTACGCAATTTTAAGAGTCCATGTAACATAGCGACTTATATATACTTGGAGATAAGTAGTGATCTTTTCTAAATAACCAATGTGGAACAAGATGACTTATATACTAAGGGTCAAGTTGTGATTTATTCTGAATAACTGATGTGGGACACCGACACATTCCGGGTCTTTTATCCAAGACAAAACAAATCTCCACCTTGGCTTGGATAAAACAAGTCACAAATAACCTGAAAATACCATCTGCTGCCACCACACCTGGCCCTTAGGGCTGTACCTCAAATACTTTCGTTATGATCAAATCTAAGCGATACTTAAACTTGATGTCATCATGTCCGCTGGATTTTCAATTGTGGAAATCTTTTCTACCATAAAAGTACCCTGAGAAACCACATCCCGAATAAAATGAAACCTGACATCAATGTGCTTGGTCTGCTTATGAAACATCTGATTTTCGGTTAGATGTATGGCACTTTGGTTATCGCAGTAAACGTGCTAGACTCTTGTTTCAACCCCAAATCACTAACCAAGCCCTTCAACCAAATGGCATCCTTCACTGCTTCGGTCGCCGTTATGTACTCAGCTTCTGTAGTAGACAAGGCAACAATAGTCTGTAGAGTAGCCTTCCAACTGATCACACAGCTCAAAAAGTGAAGATATAGCCTGTCAGAGATCTCCTCCTATCCAAGTCTCCAGCATAATCTGAATCCACATATCCAACAACTCTATCATTCGCATCACTGTCCCAATGGTAGACTAAACCAGTATCCGTAGTACCTTTCAGGTATCGAAGTATCCACTTCACTGCCTGCCAATGAGCTTTCTCAAGATTACCTAAGTATCTGCTAACCACACTGACCGTATGAGAAATATCGGGTCTCGTACAAACCATAACATACATGAGACTGCTTGCATTAGCATATGGAACACACGCCATGTGCTCCACCTTCTTCTTTGTCTGTGGGGAATCAGCTGCTAAAAACTTGAAGTGTGCTGCCAAAGGAGTAGTCACAGGTTTGGAGTTTTTCATATCAAAGCGCTCAATACTAGTTCAACGTACTTTTTCTGTGACAAGTACAAAATTCCTGCACGTCGATCCCCCTGAATCTCCATCCCTAATATCCTATTTGCTGCACCCAAGTCTTTCATCTCAAATTCCCTTTTTAACTGCTCTTTCAAACTGTTAATAGCTGCCATCGTTTTTGTAGCAATTAACATGTCATCAACATACAATAGCAATTATATATGAGAACCATCTGCGAGCCTCTGGTGATACACACAATTGTCATATGCAGTTCTGGTGAACCTCTCTCTGCCATGAAAGTGTTGAACCACTTATACCACTACCTTGGAAATTGCTCTAATCCGTACAAGAATTTCTTCAACAGGCAAAGATGATCTTCTTTATCCTGGATCACGAACCCCTCTGGCTGATGCATGAATATATGCTCTTCCAACTCACCATGTAGGAAAAGTTGTCTTGACATCCAGTTGTTCTAACTCCAAGTCATACAGAACAACCATCGCAAGCAACACTCTTATCAAAGTATGTTTTACTATAGGAGAAAATATTTCATTGTAATCAATACCTTCTCTCTGAGTAAAGCCCTTAGCTACCAAGCGTGCTTTATACCTTGCATCTTCCAGTCTAGAAATTCCCTCTCCTTCTTGTAGACCCATTTGCAACCAACAATATTTTGGCCCACAAGCTCTTTCACCAATTCCCACGGTTGATTCTCTTAAAGAGATTCCTTCTCCTCACTCAAAGCAATTGTCCACTGCGTTGATTCAGTCCTCCTAATGGCCTCTTTGTATGTAACAGGATCTTCAACCTCAATACTTTCCGTCTCACTAAGAGCATAAGCAACCATATCCGCATATCCATACTTCTGAAGAGGTCAAATTTCTCTTTCAATTTGTTTCTAGCAATGCTATACTGCTGTTCCTGAGGTTCTTCATCATCTTCGGTAGAACGAGAACTATCTTCCTTATCTGTAGGAATTTTAGTCAAAGGACCTCCAGCTCCACCTTCTTCGCACCGTGGTCTTTCCTTGCATCAATCAGCTACTCCTCCTTCGAAAGTATCGAAGACTCATCAAAGGTCACATCTTTGCTAATTAGGAACCTGGATGACTTAGAATCATGACACCACAACCGGTACCCTTTTACCCCACTTGCATAGCCTAAGAAAAGGCACTTCTTCGCTCTTGGCTCAAGTTTACCATCATTAACATGAGCATAAGCAGGACAACCAAATATCCTCAAATTTTCATAATTAGCATGCTTACCGGACCAAACTTCTTCGGGAGTCTTGCAATCAATTCCAGCCAATGGAGACCTATTCACTAAATATGCAGTTGTGTTAACAGCTTCTGCCCAAAAAATTTCAATAACCCGGCATTTGAAAGCATACACCAAGCCCTCTCAAGAAGAGTCCTATTCATCCGTTCTACAACCCTATTCTGCAGTGTTTTTCTAACAGTGCAATGCCTTACTATGCCTTCATTCTTGCAGAACTCAGTAAACTCATCCAAACAGAATTCCATGCCATTATCAATCCTCAAGCATTTAGTTTCTTTGCCAGTCTGTTTTTCAATTGTCTTTCTTAAACCGCTTCCATTGAACAAAGACATCACTATACTTTTTCAGAATGTACACCTAGACCTTTCTTAAGAAGTCATCAATAAAGGTCAATATATATTTGCCACCACCCTTAGAAGGAACCGTGGAAGGACTCCAAAGACCCGAATGGATATAATCCACCGTACCTTTGGTGGTATAAATAACCCGACTGAATTTCACCCTACACTGCTTCTCGAAGACACAATGCTCACAGAAATCCAACTTTTCTATTTTCTTGCTTCCCAACAAACCTTGTTTGCTCAGCATATCCATACCCTTCTCACTCATATGCCTAAGACGCATATGCCATAGCTTGGTAGTGTCAAAATCTATATCAGAAGATGTTGTTGCTCCTGTTGCTCCTGTAACTGTGCTACCCTGTAACAAATAGAGACAATTTTGTTTCAACACCTTCATCACAACAAGAGAACCTTTCATTATCCTCATAACTCCACCTGCAGCCCGATAGCTACAACCATTGGAGTCAAACGTACCCAAGGAAATAAGATTTTTTCTCATCTCTGGAACGTGCCTGACATTAGTCATTGTTCTCACAATACCATCATGCATGTTAATCTGAATTAACCCTGCCCAATCACTTTACAGGCGACATCGTTTCCCATAAGAACTTTATCACCATCAAATGAGCGATAAGTGGCAAATCATCCCTGGGGGGACACATGATAGAAGCAACCCGTATCAAGAAACCACCCTCTATTCAAGGAACTGATAGTAACTGAAAGAACATCCGCACCATCAGAATTATGTTTTACTACTCCACCAAGACAGTCTTTTCTATAATGCCCTTCCTTGTGACAATGGTAACACTTCAATTTTCTAACCTTTGACTGAGACCTCGATCTTCCTTTATGTCTAGAACCAGCATGGTCAATGGTTTGGCTTGAGCCATTAGACCATCACCCTATTCTTCTCCCTTGTTTTCTGAAACCTTCTTCCTTAATTCCTGAGTATTTATCACAGCCTCAACCTCCTCTATGGAGATACTGTCCTTCTCATACAATAAGGTAATAACAAGATGTTCATGTGACGGAGGTAAAGAACACAGCAACAATAAAGCTTGATCCCCGTCTTCTATCTTGATATCAATATTTTGCAGATCGAATATCATCTTATTATATTCATCAAGATGATCATTAATCGATTTACCTTTTTTCATCCGAAGAGTATACAGTCGTCGCTTCAAATATAGGCGATTAGTCAGAGACTTCGTCATGTACTAGCTCTCCAATTTCAGCTACAATCCAGCCGCAGTCGTTTCCGGAGAAACCTTTCACAACACGTTGTCAGCTAAACACAGCAACAAGGCACTCTAGGATCTCTCCAACATGTCTTCTTTTTCATCAGCAGATATCGTCTCAGGAAGCCCTTGATTTCCCTTTAACGCTTTCAACAACCCTTGCTGAATCAGAACAGCACACATCTTCATCCTCCATAAACTGAAATCGTTCGATCCATTAAACTTCTCCAAATCATACTTCACGAAGTATTTGGTGTCGTCGCAAGATGCTTTCATTCTAATGTAAACCTTAGCTCTTATACCACTTGTAAAGAATATACTAGACTTTGCACCAAGTAATAAACAAGAGAATCAAATGACAATAACAGAAAATAAAGGCACACAAGACACAAGATTTACGTGGTTCAGCGAAAGCCTATTCCACAGTGGTAGCAGCGATTTCCCTATGTTTGCCAATGGAGATGACATCTCTGTCTCTCTCAACAAACCCTCTTAAAGAACGATTCCTCTTTCTTGACTTTAACACAATACAAGCGACTTATATATACTTGGAGATAAGTAATGATCTTCTCTAAATAACCAATGTGGGAAAAGACGACTTACCTACTAAAGGTCAAGTCGTGAGTTATTCTGAATAACCGATGTGAGACACTCACACATTCCGGATTTTTATCCAAGACATTATTACATAGGAAGATCTCTATTGCTAACTGTGTCCCATAACGCATCTCTCCTTGCCACTCTATCTATAGCTATAGCCTGTCCATCCCAATTCTCTTTTCTTAGATCGATTAGCCTATATTTTTTTGTTAAAAGATCTCTTCTTCGTCCGTGCCTAGGATTGCCTATTTTAAGTCCCCCCATTATGTGAAAGAAAGCACATTTCCACTTGCTTCAGACGGAGGCTTTGGGAAAGTTTTTATCGTATCTACGTTAGATCTTGATAATAGCAGTCTTATGGGAGTAGCTCTTCTCCTGATGCTACCCTCCCTTTTATGGCTCTTTCATCTCTTACCCTTGAAGCTCTTGAAGACATGGAAGGTCCGTTCTTTGATTGATGTGATGGATTAAAGCTAAAGCGATTGATAAGAGAAGATAGAGGAGAAAGAAAGTAGTTTCTGCCAACGTCTTCAACCGGATAAGCTTGCGTGTTTGCTGAGATGTCCACACCATAGACAAATATTGTACACCACAACCAACAGCAATAACCACCACCACGTCGCACAGACACCGCTCAAGACCACCCACCATAGACAATTCCTCTCTCCGACAAGCCACGAATATTTCATCACCACCACCGATATGGATAGCATCAGATCTCCATTTGTCTCCAAATACCAATCTGCAAACCAGCGTTCAATCACCACCACTGGGCCACCAACAGTTCACCACCACCACCATCATCTCACAACCACCACTGAGTTACACTGTTCAGACATAATAACAGCTCATTATGCTTTATAATCAACATACTTCCCAATTGAAACCCCTACGACAACGACCCATCAACTGTCTTGGTCCTCAACCCTACTGAAAAATCGTGAACTTCCAAAAATGTAACATTGAAAGATGGTCATCCATGTGGAATCAGCACAGTGAATCAACTCTACAGTGTCTCAAATCTGATGTGTGAAAAATGATCTTAAAAGTCAACATCTACTTTAAGCTTTTTAAAGGGTTAATTACAAAACTGTCTCCTGAGGTTTACATGTTTTTGCACTTTGCCCCCTGTGTTTACAACTTTTGCAATAATGTCCCTCGAGGTTGACAAAACCGTTGCAAATAGCTCCAAAATTGGACGGACGTCCAATTTTGGACGTTAAGTGATCAAGTGAGGGCAAATTTGTAATTTCCCTGCCCCTTCTTCCCCACTCTGGCAAATTTGTAATTTTCGGCGGCCGGCCCTAGATCGGGCGGTGCTTATGCCAGATCTCGGCAGCCCCACTTCTGGCCACGCACGTAGCCACCGGCGACAACTCCAACTACGCACCTTTGCCGAAACACCATTGCCTAACGTCTCCGCGAGCGTCGTTCCTCAATCAATGCCCCCACTGCTACCATCGCACGATATCACCGGCCAACCAACAATTTTGATCGAGACAAAACGACGACCATCGGCCAGTCGTCGATCCTCTTCTTCCCCACTCTGGCAAATTTGTAATTTCTGGCAGCCGGCCCTAGATTGGGCGGTGCTTATGCCAGATCTCGGCTGCCCCACTTCCGGCCACGCACGTAGCCACCGGCGACAACTCCGACTACGCACCTTCGCCGAAATACCATTGCCCAACGTCTCCGCAAGTGCCGTGCCTCGATCAACGCCCTACTGCTACCATCGCACGATATCAGCGGCCAACCAAAAATTCCGATCGAGACCAAATGACGAGCATCATCCAGTCGTCGACCCTCTTCCTCTATCCACCGAGCAGCCGCCATGGCCATCAGGACCTCAAATTGCTGTCGCCGCTACAGTTTCACGACGAGCCAAAACGACAGTCGTCGATCTCTAACCTTAATTGCCGGAATCTACAACCACCAGTGACCGTCCGTTAGATGAACAGAGAGAGAACAACACAGTGGAGAAGAAGGGGCAGGGAAATTAAGAATTTGCCCATGCCAAAATGGCATGTGCACCGCACATGATCACTTAACATCCAAAATTGGACGGACGTCCAATTTTGGAGCTATTTGCAACGGTTTTGTCAACCTCAAGGGACATTATTGCAAAAGTTATAAACACAGGGGGCAAAGTGCAAAAACATCAGGGGGCAGTTTTATAATTAACCCCTTTTTAAAACATCAAACCTACTTAGATTTGTGAAAAATGTGATCCAATCATTTTGGGTACAATACTGACGAGTAAGGAGATGAAATTAAATCTGTAATTAGGTAGCTAACAGATTATGAGTGGTGTATTTGCATATGAAAGTTCATTTATCTGGTCCAGTAAAGAATAAAGGTTACTGTCCCTTGATGGTCCTTTTTCTGCCACTATCTAACCCCACTCCTGAAACCTAGGAAAGCTACCATCTTGGAGACTCCACTGAAATCACAATTAAGAACCAAGAAAATTGTATCTTCGAGACAAAATTGGGATTCATCTTGTCAGCCTCTGAACTGGCCTCTCTTGTTTACCCAACAACTGGAAACTTGCAAATAATCCTGTACTATAATAATATGGTGTGAGGAAAAAAAAGGAGTGTGCAAAACCTACTGAGATTATTGTGATTATGGTATATTAGAGTGCTGCGCACACCTTCAAACTTGGAAGCTGGACCCTAGCAAAATTCGGCAGATAAAGAGTTCTCCACCAGTTTTCCAAACAAATGACGTAAACAGAGCATATAAAAGCCATTGACAAATGAAAAGACTCCACATTCATATTTTATTTTAAGAGATGACTTCTCTTTGAAAAATCCAACCACTGAATTAGCTACTGCGGCAGCATATCTCAGTTGCACAAGTGCTATTGACTACCGAAAAGAAGCTAAGTCCGAATTTAAAGGCAAATAGGCCCACATTTGAGAAAATTTCGAAACGATAAACATATGGAGTTTCATTATTAAAATAACGGAAACTCTGAATTCCCAAACACTGGCCAAGTAAATTTGCTGACAACGATATGTTTTTTCAGAAGTACATATAGAATGGCAGCTGACTGAGTTGTTTTTCATTTGGGATATTTCTGGTGGTGGGCATGTTCACTTGGCTCTTTTGGATCTGACCTAGGGTTTCAGTAGGCTGTTTTATTTCCTTCTATTGTTAATAAAGGGTAAGATTAGGGACCACAGCACGCATCTTGTTTATTTAACCCCTCAAGATATATCCTGTCTCACCTGCAGTACGTGGTTTTTGCGTTAGGGGATGGGAGTCACCCCATGATCTTGTGTTCCGAAAGTTATAAGATAAGGCATTTACCCACTGATTGTACATGTACCAAAAATAAGCCAGAGTAAAAAGCATATTCCACATTGCGATTCACCTTGCATCATCAGCAGTTAATTAGTGCATATATACTAGTTGATGGGGTCAATCTTGAATTGTTCTTTCTGAAAAAGTTTCCTGCTACAGGATACGATCTAACGAAAACCATTTTTTTTTTGTACAGCTCGGTTGGATCTTATCTGTTTGTGTCGCATACAGGATTCGGAGGGGTTGCTTATGCAATGGCTATTATTTGTATAAGGCTTGAAGCAGAGGGAAAGTTAGCATTACATAATCCTCGATCACTAGTTGGCACTCCACGAATATCTGCTTCACCTTTAGAGAACTTATCTTACCTCACTTCTGACGACGAAGCGCATAAAATGGGTGATTATCGCGACATACTAAGCCTTACCAGAGTTCTTGTACATGGTCCCGAGAGTAAAGCGGATGTTGACATTGTTATAGAAAGGTATGCCACTTCAGCTGGAAGCTTGACACGTTTAGATTTCCACTGCCTTCCGCCCACCCTGATGGACTCATGTTATGCGGAAAGTTGTAGTTCTGATAAAAAGGGATGAAATAGATGCTTCCCTCTTGCAGTGATGCTGACTCTATCCCTCTGTTCTACAGGTGTGCAGGCGCTGGAAATTTGCGAGATGACATTTTCTACTACAGTAAGAAACTTAAGAAATGTCCAGTCGGCGATGATGAACATCGAGCATACCTTCTGGATATGGGTATTAAAGCTCTAAGGTTAGTCCAATTTCCCGCGTTATCGGCGAATCTCAACTTCCCTTTAAGTCGGACAAAAAGCTTTACTTCTTCATTAATGAATAAAAGAGATTGAGTTACGTGTGTGGCATACAATATCTTTCATTACTTATAAGGTATGAGTGGTCTTATGAAAATCTTGCCTTACGGCACTCAGAATAATGAAATGGTGAAGGTTGTGGTAATTACTTTCGGAAAGGATCCAAGAAGCAGGGGCAGTCAAAATTTGGCAACCCTTAGCAGTTTTATTTTAGATTAATCTTGAAGAACGGCTTTTACTTTGTCTGGTGGAAAGTGGCTAGCTTCTGTATGCCGCCTTGATTTTGAGGAAGGACAATTCAGTATTAGTATCATGCCTGGTAAGAATTTGATAGATGGAGTTTTAGCGTGTATAATGACCCGGTCCCGGCCCTATTTGCATGCAATTCTGCTCTCAAAAGGGCTGGCGAAGGGCACGGTCGTGTAAGACCAATCACCACTATCCCACGTTAGATGTGAGATATCACAATCTCCATTCCTTATGGCTTAGCATCCTCGCCCAAGGCTCAGTCATATATAGGCCGGTAACTTCCTTTCCAGTTAATGTGGGTCACACGTGACCCCATATTAGCAACCTGATCGATGACTCAACTCAAGCTAAGAGTTGATCTAATACCATATATAATAACTCGGTCTACGACCACATCACATGGTAATGCCTCCCTCAAAAGGACTAGCGAAAAGAACTAATGAGGTCAAGGATAAGGTCTTATAAGGTCTATCACAATCTATGCCACAACATAATTGATATGGTATATCACAATTTCCCTTCCTTATACCTTAGAGATCTCGCTATGGCCAGATGTAAACCTTAGTGATACTTGGCCCAAAGTCTATCTCGCTGGTTATTGTTGCAAAATACCAACAACCCGCTTGGATAACCGATAAGAATATGCTTTCTTGTCTGACCTTTTGGCAACCCAACCAAATAGATCAGGTTCGAGCTTTTGAAAGTAGGCTCTGATACCATCTGTAATGATTCACGACTCTATTACAGGAGAATGCTTTCTTGAAAAGGGCTAGCCAGTTTCAATGCTTATGAGTAAAGGGCAAGGTCATTTAAGGCCATTCACAATCTTTGCGTGTCCATAGTGGGATAGCACAATACTATAACCCAAGTCCACAGCCCCACCGTGGGATAATGCCTCTCTGAAATTGGCTAGTCAAGTACGTAGATTAGGGACAAAGATCTTATGACAGCAATCACAATCTATCCCATAACTGATGTGGGGTTTCGCACTAAAATAGGCATTGATACCCTTGAGTATTTGAAATTTTACACTAGTGTCAAACTTTGACCACCTTGCTTCCTAGTGCAAGTTGGTGCTCTCATTGATATGTAGCGGCATGTGTTTGGCATGTTAAATATGTTGCATACCCTTTTAACTTTAGCTCCTAAATGCATGTCAGTTTTATGCTTAGCATTATAGGCAAGCGGTCTATGGATTTGAAGGGATTGACTCTTTTCATAAATCAAAGAGCTTTAGTTGTGCCTAAATAGTTACAACCTATGTTACACTGACTCTTCAAAATGCATGAAGTATCCGTTTCGGACACTCGACACTTGAACATGGATATGTGATATGTGTCGGACGCATCCCGTAGGATATGTCATTTGGAACACTATGTTATAGTATTTCTTTTGGTCTCTAAGATGATCTCAGTTTTAAATTAAAAGGATGTGCATATCATGAAACACTATGTGAACTAACGAATAAGTAAGAAACAAGTCTAGGTAGGAATATTTTCTTCGTATCCTCATGTCTTGGATTTTGAAAAGTAGACGAATCGACACATGGACATGTATCCGACTCGGTCTGACACTCATACCGAGTTGATATAACATAGGCTACAACAACGGAAGAATGATGCTCTGACATATGATTTGCAGTGTTTGGCAGGGGAAAGAACAAGTTTATAATGATGATCTTTTGTACATGTGCAGGCGGTACTTTTTCCTGATCGCTTTTCGATCCTACCTTTATTGTACTTCTACAATCGACATCAAATTTACAACTTGGATGGAGGCGAGGCCTGAACTTGGTCATCTTTGTAATAACCTTAGGATCGATAAATGATAAGAATATACCAAAGTCCTTCAGACAATAAAATGTATAGTTGTTGTGCGCTCTGTGTGTGTGTGTGCGCGCGCGCGCGCGTGTGCGCATGCCCTAACGTTCTGTCAGAAGGAAATGCTATTTGTGTTTGGACGGGCGAGGTCTGTTAAATCCTGCTTTGACTTGATGACTCCTTACCTTAGTTCGGTTTATTTACTTGGTTTAAGAAACTATGGAAAATTTCCTTTATACTTGTTTGGCCATGAGTGAGAATTAATTGTAATTTCTGAAGAGAGCCCCCCCCCCCCCCCCCCGCCCCTTGTAATGCCCCCGGAATCCGGAGCTCCGCCGCCCCGAACTCCCGGGTCGTTAACTTATTGGATTACATCAAACCTGTCAAATCTTGTTCACTAACACATACTTCCAAAACAGTGAATCCGATATCAACTCAAACTCTTCACATTCAATATTACAAAACTACTCAAACTGGAACTATTAAGATCTAGGTTCTTTACAAACTCAATCAAGTTCTTATAGAACGAGTTGACAAAACTGATCCATGCGTGGGTCTCCCTACATAATAGTGATGGGCTCATCGAGATCTCATACAGACTCTAATCCATTCCTGAACATGCTACATTTGATCATCACCTACAGAAGGGAGCCAAACGAAAGGTGAGCTTTTGAGAGCCCAGCAAGGTCGTACAAGGACTATAAAAGAGATAATAACATGACTCCGAAAAATTCAACTGACGATTTTCAAAACACTTCGAACGATCAAAATTCAATGATTACCCAAAATGATTAAAATTTATCAGAAATAGATGTCAAAATAAATATTAACAATCAGAACAAAATTCAAAACGATCAATAGAAGATCCTTTTTAAGTCAGCATTTCTAAGTACAACGAAAATTTTCCTTGCTCAAGGGATTTCAATCCGAGCAAAAATTCATTTCGAAAATACAGTAAGATTTCTCGAGGGATTTTAATCCAAGCAGAAATCAAATAAGATAATACGATAACGGCTTGTCAATGGATTTTAACCCAAATACAAATCCTTTTAGCTAAGTACAATGAATGTTTGTCAAGGGCTTTCAACCCAAATACAAATCATTCTAGCTAAAAAAAAATCAAAAATCAATGTTGATCCTGGACGATTGCAATGCCATTATGGCAAGCTTATATAGTGTACACATGCATGATGTACTAAAATAATTACTAGTCCACTTGGGTACTAGCCTGTGTTTCATGCAGGATTTAACCAGCCTTATACCGCCTTCCCATTAAACAGGTATCCAGGTCAACACAGAAATTAACAATATCAATGAGCGTTAATATAAGCTCATATCCTCGAAATCAATTCGGGTTCTCATAACAATAATCATATTGACATAAGTCAGCATTCGGAATTTTCAGAAGAAATCAGATTTTCAGAAGAAAAATCACAAATAAATAACAAAAATGACTGCAAATAATTATCGAATATAATCACAAAAAGTCAGAAGAATGGATACAGACAATCATCAAATTTGCTCAGCCCACAATAACATACGAGCATCACAAGATTTCCAAATAACCGATTCAGGTTCAACATTAGGGTTTTCTGGGCAAGAACATGCTGATATCACTACATAACTTAGAGTTCGGCATTAGCCGTAAATATATCAAAGGAGTACTTACGAGTACAAGTAATCAAATAAGGGTTCAGACAAAAGTCCTTACCCAAGGTTCAGATAGAATCCCTTACCTGGATCTGCAGCTAAATTATCCTAACCCGAAGTCTTTAGCTTTAACCTAAACGGAATAATTGAACCATTAGAATACAGCATACAGAACAAAAGTATAACGTAATACGAACTCACACATGCTCCCAAAATGAACCTCTCTTCACCGAGTACGTAAAATTACCGAAACGCCCCTAGGGTGTAAAATTACCAAAATGCCCCTCCCGGACTTAAATTACTAAAAATGGTCTTCCCATAAGTAGAATCACCGAAATAAACTTTTCATATGTAAATTTATGCAAAAATACCTTTCTTAGGTCAAATAACCAAAATACTCCTTTGGGGTGGCAAATTACCAAAACACCCCCCGTTACACTTTAATCATCAAAATGACTTTTCCATAAGCAAAGTCACTAAAATAATCTTACTGTATGTAAATTTACTTCAAAATACCTCTTATAGGTAAAATTATCAAAATACCCCTTCGAGGTGGTAAATTATCAAAACACCCCTGGGGTTTTCGGCACCGAAAAAATCTCAAAATATCTTAAACCGCTATTTTCAACATCCTGATGTTATTTCTGACCTAAAAAGTATTTTAGAAATTTTTCGCCCGAAAATTTCGAATTGCTGTCCGGACTTAACGCTAAAAGGTTAGTTTCGCGAAAAATACCTATCGGCCTCGGAATGGCCCAAAATTTTAGATACTGAATCATATCTATAAAATTGGGCTTCCATAAAATTTTCAGGTTAAAATAACTTGGTTTTATATGCTAAATAAATCGATAAAGTTCTTTAATCGGTACCCCAGTTTAGCACTCTTTGCGAACTTCGAAAATTCTCAAACAATTCCAGAGAGTAGTTCTCGTAAAAACATTAGGGATTACAGTTTTGTACTTTGTCTAATTTTGTCCTTAACTATTTATAAAAAAAATAGGATTAAAAACTGCCTATTTGATTTTTATCTTTAGTGACCATTACACTCACTATTCAAATTAAAACACACACTATTGCACCTTTTACACACATCATCTTCCTTGTTCGAACACACACACAACTCACTGATGGTCTTCGAAATTCACTGAAACCCACGGCTACCCTTCCAAGTGCTCCCAAAACCTCTGCCCGAATGAATTTACACATAAATACTCACATTAACATTCAATTAACCGCACCCTCATACACCCCATCACTCACCCGAAACACATATGAACACACACACTGAAGCACACTCAGAACCCACACACTGCACATACACTCACGCACGCACCCACACTGTAAACACAATTATACTCACATGTAAGGCACATATACGCGCACATAACTACAGATTCATCCTCCACAAATTCACGTAAAATCACGCTGCTCGCATGAATATATACATATACATATTATCAACCCACATACATTGTCAACTACCTCCACGACATACACTTCCACACTTTCCTACCTAGGATCACACACCACACCTTCTGATCACACAGCAATACCTCACATAACACCTAACACGCCCGAACCAAGACTGGGAGCACTCACTTAAACCCATAAGAACACACAGTGAATACACACTCTGCGCACACAGAAAACACACAGAACCTCATACTAACTCTAGCAGAGAAGTGGTTACCTTGAACAATCTCTTTCTCTCCCCTTAAATTCTTCTCAACCGAAGCCCCTGTTTCTCTCTCTGTTTCTTGTTCTTCCTCTTTCTCTTTTGTTTTTTCTTCTTTCCGAATTTCCTTTTTTTTTTGTTTTCTTTTATTCCCTTTTTTTCCCTTATCCAATCTATTATTAAATAGTTTAATTTAGCTTAGTCATAAACCTAGTAGGAGGTGGCCAACTTAAATAAAAATTTCCTAAATTACTTTGATAAAATTGCACAAATACCCCCAAACTTTACATATTTTCAAAAAGACCCCCAAACTTTCTATAATTACATTTTTGCCATAAAACATTTTTAAGCTCCTACACGCTACTAATAACCAAACATTACTTAAATTTATCGTCCATTTATTTTTCGGATCATCGATGGTTATTTTAACTGACTCCCGAAGTTCGGGATATTACACCCCCCCCTGATTTTATGCACGGCTTTTTTTCAATTAATTGTCTGAAATTCCCATGTACCACGCATTAAATCACCTTTAAAAGAGAGGGGCTATGGTGCATTCTGGCGTTATGAGGTGCACCTTTTACGAGATGAGCAAAAATTACTACCAAATGATGGAGTACTAAATCTTGCACGGGGCATTGGCCAGCTTGACCTAGCCACCAGGGCATAAACATGAATAGTGACGGCCTTGGTGCATAGGGCCAAGGGTTAGGGCCAAGCCGAATAATTGGACAAAAAAGTCCGGCCCGACAATAAAAAGGCCCGGGTTAGGCCCGACCCGAGCCTTAAATGGCTCGGCCCCTTTGGCCCTTTTTTTGCCAGGGTTTGGCATGTTTTTCCTGGGCTCGGGCCCCGCCAAGCCCTTTTTGGGCCCAAAATTTTAATTTTTTGGGCTTGGCTTTTGTGATTAATATCTTGGGCTTAGATTATTTGGGCTTGACTTTTGAAGTTATCTAGGTTTAGGTCTTCTAATTTTCTTGACAATTATGCATATAGTCCAACTTAACATAAAAACTCTATATAAAAAAAATCTCATGCTTAATGAGTCGTTCGCGAACATCTTTATGAATACTTTTATATGTTCATGTTCTAGTTTAAGTACTAAAAGTAATTTTAAATGTGACAAAATGATCAATAATTTAGCATTCGAATAATATATGTTAAATGTCTATACAATTAATTAGGATAATATGGTGGTTTAATCGGTTAAACCCAACCTTAAGTTATTCTTAAATAAACTTTTATCGTATGCGTGTATCCATTTTACTCTGATAATTTTTTGTCAGTGTTATTTCAAGCTTCATTACTCCGGAGTCCACCATAGCAAACTAGAACATAAAAACCATGACAAAGATGAATCTGAGAGGCCAGTTGGTTACAAGGAACAAGCATTTTATCATAAATAAGGCAATAAATTTTTAAATGGACTTGATAATTAAGTAAAAGGAGGAGGGGCTATGAACAAATTTATCTAAAATTTAATTTTTTTGCAAAATAAAACATGAATAGAAAGGATTTTTAAAAAAAAAATTCAGGCTTGGGCCCGGCCCTAAAGTTTGGGCCTAGGGCTTGTGCTTGGACGAGGCCTTGGTATCCTCAAAGTAGGCCCAGCCCAGTTCCCCTCCCCCGAAGCCTGGTGCCGGCCCGTTTTCTCTTCTAGCCCGTTAGGCCGGCTCAAGCCCGGTCCATTGACATATGTACATTCACCGCTACACATGCGCGCACACACACTTTCCTGTGTGTGTTTATACTTGGGAAGTTGATTAAATCATATTTATAAATATCGTAACAATGTGCACACTGGTTTTCTCCGTGAAATGCTATGTACATGTACCATTACCATCTCAGTACCTTCACAAAATTTTCATTAATTATATTCATATATAATACTTATTCATTAGCGAATTAGAATTATATGAACATAGTTTTTCTCTAATAGCTCCTATAAAACAAACTATTTGTTCTTATATAGCTTGAATTATCTCTTTTCTAATAAGTTTTTTCTTACCATACAGTGGTCTTAGGAATATATATCTTATTTAATTGAATTATCTATTTAAGAATTATCATTTTTCTCAACTATCTCATTAGTGAAAAGACTATCTCACTACAGTACAATATTGACAATTTTTAGCATGTTTCCATTACAGAAATCTGTAGGTGTGTTGTCTACCAGGCTTTCCGTAAGAGAGATCTTTATGCTTGTACTTTTGGCTAACCCCTAACTTCGTTTTTCTCTACATTTAAGGGTTTCCATTTCTTGATTACGTGATAATTAGATCATTTATCTCTCTTGTTGAACCAAATTTAGCATGTTTCTTTGTGCACGATACTCGCTTCTGTTTTCCATTTCTTGCGACATTGTGAGCCCAATATCTCTTCAATTTGCGGGAGGGAATATAGCGCGTATTACCACAATGTCAACTTAAATCTATCATTACCGTCCTTGTTTATTAAATTCCTCCAGAGGACCTACCCTCTCAGAGCTAGTGTTGACCACTTAAAACTATTCCTATTTATCTAAGGCTATCAGGTTCCTTTGATTGTCCGTAACAATTAATCAACTACCTTTAGGAGGGATTGGGATCCCCTACTGTAACTCATGGTTACAGTAGGGTGTTGTATCCATTATTGTGAGAGAGGGGGGAAAGAGAGTAACCATGATTACAATTGCAGGGTACTGTAACCATGGTTACTCTCTCTCCCCCATCTCTCACAGAAATGGGTACACCACCGCAGGGGATCCAAATCCCTTTAGCAGTCAAGGCAACAATTTTTGTAAACTTTGGATCCACTTGACAACACTTTCAGTTTTGATTTTCTATTTATGAAAAAATAAAAACCGAAATCAGTTTAATTTTATTTTTTTTTTCAAAAATAAGTGGGTGTTTGATAATCCAGCTTTTATTTTAATTTTTTTACTATCCAAATTTTATTTTGAGTTTTATCTTTGGTGGTGGTTTGCTGTGGCGGTGGCTGCCGGTCACCAGCGATGACTACCTGTCGCCGACGGTCCCCGGCGGTGGTGGTAGTGGTCTCAAAATAAAAATCACAATTGAAAACCAAAACTCATTTTTTGGATTTTTAAAAACAATCTTGGTTTGAAAACTAGTTTTTAAAACTGAAGAAAAAAACGAAAAACTGTGCATCAAACGCGTTTATTATTTACAGTTTACAAAACTGGAAAAAAAAATCTGTCAAACGGGGCCTTTGTTTTCGATCTTTCTTTGATTGTTGAGCTCATGCTTTTAATTATGGCGTCTCAGGCCTTGACGAAGCATGAACACGGTTGCAGTGAGAATACGATAAATTTTGTGAGTATTTTTTTTTACTATATACACTTAATATTGAATTTTTAAACAATTTGAATCTTAATAAGTTAGTGCAAGTTTTAGGCTATTCTGTTTAAAAATGTGTAACCGAACACAATGAGGTTTATATGTGTATTATTATTTCTTTGAAGTATTGGGCTGATTTAAGTAATACGTTAATATTAGTGGGTACTAAAATAAAATAACAAATTTGTGGGTATAAGGTTTCATAAGTAAAAGATCTGTCCAGCCGAATGGGTAACATCGGTATTCCCTGTTCATAGGTTTTCCAATCTTCTTTTTCTCCTGAACTCGCACGCCACCGGGCCGCACGCCACCTTGGGTAGCCGGTGAGAACTCCTCCTCCTTCTCCTTCTTCTTTTTCTTCTCTCCGGTTTCCTCTCTCCTCTCAGATTCCTTGCCTGTTGTCGCCGGTGGTCGCAGATCTGTCCGGTGGTCACAGAACGCCGGTGGTAGCATGTCGGATACGCACCGATTTCTATGAACGTAAATTTCTTGTCCTACACAACATATATGTCTAGAGGCAGGGACATCTGGCACCAGCAATTTGACCTCTCTCTCTCACTCTCGCTCTCGCGCGCGCGCGCATACGTGCTTTCTTGCACGGAACTTGTTATTAATGTTATTTTAGTGACTTCTCTTTGAATCTAATCAGTAGACCAAATGCTGCCCTTCTCCAGTATTTGCAGAGTGTCATCAGTATAGCACGAAACTTATTATGAATGTTATTTTAGTGACTTCTCTTTGAATCTTACCATTAAGACCATATATGCTGCCTTTCTCCAGTCTTTGAAGTCATCAGCATGGAAAACCAAGGGTCTGAAGTCATGAGGAAGCGCATGAAACCATCTGTATATCCCTTTTTATGTCCTTAAACTACTTAAGCGAAGTAGTGGAAATCCTTTCAAATATGTTTTTATGATGTTCAATTTTAGGTGGAAGAGAAGGACATGATGGTAGGCAACGCAGCAGCTCTAGAGCTTCTAGGAGAAGAAACTGAGACCAATGCTCCAGCATCTGAACAGATGGAGCTGGACATCAGTCACATTCTTGAAAAGATTGATAGCTTCACTCAGATGGTATCATCTCAAGGCATCCTTGATCTGTATAGTCTCGAGACATTCCTCCCATTTCTTAGCAAAGCTCTCATTGGTTTCTAATTCTGTTGTATATTGTTTCATGAAGGTATCTGAGCTCCTGGAGTCAGGCAAGTCACTTTTGAAGGAACTGAGTAATGAATTTGAAGAACGGTTGATCATGTGTGTTAGTGATCTTGTGATTCAATGAAATGAAAATCCAGATTGATGCCTACAGGAGTGGTTTAATTACAAGCTTCGAAATTTTGCTGTTTGCAGGATTCACAAGGAACAAATGGAAAAATGGCAAGAGGAGATTAAGGAACTGCGCATGCTCGATACCTCAAACGAGGAAACCAGTGCCCTTTTGCACAATGCTCGTTCTCTACTTCAAAACGTTCACGACTACTAGAGGTAAATCTCAACATATGTCCTATTTTACAAGAACATAAGCCGCCATTGATCACTCTAGCTTAAGCTAATTGTTCAAGGTGCTTTTAGTATATATATATATATATATATATGACGCTGACCTCATTTGCTGCAGGCGATCAGATGGAAGGGTCGTCTACAAGTATATAACGATGGAACCTTACTGCATAGGGTTTGTAGCAGTCGTGACCTGGGATTAAAGCCGGAGACATTCTTCAAGATGAGCAAAGCATACGTGTAAATTGTTGTTAATAGACTTAGAAAATATACAATACTGAAAAGCATTAGTATTGAAGGTATCCTGGTATATGGCGAAGAAATCGTCATTTGCTTTTACATAGATTTATGACTATCGATGTAAGCAGGTGCATCATATGGTCTACTTTCTGAAAACCCTGAGATTGCATTATGTCTTTCATCTGTGGAATTGATGTTGTGAAGCCCCAAGAGATTTGATAGTTTGAATATCATGAATCATCCTGAGAACCAACATAATCTTTTACTCTTAACTGTAATTACATGCCAACTTGCATGTCCTGGAACGTTTTAGCACCCCGTATTTACGCCCCGTGAAATTCAATCATGTAGCTGGTTGGTAAAACGCACCCTTCATCTTTCATCCGATTGTGCTTCCCTGGCCCTATTTTGCGGAAATGGTGATGGTGAGTATTTTCCCCTTTAGAGAGATCGACGGGTTGTTCTCATCATCCGTCTCTTCTTCACCTCTTCCTAGTGAATCTACAGCATCCACGCCATTTTCATCTTGCCACAAGATTGTCATGATGCGACGAGACTACTTATCATCAAGAGACCAGCCCTGGGACGGTGAAGATAACGGGAATCATGCCCTATGGCAGGGGGAGATTAAGGGCAGATGGCAGTGACAATGTGTGCAAGCGCAGAAACGTTGTCCCAAGCTGAAAGCTTAGTAATGCTATTATCTACATTGACAGAACAAAACTTCCAAATTATCATTTAAGACAAAGATGACTAATAGGAGACCACTTGTACAACAACGACGCAAAGGTATCGAAGTTAGTTTAGTATTAAATACTTTGATCTTATCTCCCCATCACACGATGTCGTTCTCGTTTGCGAAAGCGCTCAAGCAGCAATTCGTCTGTCGCAGCTTGTCTTCGTCTAGTGACATCTGGGTTGATATCACCTGATCTAGATTCCAAACCACTGCTCTCTGTGGCCCTGTCTTTGTAAAGCTCGGGATGTTCTGCCACGAGTCCACATTTTGTTCAGTACAAGGAAAGGCACATGGAAAGAAAATTTGGTCAGAGTATGTAACCATGAGTAAATATGAATTGTCCGGATGCTGATTACTAACTTGAATCACAATCAGTAAAAACTAGTTCAATAACCACGAGGAAAGTATTACTGAAAACTTATTTAACCCCCCACTCCCAACTTCCCGACAGGCTGCCGGCAACAGGAACTATTTGAAGGCTCCTAAATTGTCTAAAGAATAGCACCCAGACGTGAAATTATCTCCTGCAACCACTGGTTTTTCTTTGTTTTCTTCAGGGGTAACAACCGCTCAACAATTTTGTTAAAGAAAAAATGTCACTAAATAGGCAACAAAAATTACAGCAAATATAGCTAAAGAAAAATGGATTATAACTCGAGGCAACGAATTTCGAATTTACGGCGCACTTGAACTTCGGTTTATGTTTGTGCATGTGTGTCTGCAAGAGAATAAGAAGTTACCGTAACTACCTCTCCGAAGTCTCTCAGCATAATCCTTGCCACGTTGGAAATAATCTGCACTGTAACTTGAGGGAATGCTGGGGTCAGTTTTGGTGCGACCCATGAGCCTCTTCTCTTGTAGGAGCTTCTTGGCAGCTTCTGTCTCCTCAATGTTCCTCAGCTTGTATCTGCAACCATTAGAAAAACAGTAAAATAGAACTTACAAAAATGGTTAGGTCAAGAATATTGCAGAAGCTAATCCATGAAAAGAGATGAAGTTTATTTCTCATTGCGACCATAGCAGCAGCGAAAGCCATATAGCAAAAGATTTCCTTTTTCACAACATTCGTATGGCATAGGCGCATAGAACAGAGTAAGGCACTTGTACATTAGCAGCTAAGCCAGGGCATACTCAATCGGAAGCTGAATTTCTGCAATACCAGTAGTCCACTGAGTAGAGCTTTCTTCTGAATTTCGCCTCTTCACCTAGTAACACATAGGAAACCAATATGTAAAATCAATCACATACATGAGATCCGAGGGGTCATGGGGGCTATGCAAATCTGAAATAGCAGAGAGTTAAAGTTGACTACAAAGTATAAGGAATAATGCATGAAAGCAGTATAAGCCAATATTGATTGACACCGAAGGGGCGTGTGGCATGCATGTTGTTTTGCTGCAGGGAGGACCATAGCAATAAAATGTTGTTTATAATCAAAATTCCTGCAGCCAAATTAGACAATCAATCAAAAGAAAAAGCGCCTACAAGTGGATTGGAGGCTCAACTTCTTGGTCCAGGTTTTAAGAGGCATAGGAAGTGAAGTGTCTTTATGTTCAAAATATAAAATTTACAATAATATGGTCATTGGTCTTCCTAATGGCCCTATTTACTCTTTTTCTACTCCACATTGCTTCCCTTTTTCTAGAGGATTCTAGCGTTCCCAATCCGTCTTCTGCACCTGTTCTCGTTGCTCCCACCTCTTATTCTGCTATGCCCCACTCTGATGCTTCGTTTATACACTTTGTTTGCTGTTTCCGAATCTCCATTACTCAGTTTTTCTAGTTTGGTAACCATTTCCAATTTCTGTTTCCAGAAACACCATTCACGATGTCCTTGCAAATATATTATTCATATTCACTCTCTCAGTTTGATGTTCAGATGTGTTTAAAACTTTTTCGAACAACATAGAGGTATCTTAATATTTTTCCTATGGCATTCATTTAAGGATCTATTTTCAGAATTAGAAAAATTGTAAACAGACAAGTTAATACATGTTCTCTGTTTTCAGAAAAGGAATCTTTATCATGTTTTTGAAAACATGAAGATGAGAACGAAGAAAATGATTACCAAATGGAAGTTACATCAAGAGGGATTAAAAAAGGCTTGAAATTAACTTGCTATGGAAAGCTTTTGATTGCAGAATCAATTTAATGGGTAAAAATGTAGGGCATGGAAGGGAAATGTTCAAGTTACTGCACTAGTGCATAGATATCTGCATTGTAAACGTGCTTAAATTATGAGTTCTCAGTGCAGTGCAAATTAATGGAGAAAGAGGAATAAGTAAAGAACTCTAACTAATGATCCAAAATTTTAATATCTCAGTTATTTGTCACCTAACAAATTGAACTGCATACATATATCTAATCTGCTCCAGTATAGAACACGTCAGGTAGGACGAGTCCTCAGAATAGGAATCCCTTGCCCCTAAAATCCTGACCCAAGACCCCCCATCCCACCGTGCCCCAAAATAGAAAGAAAAGAATTCCAAGAGTCCAACCAAGCCCCCCAAGTGGCTGGAACAAGAAGAAGAAGCATGATCAAAGTGAAAAGACCTCCTGTCTTAGTAAGATGAGCAAGGATATAAACATCGAGAAGGTCATAAAGTGCTCCAAAAGTCGGGTACTAGACTCGACTCCCCTGCAATTGTAGACCCGTCAAATCTGCAGAGACGCCAAGGTCTACCATATCACCAACTGCTTCATCCCAATCGTGGCTTTGCCGTTCACCTCCAATTCCACTTCCAAAGAAAGTGTTTCCCTCAAGAAGCTAAGAGAGTTATTCTAAGAGTCAAAGATTTCTGAAACAAAGGTCGAAAAAAAGACATCTTTAATTAAACCCCCACCCCTCCAAAACACAAAAAAAAAAAAAACCAACTAGCCCTTTGACTAACCTTGCCTACAGATATATTATCCTCGTACAACCTTTTTTCAGAGTCATAGCCTTGTATAACTTTTTCAGTTTCAGAGAGACCTTCGCTATAGATATTTAATCCAAAATGCAAACTGAATCAGACGGTTTATACTGTAGAAAAAATCTTTCCAAATACAATTACAGCTCAAAGCGAGTTTCTATATCATGTTCATCAGAAATTTTAGTGCATGGCACAGCAGCAGAATTTAATCAAGTGCATGCCTACATCATCAAAATGAGAATCATACAAGCTGTGATCCCATTTGTAACTCGTTTATGGACTAAATGCACCAAAAATAGCTTTCAATGGACTAGATAAACATTGGAACGCCCCAAAACAGAAGCTTCTGTTTATGTTTGTATGCAATCAGCAAAAAGGTTACTGATGGGGAAAAAGATGTATCATAAAGTACTTTAATATAAGAAAGAAATACCAGCAAACACTCACTTTAAGATGCTCCGGTATTTTGTACAGTTCATCCTCTGCATGTTTTATATCATTCTCAACTTGATTTATCAAATCTTTGAGCTTCCCCCTTTTCTTCGCCAATTCTTGTTCAACATACCTGACCCTGTTCAATATATAGATGCATGCGTTTACTTGTCAACTACCATACTTGATAACATGCAAAAGTTGAATTCACCGCCATGATGACCCCCCCCCCCCCCCAACAACAACAACAACAAAAAGAAAAACCAACACACCCACAAGGAAAAAAATTGAAAACTGCTGTTAGAAACACAAAGAAGAGCTCCACGAGTTAAAAATTGCTTTTTTCTCGTTACAATCCACTACTAATGGCTGCACAGTGCAGACATAAGGCTCTCGCCAGCGCAATGGCTATGGAGGGTTAGATGGACAGAGCCTTGGCCCACATTCAAGAATCTGGATTAAAAAAGAACGGCGTCTCAAACAATCAGGAGCAAAAAAGACAAAAATTTGGGTTGAGCTATCATATTTCAAAACTAGAGGACGGCAGAGACCAAACTAGAAAGCGCCTCCTCCAACATGCTCAAGGAATCCTGTTACAGATCCTCCACAATATCCAGGGCTTCGTCAATAGCTGGATTCCGTAGTGCACTTGGGATCCCAATGAGCACCACTATGTACAAAGCCAATGCTTCCCATGAGCCAGACTCGAAAATGATGCATTAGATCCCTGTAAACTGTGAAATATCAAGAGCCTCCTGCAGCAGACGCCACTGAAACCCAGGGCGTTCCTACCATTGGTCTTCCTAAAAAAGAGCATCAGTCCACAACACTAGAGTGGTTAGAGCTTAGTTGCACAAAGCGGGGGCGGGGGCGGGGGCGGGGAAGCGTAAGCACCAAGAAGAATCTGAGGTTGGGAGCGGCTTGAATAAATAAATGCGTAAAGAGTATTATCATTTGTTTAGCATATAGATAGCAACAACAGACAATGAAACTTTAAGGACTTGAAGGAAGAGAGAAACAAGGAATTGAGTTGAAAAGAGCTTGATTTTCATGTATTCTATCACTTGTTCCATGCATCTCTATCCAGCTAGCGGGTCGAGTTCCCATCTTAGCTTGGGACGAGATCTCATGGAGCTCCTAACTTGGGATCGCAAAAGCAAGTTTTCGAGAGAGAAACGTCACCATATTAAGAGTTTCCTGCAACTAAGGGTTAGAGACCCAGCATTTTAATTCATATTTACTATTCCTGCTCTGTAATCAAGTGGCTAAAGACCGTTAGACCGTAGTGTTGTTCTACTATAGAATAAGGATACGTCAGGATTTGCTATTTGTTATGTTTCTGAACATTGACGAGTAGTAGTGGCCACTGGACCCTCATAAAAAAATGGATACTGTTTGGATTAAGTTAAGTTCATACGATTTGTGCAGTAATTTATATGTATTAGTTATGTGAAAATAAACATAAAACGTGTATGGGAAAAGGCAAAGGAATGTTGAGTACATATTGGGGTCTTCCACCATAATAGCAGTTTCCTGAGCGAAAGTATCCTGTAAAACCAACTCATCGTTTTCGCCATCCCCTTCGTTCTTGTCGCTTGCTTTGGAAACCAAACCGCCGCGGGAGCCTCCTGTGGCAGCGTTGACCGAACCTTGCACTGCTGTGGGTAATGCCGGAATTCCCGACTTCTTCTCTCTCTGTTTCTGAAGGAACTTAACCTCTTCCAAAGCCAATCTGATGATTGTTGAACGCGTATTCTTATTCTCTATTTATAGGAACTAAAGTACATGAAATCAAAATAGAATATGAAGCCCTATGCTAGATTTTGGAGTGTTAGGGAAAATCTGTAGAAGTACCTCTCTTGCTCGTCATCGGAGCCGCCGTTGTCCAGAAGGCGGTCTTCTATACTTCTCTTCCGGAAATTTTTAGCTTTCGTCTTTTCTCTGTTGATTCAACCAAAACTGGCAAAACCAGCATCAAAATCTAATGGGGGAAACGACTAAGGGTCCCGTTCAACGAGTAACTATTTATTGAAACTCTTTTCCCAAGGCTGGGTCCCGTATCAATTTCCCTCTTCTTGCTTAGGGTTTATACTCTCGTCTGCTATGGCCAAAAGTCAATGAGTCCAATTTTTAGCGCGTTTAGGCGATATGTTGTCACGGTAAATTACACTGACAACCTCCTCAGCTTACTACACTGGCCACGGTTTTAAATCGCGAAATCCGGATACGTAACGGTCGTGGTCGTGGTCGCGGTGTAACGGTATCGGACGTATCGGACGTTACGTAACGGGAATCGATTATCGCGACTGTCAATTTTTTTCAAGCATTAATAAATGCTTAAAACTCAATTATATGAAGGTTGGGAGCTTAAGATCTTTCATTTTAATGTTTTTAATGGTTTAAAGTTTGTTTTAAACACATTGTTGGGTCAAAATCTTTTTTAATTCAGTCCAAGTGAAAATAATTTAATATTTGAACAAAACAAAAAAGTTGTACACAATCTAACCATAAAATTATTAACTAAATTTAAAAAAGAGCCTAACTTAACTCTCATTATTTATATAAACTTGATAAGTCATAAATCATAAATAAGAGTGTTTGACTTTGACATTTTGACTAACTCTAATCGAAGGACTTGAACTCTTGATTCTTGAAGGTTCAGGAACTCTGTTGAAGAAATGAAGACCACTGATCAGTGTCTCTCCCTCTCTCGGTTTCTCACTCTCTCCTTCTCAAAAAAGTAGAAAACTCACAAGTCACGGTACTCACCTGCAATCCCGCTCCAGCACAGTGCACTCTCCGTCTCTCCCACGCCCACCGCTGCCGTCCCAACCAGTCAGTCGTGGCTCGTGATTCCGTGACCCAGCTGGCCAGCCCCCAGGTGAGTCAAGCGGTCAAGCCAGTCAACGACCAACGGGAGATGACTCACGATAGCAGCCAAACGCCGATGGCTGCGCTCGGCCAGTCGGGCTTCGAGTCTTCGACAGTTTGACGAGGAGTTGAAGACTTGAAGACAGAGGAGTCAGGAGATGCAGAGAGCCATAGATTCTCCAATAATTCTCGGAAGGACCGAAGGAGACAAAACACAAAAGTATCAGATTTTCAAGCGTAACGGTACATAACGGTATTTATCGGTGTTACGGCCCGTAACGGTTCCGTAACGTCGATACGCCTGTAAAATTTACTAGCACCGATATATCGGTGTATATCAGTATCGGATACTTGAAAAACCGTTACGAACCGGCCGATACGGTACGTATCGGCCGTTTTTTAAAACCCTGACACTGGTTATCTCTCAGATTATCTCTCAGATTTTGATGTATGAAATATGTTACTCCATATCTTTCAAGGGACGTGATCTTCAGTACAGCCGGCGCGATCTGATCGTTTATTCATCGTAAATGAACAGACTGGGTTGTAGGTTTATTTAATTTTTTTAAAGACGGAAAATTTAATCAAAATGTCTCGGAAGAATTTAATGAGTGGGAGGGATTGGCCGGAAACAGAGGACAGTGGGATATTGCACATCTGACGTAGAATAGTATGAGATTGTTCTTATAAAATCTTACATATGATCTTAGAAGTACCTATTAGACTAACTCTTTTGAGGGAGACATTGTCATGTGATGGGACCATGAACAGGGTCATTACAAATAGTATCAGAATCGACTCTCGAAAGCTTTAGGCCAGAATATCTAGTCAGGTTATTGATAGTAAGGAAACGAAGAGTGAGCCGAGTATATCCCACATTGGCTAGATTGGAAGATTATGAGTTATGTTTTATCAAGTCTGATGCCAAGGAAAGTGGATTTGCAGTCGACGTATAGGTGCCACAAGGAATGCAGTTTGAGTCAGATGTCAAGTATAGTGATGTGGGACACAGCAAGGATGGAGTAAGGGTAGAGACCAAGGGCTTTCCAGACAGAGCCTGAGGGTGGCAGTGCTGCGAGGGCGATGGCGCGATGCGAATATATGACGACAGTCACAGTCCAATACTTAGGTCCAGAGTCAAGGTCCTGTATGTTTCTCTCTCTAGGATTCTAGAGTGAGAAAGTAAAAAATGTTGAAGTCCAAGAAGTTCTCAAATGAATTTTCAAGACCTCTATTTATAGAGGTTGAGATGATGATGTCATCACCTGACACGTGGGGCTCCCCAGGAGTGACACGTCACTGAGGGATCCACAGTTGTAGGTGTTCCACAGACTGTCGAATCTCATATTCATCCAGCCTGCCCCGCACAACATCTCTCTGTTTGTCTGGAAAGAATGGCTCCCACAGCGTCGGTGTGGCCAGAGAACCCCCTTGATCTAGCCACCAATTCAAGCCCTTGCAGAGTCCCACAAGCTTGGCAGCGGTGGGGAAGACCCGATGCCCAACTGCTAGGTGAACTAGGAGTGATGCCCTCCGGAGACCTACTCCCGTCTCAGAGTGACCCGGGGTCATAGTCCCTAGGGGTGCCGACGCAAGCCGCTAGTGCCAGAGCATGTAGGCCAATCACAAAAACATCATGGGGGAAATAGTGTCTCGGAGGAATCGCATATCCCTGCGGGATGCTGCACACTCCGTAGAGTGGATCGAAGCATGTTCCACGTCCATGAAGGGGGCGCACGGTGCGGTGAATGAGTGTGGTGCCCGGGGGGCATGTAACATGATTATGGCGCATGGGCGTGATGAAGTGCGTATGGTGCCGGGGGCACGACATTGTGACAGAGAGCCTGAGGGCACTGCTGTATCAGCGGCATGGCGCATAGGTGGCGGAGTGTGTATGGTGATAGAGCCTGGGGGCATGATAATGTGACAGAGAACATGGGGGAGCTGATGTATTGGCGGCGCGGCGGAGCGTGTATGGTGACAACGCGTGGGCGCCGGCGACGAGGGTCACAAAGACGGCGCCCGAGGGTCGTGGTGATAGCGCGCGGGCACGAGCGACGGGGGTCGCAAAAATAGCATTAGGGCAACGGTGGACGAGTGTCACTGAGACGACGCCCGGACGATGGGCGACGAGCGTCGTGAAGTCAGCTGACGGGTGCAGGTGACTGGGGTTGTGGAGATAGTGCCCAGGCGATGAGTGTCATAGAGACGACGCCTAGGCAACGGGCGATAAGCATTTTAAAGTCGGGGGGCGGACGCAGACCACGGGGTTCGCGGAGATGGCGCCCGGGCGACGGGCGACAAGCGTAGCGAAGTCAGCTCATAGACGCGAGCGATAGGGGTCTCACAGACAATGTGCGGGCACAGACGATGCCCGGGCGCAAACGACGGAAGTCGGCGAGTCGGGGCTGGAGACAAACGTCGCTGAGTCGACACAGGCGATGGACGTCATGGAGGCACACGACCCCTTGAGGAGAAGTGAAAGTGCTAAGGGGTAGGCCAAAGGCCAACCCTTGGGGGAAGGTCAAGGCCAACCCTTGGGAGAAGGCCGAGGCCAACCCCCAAGGGGAGGTCGAGGCCGACCCCGAGGGGAAGGCCGAGGGAAAGGACAACTTCCTTGGGCAAGTGCCAAGGCGCACCGACGGGCGACATGGGACTGTCGAAGCGCGATGAGGCGTTGCCCAAAAATGCATTTCTTAATGACGAAGTAACATAATAAAAATGAGAAGTGCACATGACTTGAGCGTGCATGTTTTGACCGATTAGAAGCGTTGAATATTGACTGTTGATTGTGCCGATGTGTCGTGCAAAATAGGACCTCCACTGGACCCTTAGGTGCAATCAAGATAGGTTGGGAACAAAGTCTTAGCGAGGACGTTAAGACATAAGGAAGAGAGATTTTAAAATCATACATCATGATCTTAAAGGTACCTATTCGGTTAGTTCTTTTCAGGGATGCGTTGCCCTGTAATGGGACCGTGAAATTGGTTGTTATAGGCAATATGGTAAAAAATTCACTGTCCGCTACATAATGTGGTGCAATGGATGGAAGGCCAGATCGCTAATTTGCCAGTGCTGTCACTTGATCAGCGCCATCTTTTAAGCATTTTTTGTGTTTCTTTTTCCTTGACGAACTTTTTTTTTTCGTTTTGGTTAATACAATGTAAAATAAAGGATTAAATAACTAATGATCGCCCTCTTGATTAATTATCCAACTCTGGCAATAATTTCTTTGCGACTCATCTAGAATACACAAACTTTTAGTATTATTGATCTCCAAAAGCATCGTTCTCGCCCCGTATAAAGCATCTGTAACACTCAAAATTTCAGTCCAACAATTCCTAAATCTTGCATCCTAATCCAGATGAAAGATTGCCTCCACTAATTCACCTCTAACATATTTAAGTACAACTCGCAAAATCCAGTTCTCCATGAGATATTTAAGCTTTCCTGAACCGTCCATAACTTCATTCGACGGCTGCTAGTATCACCTGGTGTTGTTTGAACCGCACCACCCAATTGCAACAATGGTTTCAAATTCAATCGGCCATCCCTTCTTAACTTTTTCCATGACAAAATTGGAAGTGTTTATGTTGTCTTGTGAACCTTCGAGTTTAAAAAACTAAAAAAAACAAAACTTGTATTTGTTCTCTTTTTTTTAGTTTTGAATACTTATAAAAAAAATGGTTGTTTAGTAGACTACTCAAGTCTTTTTTCCCTTTAGTTCTTGGAAGCGGGAAAATTCATGGTGGCTGTATTGTGAATTTAATGATGGTGGTGGTGGTTAGGAGGTACTATGCTGGAGAAGAAAAAGAAACATTAGAAGAAAAAAATATAAGAAAGTATAAAAGAGAAAACTCAAAAACGAAAACTCATAACTAAACACCAATTTGTCGAACACCATCTTAATTCTCGAGCAGAATTTACTGCTCTTTCATTGACACTATCTTGAACACTTAACAAATAATATCTGATCTTGTTTATAGTCAACCACAATGAATAGGTCTAGTGATTAAGGAGATTTTATTGACTTCCTGGATTAAGACATTAGGGATCAAATCCCAAAAAAGTTCCATAAATGCATCTGGCCTGTGTGGGGAGTGCATCCTCGAGATCGTCAAGCGAGAGTACTTAGTATCGGTTGACGTGCAAGATTGAGGGGTCTCATGCTGAGTCATATAAGAAGTTGTGGACGTATGGGCATGTGGTGATGAAGACCAACCCTGGGAGCTTGTTCAAGCTTGAAACTCAAAGAGTTCCACCTAACTTGGATTTGCCTGACTTCCATAGGCTGTTCTTTTCATTTGCAACTGTGCAAAATGGCTTTAAGGATGGTTGTAGGCCATTTCATGCAGTTGATGGATGCCATCTTAAAGGGCCTTATGGAGGTGTATTATTGTCTGCTATGGGCCTAGATGGGAATAATGGGTTATTCCCTATGGGATTTGCTGTTGTTGAGAGTGAGAACACACAGAGTTAGAGGTTTTTCCTGCATCACCTTTATAACATCATAGGTGATGGTCCTGATCCAAAGCCATGGATGATCATGTCTGATGGACAAAAGGGTATTGAGATTGCCCTAGCAGACATTATACCACATGCAACTCATAAAAGGTGTTATAGGCATCTTTTCTGCAACTTTAGGTCTAGATACCCTGGCATGAAGCTTAAAAGATATTTTTGGTCTGCTTCCAAAGCATACAATGTGGATGACTTTAATCTAGCTATGAGACGGATGGAGGACTTGTCACCATAAGCAGTTGAGTGGTTAAAAGGTCATAAGGTAGAGAGCTAGGCTAGGTATACATTTGACCTTGCTGTTAAGAATGAGCAGGTAACTAGTAATGTGGTGGAGTCCTTCAATAACTGGCTAGGGAAATTGAGGGGAAAACTTGTGCTATCCATGATTGATCACATTAAAACTAGGCTGATGGTAAAGGTACATGAAAGGTTTGAAAAGGATGCTTCTTGGGAAGAAGTAGTAACTCCAAGGATAATGAAGAAATGCAAACTGGCAGTTACTGAATCTAGGTGTTGTAAAATAGTCATGGGTACTGGGGGGTACAGAGTTTGAGGTATCTGACCTTGGGAAGGTGTGTGTTGTGAATTTAGTGAGGAGAAGTTGTAGTAGGGTATATGATCTTACAGGCATACCTTACAAGCATGCAGCACACGCATCAACACCAAGAGAATGAATGTGGTTGAGTTTGTGGATAAGTGCTACTGCAGGGATACTTATTTAAAGGCTTGTGGTCATGTTATGCACCCACTGCATGATGAGACCTACTGGGAGCTAGCTCCAGGGATCCTTTGCAACCTCTCCCTTTTAGGAGGTTGCCTGGAAGGCCAAGAAAAGAAAAAGAAAGGAAGAGGGCAGCTGATGAACCTGATAGAGAAGAAAAAAGGTCATGCACTTTGAAGTGTGGAAATTGTAAGCAATTTAGGCATAACAAAAGAACCTGCCAAAGGGCACCAGTGGGAAGCAATAGAAATGCCAATGCTGCAAGACCAGTGAGGGGGGGAGGCAAGGTAGGGGCAGTTAAGGTAGGGACAATCAAGGCAGATGCAGTGAAGCTGGGAGCAATCAAGTTGGGTGCAGCCAAATTAGCATGAATGAGCAGGTAACCAGTGATTTCTTTCAGTTATTTTTTAGACTCTAACTTATTATTTTTTTCTCAAGTTTTCCCAATCTATTTTTTTTAACAGGAAAGACCTGAGGTGGTGGCTCAAACCCAGGAGTCACAGTCTTGAAGCTGCAGAGAAGCAGATTATTTTGTGAAGCTAGTTGAAGATTATTTTGTGAAGCTAACTGAAGATAGTGTGAAGATTATTTTGTGAAGTTGCATGAAGAAACTGTGAAGACCTCATGACTGAATACAAGTTTTTAAAGTTGAAGTCCAAGGAATATGTGAGCTTTAGGTCTCAAATATGTTGACAGACAATGTGTACACTTTGTAAAGTTTAGGTTACAGTCAACACACATGCACAAGTTTGGATTATGTAAGCTTAGAGCTTGGGGATGATGTAAACTATCTATTTTTGGATAATGAAACCATGGTTGTATTAAATTTCAGTGTTTTTGTGTAATTTACACTTTGTGTTTTTATCATGAATATGATCAGTGTCTTTGACATAGTGTTTGAGCAGTTTGTGTGCACAATGCAGTTGGGTGCAGTGTGTTTGTGCATTTGTCTTGTTGTACTTGGTTCTCTGCACTTGGTCTGTTGCGGTGAGTTTATGCAGTGTGTTGCAGTACAGCAGTGGGTTGCACTGTGTTGGTGCATACTACTGTGGTGGTGCATTTTGTTTATGGAGTTGGTTGCAATACGTTGGTGTACCCTGGCATGATTTGGTGCAGGCTCATAGTGTGTACACAGCACCTTCGTGCAGTGTGGTAGGTGTGTTTGACCGTTGTTTTGAGCAGTTTGTTTGATCAGTAGTTTTGAACAGGGTGTTTGATCATGTCCTGATGCAAGTTTTTCAGCAATATGTCACTCCAATCCAACCATTCATGCATCATATTCATCCACAACATGTCATGCGTAAAAACAATGACTTTTAGAATTACACTAAAATTACACAAAACTCCCATGAGGTTTGCATTAATTACACTGAGCTCCCATAACTTTAAGATCAGAAAAGGCCAGACAGAGAGAACCCTAG
The DNA here is from genome assembly GCA_033070095.1 of Escallonia herrerae. NCBI lineage: Eukaryota > Viridiplantae > Streptophyta > Magnoliopsida > Escalloniales > Escalloniaceae > Escallonia > Escallonia herrerae. Next base: position 362,612 of record JAVXUP010000479.1, on the reverse strand, counting down.
AAAATCACATTCATTCACCTTCTTCATACAGAGTCATTCCAAAAGATTACAAGAGCTCTGGAAAGGAAAATGAAGCACACGTTACTTGTAGTACATAAACACACACCCAAATTCCTCATTTGCGGACAACAAAAATCATCACCATAATACACATCCATGAGGAGAGAAGAAAGAACCAACAACTTCATCATTGCCTGATTAGCTTCAATCAACTATAATTTCTGACTGGTTACAACTCCATTTCCATCAAAAAATTACATCTTTGCCTCTTCATTGATCTGGGGCCTTTGAATCTCTTCAGAAAACTTAGATAAGCATTTCATTAACCTTCCACTTGGCTTCATTGTTGCTTTATCAGGTGTGCACCAGCTGAACATTCTACATCCACCACTTGCACAAGAGAAGAACAACTTACCCTTACTTGGCTTCTCATCAGATTCAACAATCCTCAAGTTTGCCCTCTTTCTGCACCAACAATTCATGTACCTAAACCTCAGATCCAACCACTATTCACTATTTTCTGACCAAGACATTGTTACCCCTTAAATTGATGGGTCTGATTTTACTTTGGGGATAAGGGTGCACGAGCAGAAGGTGGAGGAAGGGAAGCAGCTGCTGTGGAGTTGGCTGTAATTTTGTAAAACACAACATTACAAGAAGACCACACATGCGTATAGAGAACAAAATGAGGGTATTTTGGGTATGAAAATTACATAAAGTAGTGTGTCAGAGAATCTTTTCACGAAGTTGAACCTGCCGTTAAATGTGTGTAGTTGTGTGTAATGCGGGTACAAACCTCTGGGGGATGTAGTGTAATTTTTAAAGATAGCGGTAGTGTAGTGTAATTATGTAAAATCTCAGGGGGTTTTAGTATAATTTATCTATTGCAAAAACAACGACGTAGATTGACCCTCTTTCTCTTTTCCTCTCTCTGGAAATCCATTTTCACCCCCTGAAATCAACTACTCTTTTGGGCGGTGTTGTTTGACTGCTTTTAATGGGATTGAGGGATGGTAGCAATGGTGGTTGTATCGCAAGCGGGAAGGCTGGACAATGGTGGGTTTGGTAGTTGAGTGATGATTTGTAGATCTAGGGTGTTGATGTCAGTATAGGATTGTTGGTGATCGTGGTGGCATATAGATCGGTGGTTGGAACATGGGGTTGTGGGCATGAGAAAGGTGCTGAAGGCTAGATTACGGATGGTGGCGATGTGTTGAAGAGGGACGGTGGTGGAGTGATTGGTTGCTCTGTAACGCCCTTGTCTTCTCAAAATGAAGAGTTTTGAAAAGCTTAAGCACCTTGGGCACCTTGGCGACGTGGCACTCTGTGAGGTATTAGATATCTTCTAACGGCTGGAATTGGAGCTACGTCATCTCTATTGTAATCCCAGTTGCAGCACAGGGTTTATGCCCGTATTTTTTAGTCTCCCAGCGCTAACTGCTCGATTTGGACGAAAGGGGTGGAGCTACCGTACATGTTTAATTACAAAAAAAAAAGCATGAGAGAAACGAGAACGTAAAATGAAGCACATACCAAAAATTTGTGATCTGAACTCATAACTAATCCAAACAGATTTACAGATTCTGAATAACACGTGATGGTGTACACGGTGACGGGGATAATGAAAGGATGGCGCAGTACTTGGTCAGTCTTTTTGGACCAACTGGGGAGTTGTACGGATGGATAGCTGTTTCCATATGGTACATTTCAGTAGTACGTGTAACTTGTCAAAAAAAGAAAAGAACTTTTTTTTTTTAATTGGTAAAACTAAATCAGCATCGGTGTATGCTGGTCTAAAAAGGCAAGTACATGGAAGCCTGCAGTAATCGCAAGGAACTTCATCAATCTTTATTTTGGCAACTATTTTTAGCCAGGGAGATTCCGGATTTAAGCTTAATTTGCCTCTGACGTTTGTTTTGGTAAATCAATGTTAACCACTCCAAAAGATCAATCCTTCCACACACCTTCCATCTCTCACATGACATGCAAGTGTGTAATGCATTCACCATTCCCAATTTATAGCGGTCCATGTTACATTGTTCGAGTCCATGAATAACAATATGATCTAATTCTACAGGAAACTCGGTAACTGAGGGGTAACTAGGGCAGATAACAGCGCACGCCACATCCAATAGGGAACATGTCGAAAAACAAAATATAGACGAGACAAGTTAAAAGGACAAACTTGTATCTTCCAAATGTGTATATATATATCAGAAGTTAGTTCAAGTCCATAAAAGGAGATTGATACCAAGAGGCATAGACGGCAGAAGACACTCATCGCTTAGAAACGTGCGCATAGTTGTATTATGCAGATCCTAGGGCAATTTAACCAGACGATCTCCAAATCCTCCCCTCAAGGGAAACCACCATAACGGAAACATCGTCGTGATATTTACGCCGATCTCCTTGGGGAATATCAAGCAACTCGTGGAAGTCCATTCCTGAAACGATATTAAAAAAATAAAAACATCCTTTGACATGATGAACAGTAAATTAAAGTAGAAATGCTTTTGCCTACATGAATTGTAAAAACTATGTAAAGAAAAAGTTGGAAATCTGACTAACACTATTGTTCTTAGTGTTGTCAACTGCATGTTGCTGAACGAATTGAGTTGGAAATTTTGGAGTCTGGAACTAGTTTCTCATCCAACTATAGTTGCTCAAATAAATCCGATGACTAGATTTCCACAACTTGTCAAGATTGTCATAAAATTTATTCCCAGAAAATTGAGATAAAATTAAGGAAAAGGTAAAAAAAAAAAAAAGGGCTAACTTTCCTTTGATGTGTTCATTTGACTGTAAAAGTTCAATATCTCTATCTTCAAGATTCTTTCAAACGCTATCCAAATTGGAAGGATCCGGTTTTCAGTAAAGCCGATTCTTGTGGAAAGTTGGGAGGACTAGGGTCCACAAGTTTCTTGCTACATAAACGTCTGAAAAGTACCAGAAAACTAACCATCCTTTCCCTTTCTTATGGCTTCTAATCAAATGACCCAAATCCGTAACTCTATAGCATTGCAGCATTCAAGGCTGCAAACAGAGCAATGCTTCCTTTCTTCTTCTACAACTATCATCATGAATGCCAACACTAGAACCCATATTGAACACGTAAGCACGCAAACTCTTCACAGACACACAACAAGCAATTATTTGAACCATCGCTAATTCTAACTCTTACACTTACTAACACATGACGATTTGAACACCAAACATATAACTAATATTTAGATGCAAGAAGTATACAGTCAAAAGAAACAAACTAACCCGGTTTCTTTACCAGATGCAGGAAAATATGACAAAGACGAGTTGTTCTTACCTGAAGCAATTATTATCATACTAAAGAGCAATAACATCCCATGAAACATAGATACGGAAACTCTGGTAACAAAGATGTAGATTTTACACCAATATTTCTGGTGATTATTGCAACAAGATATATATTTACCTTTCGCCATTGAGAATAACTTTGTCAGTACGAGTTATTACTATGCTTCTTGTTGGCATAACAGAGTGGGCTGGTCGGGTTATTCTATCAATTATTTTCACTCTCTTACTTAAGTATGAAAGGTGATTAGTGCAAGAGTAGCCCCGAAGCAGATAGAGGAGTGGTTCACTCTTTCTCCTCGCCAAAGAGATTGGGGCAGATTCCTTCCCTTTACGGTGGGGTGAGATGGGTCTTAGCCCGGTCACACTCACGCGTTTTTGGAACAAAGCCAGTCTCTCCCTCCAACTTTTCTTTTCTACCAGGTGAGAGATTGTGAGTTGTTTCTACTATTGTAATCTCCCTCTCTATATTGGTATATACATGGCATGCCAACCCACTTACAAATACGTATGTGCATTTCTATTCTCTATCTCTCTCTTCTTCTATCTTACTACGTAAACCTAGAGAAAGCCCTCCCTCACTCCCTCTCCCTCTCTCTCTCACACACACAGATGAGTGAGATTTATCGATTTGACTTCTCTACCATAATGGGAGGACCGCATAATCTTCAACCGGCACAGTAGATAAATCATGGCAAAGGAACAAGAATGTTATTAGCTAATGATTCGACTAGCTTAGTGTTCGGGCACATGGGTGAAGCCTATCTTGAGTTTTGGACAGCTTCAAATGATGTATAGCTAGCTGAGTAGGTATTTTTCTCTACATGATGATTCGACTAAGCCTTGCATTTTTAGACAAATAAAGGCAGCCATGTTGGCATCCAAGAACTATAGCCAAAACCAAGTAGTTATACTTTTAACAACGAAGGAGCATCAAATGCAATCGATCCGTTTGTGTACTAATGCTGGAATCGTGATAGTGATAGCAACAATCAGTTAATTGCCACTATTCCTCAGGAAATTTGGGAAGACAGTAACAAAAGAATCCAATATCAAGGCATCCCTACAGAATTGGAAGAGATGTGGTCTAGTCCAGCTCAGTTGAGCTTTCACTGAAATCCTAAAGAGATTATTGAGGCACAAAATGGAAGATAATTAACTGACCATTCTTCTTGGCAGCACGAAAGAGTAGCTCTGCAATGAGATACTGCGCCGGATCCCCTTCAGGGAAATTTTCCATGAACCATGTGATATGAGCAACGACCTCTTCATTGCTGAAATACTGGTAAAGCCCATCCGAAGAAAGTACCAAGAAACGATTGTTTGAAGAAAGTCGGTGATGCAGAACAGATGGGATGCAGCTGATATAGGGAGCTGTCCCCACATAATCAATCTGAAACATCTCCAGGATAGCTTCATTGCATCTTGGCTGCATGTATTATTTGAAGGAAAAAGTTTTATTATATTCATTGCAATAACAACTCCATGAACATATGATGTCACCCCTCCCAACCCAACCCCAGATACCATCTTAGGCTTTATGATTGATCCCTGGAAGTCGAGTATTACGCAAAATACAAGGTGATTATGCATCCCAGCCCATTTTATAGACATACACCAGAGCAAAGAAAAGTATTTATTGCATATTCACCAGAAAAAAGAAATCATAAACTATTCCCATGTCACTTTAGGGCAAAGAACACTTGTCAAAGCAATTGGAGGCTTCAGCCGAAGCAACAATTAATTCACCCTTTGCAATGCAAAATTGCCCATCTTAGCCAAATATGGCTTCTCGACTCCCAGCCACCCCACCATCAAATCTAACAATCGACCCCATCATCATGCTCAATTTGAATTTGCATCAAGTCCTGAACACTTCAAAAGTAAATTGAATTGCAGGAACGAACTGTTAGTGATTAACGGGGAACTCCCAAACACAAGACTTTGAAGCACTTTTTTACTTCTGAAGATCCCTTCTCTTCCGCTCCGTTTCTCCAACAGTCAGCTACCTTAACCATCACAATGATCGATTTATACAGCAGCTTCAATGTAAGAGCTCGGAAAGATTTGATGGAGATTCTGATATCGACTTTCATTAGAATCTCAGAATGAAGCCACTTTTTGTAGCTCCCACCCAACCATAGTTATATAGTATGGGTATTTTGAATTGCCGTGCAACTCCCCGCCCAACACCCCCCCCCCCCCCCACCAAATCGCACACAATTGCAACCTCCCTTATCATTTGCCTTCACCAAGATATTTTGCTGGATCACAATAATATAAGGACCATAAACTCCGGCCAGGGCGAGCAGGTTGTTTAAATAGGAGTCCCATGGTTGAGTTTCCACGAGGTGGTTTAGTGGTGGCAATGGCTGCAGGGGTGGAAGAAGGGGGGAAAGGAGAAGAGAGAGAGAGAGAGAGAGCAGAGGTTGGTTATGATAGATGGAATCAAGATCTTCAGAGAAGACTGAGTGGTAGCTAGGATGGACATTTTGGCAATTCAAGATGATGCTATTGCTATGGCAATAGGGCTTGCGCACCTTAGGCATACAAGCAACACTCGTTAACTATTAAAATGGGATATTACTATCCCTTCCTTATGCCTTAGCATCTCGCTAAGGCCCAACCTCAAGCTGTGTTACACAAAGCAACGTGGGTCACAGTAGTGTCACACCTGACCCCACACTGACAACCCAACATGACGACCCAGTCACAGCTAAACTCATTAGAGCTTGAACTGGTTTTCTCGACATTAGGTGGTGAGACTGTCACTTAATTAGTTCTTCCACTCATTTGGTTGCATCATCTAGTTCAGCATTTGTATGATAATTTGGTCATTCAATTTCAGGCTCAGCTAAAAGCACTCCAAAAGGATTCTTTTCAACAACCTACATAGAGTAAATCTGTAAATGGTGTGCCTATATCCAATTTTAGCATCACTGCTTTTTTATGTTGGTTCATATGTGCATTTGGCTGCAAGACTGAGCCATAAGACAAAAAATAAAAGGAGAATCGATTAGCATATAAGTATTGGAGCAGGCCCTTTGTACCAAACAAGAGAGTTAATAGCATTTCTAGTATGCAAGCATATTGATTACATCTAACATGTGCTTGGACGAAAGAGGAGAAAATATAGGTTCATGTCATCGACCCGAACTAGTTTGGGACAAAGACTTGGATGAAAATGATGATGTTAAACTAATGTGGTAGCATTTATAGTGTCTGTAAACACAATGTCATAAGCAGATAAATAGGCCTAATACCTCCATGCTTGCCAAAATACCCAGATTGGAAAGACGAGCTTCAATCACACTAAATAACCAAGTGCATATCAGAAACTGCAATATAATAGAGCACAGGCATAATCACGCAGATTGTCGAAGTCACGATCAACTGACCTTCTTAAGGAACCCGGCTCCGAAGGCCCTAGTTACTTTTAATTGCCCTTTCACTCGATCATTAATAATAGCTTGGCCATCATCAGCATGTTCTGCTTTGATCCTCGAAACTTCCTGCAGCAATTCAAGCATGCAAAAACTTAAGCACTCTTTTTGGTAATTATATTGTTATTCAAAACAATTTGTCTATAAGCAGAGCTAAAACCCATTAAAATAACAGTGAACAAGAACATAATCATAGGAACCGGCTCAGAAGAATGGGAAGAGCCAAAAGGGCCTTGAGTCTGCTTCATGGCTATTACCCTCCCTTCAAAAACTCTTTTGAGCCTCTCCCTCAAAATGCACCAACAGAAAAAATGCGGAACCAATGCCCAAAGCACAACGCAAGTGCCCAACTAACGCACAAGAGACAAGGGAGAAAACACTACGTCCCGAACTTACCAAGCTACCAGACAATACAAGAGTGGGTGATCTACTGATTCCCAATCAGTTAATATCCAATTTCGTCCTAACAGGGCTAGGCCGGTGCACAAGGCTTCCGCCTTTGTGGGGTCTGAAAGGTTAAATGTTGCCAGCCTTAACTCTGTTCATTACAGATTATCCCCACGGGGCCCATTAACACCACATTTTCTAGCCATTTCCCAAGAGAATAAGCTTACCTAAAAGGAGTCGAAGACCGCCATGACGCCTTCCAGTGAAGAGGACACCTTCTTTAGCTGATACCAGAAAATAATAACAAAAAGTATTTAACCAAAAACTCTCTTTGCATCTCCCATCCTCAGCACTCCTCCACACCTCAACTAACATCAATAAGATGCAGTCCTCCTGGGGAATCTAATGGCCAACTTTAACATCGAAACACTTGAGCATTGCCATTATAATTCAGAGTGTGAAAGCATCCAAGTACTCTAGATTGAATTGAACAAACAATGCATTGCTGCCATCACAAATTTTTCTTCTCTGCCAACATGGGAAGTTTCAAGATCTCATAAACATAGTCCAGTTCTGACTCCTAAGTTGAAAGATTGCAACACAGAGCTGGTACACTTGTACAGAACTGGTTGTGAATGACCATAACCCTGTGGACGAAGAACTCTAGTCCATAAATTTAAGCTTGACCACAAGACTTCCATCAATCAGGATGCATCCTATAGTTTACTCTGGGAAAATTAGGTAAATCGATCTCTGTTTTGGCAATAAAGAAGGTGTCCTCTGTACACAGTCATTTCACCAATCTGCCTTGTCCCGTCTTTTGGGTTGACAAAACAATTAGGTGTCCTATGTGCACACCCATTTCACCAACCTTCCATGTCCCATCTTTTGGCTTCATAGGAGAGTTACCTGGGATGCATATAACCGAGGCATGACATTTGTGGAAGTTCAAGAAAAACCTTTCCACTTCACAATAACCTCAGAGTAAGCAGAGAGTTAAGCATTCTCCCACGCAGCTGATAAATGCTTATGCAAAGTAAAGTGAAGAATAGAGCCACAAAGAGAACCAAATCAAGGTGCACCACTCTCAAGTATACAATCAAAGAAGAAAAAATTGAACCAAAGACTTCATGCAAGGAGAGATAAGATACCATGTTAAGTTACCATCTATTAGGGCTGCAGGCGAACGGGTACTCGGCTCGTTAAGGGGTGCTTGAACTCTTGTTCATATCTTTTGAGGAGGTTCAAGCTCGGCTTGTGTTCGTAACGAGCTAAAACCCGGACAAGCCAAGTACAAACAAATACAAGCTTTACTTGGCTCGGCTCGTGAAAAGATAGAAAATCGCAGAACTCCTAATTTCACCAAAATCATATGCCAAGGCTTATAACTTACTGGAAAGGCAAATCAGTAGGTCTTCGAAATCCAATGGAGTCTTTTAGAATTGATAGGCAGTCCAATTTTCATTAAAGATCTGCAAACTCTTGGTCGGTCGCGGAGGAGATGGCCGGCAAATGAACAACCCAATTTAGAGGAGGCTCAGCTTCAACCCCAGATTGGGTTTCATCTTTCCAACTCTAAGTGTTGAATGAAAAAGGAGAGGAAGGGATTTGGTATGTAGATGGAGATGACGAGGAAAGGGGAAGAGGAAACTCTACTAAACTGGATGTTTTGTAGTTTTATTTTTGGATTATGCTTCCTAGTTAGAGGTTATAAAACTGCACAAGGTATATGATACACATGTAACACATGTAAAAAATTATACATCTTTATATCGATGTAAAGAGAAAAAGCAACATACTTTTTGTTGACATTAACAAGCTATGTTTTAGTGTGTTCATGCACAACCCATTTATCTAACAAGTAGGGATGGCAAAAAAATCCGTACCCGCGGATCTCCGCCCCGCCCCGCCCCGATAGGAGCGGGTTATTTTGACTTTGACCGGGGCATGGGGCGGGGGGCGGGTATGGTATTTTTTTAAAAAATCCGCAGCGGGTTAGGGTCGAGTATGGTATACCCTTAAATCCACCACGCCCCGTGTACCCTAGTTCTTTAGTTAATCTTAGTCGTACCCTTATCCTTTAGTTGATCTTAGCCGTCCATAGGATACCATATACATGTGTTCCTTTTTTTTCTTGCAAATTGCAAACCCTAAAATCCCTAATCTGTATCTGTGCGGCTGTGCCTTCTCACTCTCACGGCTCTCCACTCTCGGCTAGCTCTCGCCTCTCTGCCTCTCCAGTCTCCACAGACCACCGCAGTACCGCACGGCAGTCGGCGCACGGCCACTCTCCACCGGACAGCCACGAATTGAAGACAACCGTTGAGGAAATCTGCGTTCAGGTAATCAATCTCTCTCTTCCATGTTTTGTTCATATTTGTTGATCTTCTTGAAGGAGAAAATCTTTCCTGATTCACAAGTTAAAACTTAGTTAAAAAAAATCATCACATACTAGTCGTCGCCGTTTTATTGGGGTGATGGCTGTTGGGAGTCCCTTCTTGAACAACAGGGTCTAAGGGGTTTATGGCTTCTTGAACCTGACCAGAAATTCTGGGACGTTATGCTCCCAGCTCTCAGTTGAATATCCATTTTGGCGATACATTTAAGTGTCGCAAAATGTGTCTAGTGTAGAGCAATAATTAATCTTCATCGAATATAAGAGAATTGTAGTCTCTTGCTGCAATCCGAATGCACCAAAAAAATTTCGCATTTCATAAAACTCGTGGGCTTAGGAGTTACTGAATGCGCTATAAGCCCTCGTACTCTGTTTTTTCACTCTAACTAGGTGTACTTTGATCCATTGTCGAACGTTGTTATGCGTGTGAGGATATGTAATAAGAACAAAAAAATGGTACCTGAATGGGATGTATTTGACAAACAAATTATAAGTATTTTAAAGTTACAACTATCAACGTAAGCCAATAGAAAACACAATTGAAATTAAGCTCTCAAAACACTCGAGACAATGCAACACAGCCTCCATATGAAAACACAATCATGAAAATAACAGGAAATTTCAGAATTGGTTGCATTCTGATTTATGGAAAGGGAAGCAGTGGCCTGCACTGTGTAATTTGAAGTACGCACTTTCTGATCTATAAAAGGGGAAGGTGTACCTCCATCCTCACTTCCTTCACATTAAAACAATTGCAATCATCTCATGGTTTTAAGTTCTTATGTTATCATCGCACTTCCTACACATAAAACAGTTTTTTGCTCTTTAAGTTCTTATGTTATTATCAATTAGTTTTTCATGCTGTTTACTTATGGTTTTATGAGGGCATATTAGAAAAGTCCTTGCTAATTTGGTATTATTTCGGAGTAGGTATTATTTATTTGATTTTTTTGAAAATCATTCTTTTCTGTTTAAATGAATATATAGATAAAATCATGTCTTCCAATGAAATTACGTCTTCTCTCGTTGCATCATCTCCGGTGCAAACCCCTAGAGCTACATTAGAGGATCAAACTTCTGAGCCATCAACACCAAATGCAAGCATGGGAGTCTCTACTTCTGAACCAGTTGACCTTGACAGTGGCCCCGATGAGTTCAACAACGAGAACTTGAAAAGTAGTGTGTGGGCGCACTTCGAAAGGAAAAAAAATGGTGGAAATGTGACAGCAACATGTATTCACTGCCGGAAAACCCTTGGGGCAAACCCAAAAAATGTGACTACTCACTTGCGTATGCACTTAGACAGATGTAAACGTCTAAGGCAACCGGATGTTAGACAGAAACTCTTGGCTGGGATAATGGGTAAAGCAAATGCTAAGCCTGAATTAGGTAATTATACCTTTGATAAGGATTTTGCCAGGAGAGAACTTGGAACCATGATAATTTTGCATGAATACCCGTTATCTATTGTTGACCACGTGGGGTTTAGGAGGTATTCGTCTGCACTTCAGCCATTGTTTAAGATACCAACCCAGAACACACTGAAGAGTGACATTATAAATATCTATGAACATGAGAGGGAGCAAGTGATGAAGTTGTTGGAGGGGATAAGAAGTAGGGTTGCTGTCACTACTGATTTGTGGACTTCTGGTAATCAAAAGAAGGGTTTCATGGCTGTCACAGGACATTTTCTCGATGAAGAGTTCATTCTTCAAAGTCGCATTTTGAGGTATGCTTTACTTTTTTTGCAAATTTGGTATTTTGCAATCTAATTTATTCCTACTTTTGCATAATAATTGTTAAATTTATCCTTTATAGGTTCTTATATTTGCCGTGTCCACACACTAGTGAAGTTATTTGTGAGGCTTTGTCACAAACATTGCTTGATTCGAACATTGATAGAAAATTATGTACAATTACGGTTGACAATTGTACTACGAACTTGCCACACCTAAACTCAATAAATCTAATGGACTTACACGTAATGTAATGGAAGAAGGCCAAGCATAATAAGAATTCAGATCGGAGGCTATATATATATATATATATATATATATATATATATATATTAAATAAGAATATAAATAAATTTTAAGAAAGTAAGACGATGATTGATGACTTGTTGCTTAAGTTGGATTCTAGTTCTCTGTTGTTGTTTGGTGAATTGATTCATATGCGGTGTACGGCACATGTGTTGAATTTGATTGTTAAAGATGGGTTGAGTGTGATAAAGGAGGGAATTGAAAAGGTCAGAGAGAGTGTGGCTTTTTGGAGGGCAACACTGAAGAGAGATGAGAAATTTGAAGAGACTGCTCGTCAATTGCGTATTTCAAGCACAAAAAAGTTGGCACTTGATTGTCCTACAAGATGGAACTCAACGTTTTTTATGCTTGAAACTGCATTTGTGTATAAAGATTTTTTTTTCCGCTTGAAGCAACGAGTCTCAATATAAAACTTACCCAAGTGAAGAGGAGTGGACTTTTGCAAGAGAGATATGTGACAAGTTGAGGTTGTTTTTTGAAACAACAGAGATGTTTTCGGGCACAAAGTATCCTACGGCTAACTTGTTTTTTTCTAAAATTTGTGAGATTAGAATGGTGTTAGGTGAGTGGCTCATGAGCTCAAGTGAGGTGATTAGAAGTATGGCTAAGAAAATGCTTGAGAAGTTCGATAAATATTAGTTGGATATTCATGGAATCATGGCGGTTGCTGTAGTGTTAAATCCTAGGTACAAAATGGAGTTGATTCAGTATTATTATAGTCAGCTTTACGGATCGGGAGAAGTGGGAGAAGCGGGAGAAACTGAAAAGGTATCATCACTTTGTTATAGACTTCTTCGTGAGTACCAAAACAAAGAGGTTAGTGATCATAATACTCGTGGAGGATCATATGTTCGTTCGCAAGAGCGTGTTGAGGTGGGATGTCTAGATTCTCTTAAAGGTTTTGATGAACATGTCAAGAAGAAGAGAAAGACTGTAATGAAATCTGAGTTGGATCATTATCTCGAGGAGGATGTGTTGCCTAGGTCTTTGGACTTTGCTATTTTGGCTTGGTAGAGGACTAATGGATTGAAATACCCAACATTACAGTTGATGGCTAAGGATATTCTTGCTATTCCCATATCTACAGTCGCATCGGAGGCGTCTTTTAGCACAAGTGGTAGGTTAGTGAGTCCTCACCGTAATAGGCTTCATCCAAAGACACTAGAAGCGTTAATGTGTGCTCAAGACTGGTTGTGGGCTGCTGAAATGAAAGGTAAGCTCATTCTATTATTTTATTTATACAGTTAAATTTGACAATACTTTGAATTTTCACGGGTACTTGTAAATTTGTACTATGGTGTTGTAGGTGTATCTAATCTAGCACACAAGGAATATGCAACAATTAATGATGACAAAGACGGTGACAACTCATGTGTGACGGGTGTATGATTCCTTATGTAAATTGTATTTCAGATTAATTTACTTTTTTTTGTATCCATTCATTTTAATGTCATTTTATTCCTATTATTTTTTCAGTGATCAGTGACTGCAGTTGTATTTGGAGTTGGAATACGGACCAGCGGAACGAGCTCAATCTCTCGTATTTGCTACTTCCCAGTGATTGAACGTTAATGTGGTGTTATCTATTTGAACTATTAATTATGGTGTAGTCTATTTGAACATTAATTTGAACTATGTTATTATTTATTTGAACTCTGTTGTAATTTATTTGAACTCTGTTGTAATTAACTAATGTCTTCTTTAGAATTTTTAGACATTAATATGATGTGTATAGTTTATTTTTTGTGACACAGGTGCAAGTTTTGGTGTAATACATGTTGAAAAAGAGTGAAATGTTTGCTATACCAAGTAGAACATGCCGGATCGGGTCGGGTTGGTTACGGGTTTTTTGGCGTGCTACAACGGGGGGGGCGGGTTGGGGTTCCTAAATCTACATGGGATCGGTTATGGTATTTAACATACATAATCCGGTCCAGGGCGGGGCGGGCCAAAGTTCACGGAGTAGAGGGGCGGGTTCGGATTTCATAAAATCCGCATCTTACCCGCCACATTGCCATCCCTACTAACAAGCCTTAATTTAGTGCTCAAGCTCAATCACTTATTCATTGGACAAGTACTTATTTACTGACGAGCTTTAAACAACAAATAGGAGCTTTGCTCATGAAAAGCTCAATTTGCTTGCAGCCCTACCATCTGCTCTAACAGCTTAAGCAGTTAGAGGATGTGCCCAACAATGTATATCATGCTTAACATGCCTCTTCTAGCACAGGGAAAGAGAACTTTATGCACAGCAGCATTTTGCTTACGTATTTGCTTTTATTTACCCAAACAGCTAACATAGCAAGTCTGATAGAACTTCTACTCTTACTTTTTTACTTGTTTCCTGTACTTTTCCCTCCGGTATCAAATGTCTACAAGATTACAACATCAGGAGGAACTAGGTACTTAACTGAACACAACCGAGAATTAAATTCATGTCTGTTGACGGTTGTGGTTAGGTTCTAAGTTTACCCAGGGACTGAACCAAAGTGACTAGGTGCACTGTCACATTTGCACCTCTACCCCAAGTATCATCTATGCATTATTCAGGTTACAATGTCGTCTTTAAGTAAGAACAACCGAAAGAGAGTAACCTAACATTTGAACAAGCAGTTATGAAGCACCGGTGCGGCACTTGGGGTGAAGCACCGGCACCAGATACGCGTCGGGTGTGGGTGCGGCTCTAGTGCGGCATCAGTGCGTGTCAGGTGCGTGTCCAATTTTATTGAATTATTTTTTTAATTTCTTAAATACCGGGTGCGGCTCGGGTGCGTATCCGGCCTCTAACCACTGGCGATCTGTGACCGATGTGCAGATTTGTGACCACCGGCGACTCAAACGACCACCGGCAAGGAATCATAGAGGAGCGAGGAGACCAGAGAGAAGAAGACGAAGAAGACAGAGGAGGAGGAGAAGGAGAAGGAGAAGATCTGACCGGCGAATCAAGTGCAGCGCTGCGGCCTCTAACCACCGGCGATCTGTGACCGATGTGCAGATTTGTGACCACCGACGACTCAAACGACCACCGGCAAGGAATCACAGAGGAGAGAGGAGACCGGAGAGAAGAAGACGAAGAAGACAGAGGAGGAGAAGGAGAAGAGCTGACCGGCGAACCAAGTGCGGCGCTGCGGCATGTGGTGCTGTGGCTCTGCGGCGTGTGGTGCTGCTGTGCCGTGCAGCTCTGTGGCTGGAGAAAGGAGAAAATGTGCATCGATGTTATCGATGCTGGTGTGGCTGAAGTCAACAGATATAAAAGACTTTTGCCATTTCATTTTTGTACCCACTTATCAACTTATGTTTTAAATCAGCCCCAATATTTCAAAGAAATAATAATATTACACATGCAACTTCATTGTGTTCACTTATACAAGTTCAATATTTACAAAACAGTCCAAACTTAAGAAATTATCACTAATTTAGTTGAAAACTTCCAAATTTAAGAAGCAACCCATTAAACTTAATAAACTCTCACTATTTTAGTTGGAATATTTATGCCTTTTTACATATATAAGTGTATATAGTTAAAAAAATATTTATAAAATCTGCCATATCCCCGCCGCACCCGTATCCTAAAATTTTCAAAAATCCCGTATCCGCGTATCCGCACCCGTATCGTATCCGCACCCGCACCCGCATCCGTGCTTCTTAGACAAGCAGCTACAAAGTTTCAGGAGATAAACCAAAATGAAGAGATGAATGATAAAAAGGAGACAATAAAATAAGAAGTATCGTGTTTTTCCAAGTTCATTCATGCATAGCTATAACACTATCCAGTATTAGAACAGCACGACAAGACCAGAGTTTTTGCAAATAAATACATGGATGGTCTTCTACAAATCGTTACTTTCTCCTTGTCCCTTTTTGTTTATATTCCTCTGGTGACTACTAAAATCAAAGAAACACTTACTGTCACTGAATTCGACCATAGCAACACATAAAGGACATAATTATTTCAATTATCAATCACAAGATATCTCATTTTATTCTTCTGATCTGAGCTTCATGAAAAGTGCAGGTCAAAGAACTATCTTCTAGCAATGAATAATCACTGACACTACGCTACACAGAAAGGTTGTAATAAAAATGTTCAAAGCACGAGCTGGGATGTAGAAAATGACAAACAACGCAGTTTCAGGCAATAACGAATAAACAGAATTAGAAAGAAGGAAAAAAAAAAAAAGGGCCGCTATAAAAGGATAAACAAAAAGGAGGTTGACCTTTATGACCAGAAAGATATTTACACACCTCTTCCACACTCATGCTGTGATCAGTGGAAAGCTGCACTGCCCTCATTTTTAATCTGCACATTGATATATCTCTGCTCTTATTTACCTTGTTAACTCGATTGTCTTGACTTTGAATTGGAGATTCCTCTGATATTCTGTCCAGCTCCATCCTTACAAGCGACTCCCTGGACCTATTATGAAGCCTTGTATCATCTTTCAGGAGGGCTGAATTAGAGTGGCGATCATGTGGTCTTTCTTGTGCCAAAATCGCACGACTATCCCCTAGGTTCATGACATACACATCTTGATCCTTCATTAACATCACTAGAACGCATGAACCCATCAAAGCAAGCTCTGGGCTTTTGTCGAGAGCCTTTTCCACCATTTCCATGTAAGCCTCCTCACTTGTTTCAAGTGCTCGAGCCATTGCTCCTAGAACATTATCGTGATTAATATAACCTGACTTGCATCTCCTAGATCTTGAGGGTTCTGATATTTTCCCATTTAAGCAAGTCTCCTCTCTATGCCAGTCATAACTCCAAGGGAACAATTTCTTACGCAGGGACTTCTTTTTCAGGTACATTTGTTTAAATTTTAAGCCGACCGTTGATTTTCTAGTACTCTGCCTTTCCCCTGATGAGGAAAGAGGAGCTGTGACAATTTGACTATTTGATTCCACTCTGGATCCGATACCTGTAGTAGACGGATCTTCCCCACGACAACTAGACTTACCTCCTTTGAGGTTCAGCAAGCAAGGCCTTAACATCTCATCTTGTGAAAATTCCTGAAAATCGCATGAAATTTTTTTTTTTTTGCCAAGCTTGGGTCCCAATGGACATACTTGCTCATCGCAAGGTTCCATCTGAAGTAGCTCATAAAGCCGTTTGCTTTTCCTGCCCTGACCGTCTAATTTTTCAGTTGACAAAGAGGGAGAATCTCTGCCTGAGCAGCTGGGCCCCTCGCAACAATGCACTTGCAGCTTAGCAATCCCGTGCAACTCTTCTCTTCCCACAACTATATCACTTTTAGAGCATTGAGCCATGACAATTTCTTCTTTACATGATTCTTCCACATTACATTTATTTAGTGCAGATGAACAAGAATTGATACAGTCCACTTTTCTGCATTTTGAATCAGCCATTGCATTTGTGTCTTGAAGGGATTCAGAAAGACCATTCACAGATTTCTCTTCATAGTCCCAAAGTAACCCTTCTAGTTCCTTGTCTATAGCTCTGTAAAGATTGCTCATCAGAAAATCAGGTGCATCTGGGCCACTAAAACCATCGTATATCCCAATGAATAACCACCCTTGCTCTTCTGAAAGCACAACATGAACTCTATCTTCACCAGCCTTGCCGTGAGCCCACTGCAAGTTGCGAATTTTTCTGCACTCTCCTTCCAATGGTCCCTCTTCAAGACAGTGGCGCAAGGCCTCACTCTGGAATCTCGGCTCCTTAGGATGCCAAGCAAATTGGGTGATTGGATGCAAGAAAAAGCGCTGCATCCAACTGGTCCCTATAGGATGTCTTGAAAAGGTACGGGATAGGGTGCTTCTCACCGGTCCACTTACACTCCTCATTAGACGATGAAAGCGTGGTCTTCTACGGCCATGTGCAAGTGGTGCAGAGAAGTTGGACTTATCTGCAGCATCCAGAGGACCTGACATGGTCCCTTTTTCAATAGGCCCAGACATGAACCCGCCTGCCCTCTCCAAAGGTCCTGAGCCATAACCTCTTTCAAGAGGTCCAGACATAAACCCATTTATAGGTCCAACACCACGAGGTACAGGCTGGAGAGGGATTGCAGCAAAAGATGATGTACTCTCAAATGACGCAGCAGGCTCTTGGGCATCACTTGCAAACAATGCACTCTGATTTCCAGTTCGAGCTGTGGAAACATTAGCGCTAACTGAAGCCCCAGATATGGCTTTGAATGTGGTTTCGGGAAGACTCTTGTTTGGTCTGTGTAAACCCGAGGGATCTTCCACCATATCATGTCGAAATGACCCACTTAATGTTCCGGAATCAAAGGTGCTCGAATCAATTGTGAACCTCTCTGAAGTTGATGGCGTCATGGGAGGAGAGTCAAGAAACATGGGTCTAACATAACAGAAGGAGTGGCCTAATCCTTCATCTAGTGGATCTAAGAAGTCAATATCAACGCCACTGCCTTTCCCACTGAATGGCACAAAACACCCTACAACACGGGAAGTTCCGTTCCCCATTTATTCACCAGAAGTATTATTTGCCTCTATATAGGAGGAGGTGTTTCATATGACTAGGGACCATAAGAAGGGAGGGAGGAAAATAGCCACACAAAACGGGGAACACCCCAACTATCCAATGAGTTTCCCAGTAAGTGCGCATTATAAGAGTCAATACGTCCCCGCATTGAAATCCAATGCCAGGCGGATTAACAAAGTAAAGATATCTAATGCAAGCGCAAAAAAACCAAGACTCATCAATTAGAGTGAACTCCCTCGTCGTATTTAAGCTTAGTAGTGAGGAACAATAAGTGGCGAAAATCCATGATCTGACCTTCTGAAGTGCCTTGAAACATGGAAGAAGCAATGACTAGGATATAACAGCAAACGGAAACAGATCTACAAGCCCAGCAAGTATGATACACCTGTCAAACTAGTTATCTGGAGAAAGACCCAACAATAAAGATTAATCAAGAAACCGACTCGGGACAACAAGTTCAGGAACAGTGAAACACAAATGAATCAAACACGCGGTCTGGGAGAGTTAGATCGAGATTCTAGTAGGTAAGAAAACAGAGAGTATACCAGTCTGCCTCTGCCATAGCGTTACACCAGATATATGAATGGGAAAAGTTGGGGAAAGAGAAGCAGTTGAAAATGGTGGGGGGTCTGTTAAAATTCTGATTTTTGATATAGTAGAATAAAAACTTGGATTTGTTGCGATGATGAATCGAGGTTGAGCTCATCAAGGAGGGTCTCTTTCTCGGGGTTTTCAAAAGGTTTGGGAGGGTAAAAAAGAAAACAACAGAGGTCTTTATATACAACATTTATAGGGGACGGATCCACACCCACCGGTAGAGAAATAACAATTTCTCCACCGAACCGCAGGTAAGACCAGCGGTTGGCCACGTGGCGCAAAAAAGGACGAAAAGGGAAAAAAAGGACGAAAATACTATGAGAAATTCATGAAAATATCACGAGAAAATGAAAAACTCGTGAGAAAATGGTGGCAATAATGCCCAACCGCAACTCCTACATGCGGTTGGCATTATTGCCTTCCGTGACCCCACCCCCCACCCGTCACCCCCCTTGCCCCCCACCCCCTTGCCCCCCACCCCGTGGCCCTCACCCTATGTCCTTTTCCCCCACCCGTGAACCCCCCTTCCCCCACCCGTGAACCCCCTCTTCCCCCACGTGTCATTACCACCCTACCCCCCACCCCCACGTGTCATTCCCCCCTCCCCCTCCCTGCTGTTCACTCACGGTTCTTCTCTTCCTCTCTCACTTTTCTCTATATAAAATCCCTCCTCCCCGAATCATTTCTTCCACCCTCCTCATTCTCCCTATCTCACCTACATACAAACAAAAAAAATTTACGCTAGAAGATCGGTGGATTTTTCTTGAAATATATCAAGTTAAAACAAGTAAGTATTTTTCAATTTGTTCTTACCAATTGATTGTTTAAATTGTGTTACGCTTAAGTTGTTCTTACAATAGTCTAAAATTCGTGTTTAGGGCGTCAAAATTACGTTTTGACAAATCGGGGTATTACATTCGAAAAATTCCAAAATAGCGATTTTTTAGGGCGTCAGAAATAGAATTTTTCACGAATTTATAAAAAATAGCTAGAGCTAGATTTTGCCAAAGTACAAAACAGAGACCCTAGTTATTTTCAAAAGATCTGTATCAGGTAAAAATTTCAGATTTTTCCAAAGACTGGAAAGGGGTTAACTGATACACGCAACCTTGTAACTTTGCAGTGTAATTTAAAATATCAAGCCAGCGCGATTTCGCGCAAAACTTTTATTCCCTAGGGTGTTGGGAAGTTCCATTCCCCAGGAATTCGGGCCATTCCGAAGCCGTTAGCTAATTTTTTGGCCGAACGGGCTTTTAAGCGCTCGATCCGGACACCGGTTCGGGATTTTTAGGCGAAAAATCCGTAAAATACTTTTTAGATCAAGAATGAACTCAGGAAGCTTAAAATAGCATTTTAAAGCACTTTTGATATTTTCTGAAGCCAGGGGTATTTTGGTAATTTGCCACCCCGAGAGGGGTATTTTGGTAATTTTCCCGAAAAAATTTTCCAACAGACTTTTAAGTCCAGAAATGTAAGTAAAACGCCTGAAATGTTGTTTTGCAGCTGATTGCGGGGCGTAATTGTCGCTAAAGGTGAAAACTTAATTAGACAGTTTTTTTACGAATTTATAAAAAATAGCTAGAGCTAGATTTTGCCAAAATACAAAACAGAGACCCTAGTTATTTTCAAAAGATCTGTATCAGGTAAAAATTTCAGATTTTTTCAAAGACTAGAAAGGGGTTAACTGATACGCGCAACCTTGTAACTTTGCAGTGTAATTTAAAATATCAAGACAGCACAATTTCGTGCAAAACTTTTATGAGAACCCTAGGGTGTTGGGAAGTTCCATTCCCCAGGAATTCGGGCCATTCCGAAGTCGTTAGCTAATTTTTTGGCCGAACGGGCTTTTAAGCGCTCGATCCGGACACCGGTTCGGGATTTTTAGGCGAAAAATCCGTAAAATACTTTTTAAATCAAGAATGAACTCAGGAAGCTTAAAATAGCGTTTTAAAGCAATTTTGATATTTTCTGAAGCCAGGGGGCATTTTGGTAATTTGCCCCCCCGCGAGGGGTGTTTTGGTAATTTTCCCGAAAAAAAGTTTTTCAGTCCAGAAATGTAAGTAAAACACCTGAAAGGTTGTTTTGAAGTTGATTTGGGGCGTTAGGGTGATAATGAACCCCCGGAGGCATTTCGGTAATTTGCCGCTCATCGGGGGCTATTTTGCTAATTTTACATTATACCAAATTTCCCGAAAGACGGTGGTTTAAATAAATTTTATTCTTCTTTTATTTAAATCTATGACTTGTTGAGAATGATATAATTTTTATTTTTTAGATTCCAGTATAAATATGGATGCAACTGGAGGAAATAATTTTTGTGAAGGTTCTGATCCACCTTACGTTGGTCAAGTTTTTCAAGCACTGGACGAAGTTGAAGCATACTATAGAGCATATTCGAAAACGATAGGTTTCGGTATTAGAACTAAGACGACTAGAAAACGGGCGAATACAGATCAAATTTGTGCAAGACTATTTGAGTGTCATAGAGGAGCACCGCATGTAACTCCGGTCGTTCGGATCAGTGACGAAGGGACAACAAGACAAAGAAAACGGGACACATTTCCGGGTACCGGCTGCAAGGCCCATGTGTATGCAGTACACCGAAAAAATGAAAACCATTGGGTTGTCACAGGAGTGGAGTTGAGCCATAATCATCAGTTGATGACCCCCAGTAAGATTGGTCAAATTCATCAACACCGAGAAATAAGCGCGGCACACAGACAACTAATTTTTACAATGGCCGAGGCTAAAATTCCACCTTCTAAGATGATGGGGGTTTTCTCAAGCCAGGCTGGGGGGATTGACAAGTTGAGTTTCAACGAAGTAGACCTTCGAAATGAACTTCGTGCTCAGAGGAGAGAGTCTTTCGGTAAGAGTGATTCTCAAACTACACTTGATCTCTTCAGGTCCCTTCAGAGTGAGAATTCTGGATTTTTTTACAGTCTCCAACTGGATGATGAGAACCGCATTAGTACTATATTTTGGGCGGACCCCCGTTCTAGAGCTGCTTACCAAAATTTTGGGGATGTTGTGACGTTTGACACCACATACCGCACCAATAAGTACTCTATGCCTTTTGCTCCGTTCACCGGGGTGAACCACCACTATCAGTCAATCTCGTTTGGCTTTGCCCTGCTTAGGGATGAGACGGAGGAGTCATTTACGTGGTTATTTGAAACGTGGCTTCAAGCAATGTATCATATTCCTCCAAAGACCATCATCACCGACCAAGATCTGGCAATGAAAAATGCAATCGCTAAGGTCCTTCCAGATACTCACCATGGCCTGTGCACATGGCACATAAGCAACAAATATCCCGAACGGCTTCACCATGTATATGCAAACCATCCGTCATTCAAGACTGACTTTAATACATGTGTGAAGAAATCGTTGACGGTAGACGTGTTCGAGGAGAGGTGGGCCACGTTAATGGATACTTACTATTTGCACAATCACGAATGGTTACAATCGTTGTATGAGATCAAGACACAGTGGGTCGGTGCCTACACCAAGAATTTTTTTGCAGCCGGAATGACTACGACCTCGAGAAGCGAAGCTATGAATTCATTCTTTGATGGGTACGTAGGCCAGTCTTCAAGTATAGCGGAGTTCGTACTAGAGATGCAGAAAGCCGTTGACAGGCAATTGTACCGTGAGAGAGAAGCCGACGCGGCTACAGTTTGCAAAGAAAGAGCTATACTACTTTATTCACCTTTAGAGGCTCATGCGGCTCAAGTCTATACCAAGGAAATGTTTCGACAGTTTCAAGAGGAACTACTAAAGTCGAATCAATATGGCATGACAAAGTTGCACGAGTATTCCACCAGAGATATCAAGGTTTATGCTTTGACAAATGTGACGAACTTCGCCAATCCGTGCTCTTCGTCGGCTCCGAGGACCAGACGACATTTTACCGTAGCAGTTTGTAAGGACACTGGGTTGGTTAATTGCAACTGTCAACTGTTTGAGCATAAAGGTATACTTTGTCGACACGCGTTGAGGGTTTTGAGCGCCAAGAATGCTAGTGAAATCCCTCCACCGTATATCTTGGAACGGTGGACGAAGGAAGCCAACAGAGTCCACGGTCACATTCCTTACGTGCCCAATGTTTCAGTTGATTTCGAGCAATCTGAGTCGCTGCGATATAATCACCTTTGTAACATCATGCACGGTTTATCAATGGATGCAGCGTCGACATTTGATGGGTACATGTATCAAGTTGAAGCAGCCGCACGGGATAAGGCTATGCATGCACAGTTTAGGATGGCATTACCAGAAACTGTGGACACTCCGACTACTCGGACAACTCCAGGCGGTAGATTCAATCGAGCCAAACAGCCAGTCATTGACGGCACTGACCTACAACGTGAGGAGGACGACATTTTTGATCCAATTATTTCTCAAACAAAAGGGCGAAAACGAGCAATACGCATGAAGAATCCGATTGAAGAAGCAACGGGTCAAAAAAAATTACGAAAGTGTGCGTTGTGTAATAAGATGACTGATCATGACAAGAGAAACCATTATAAAGTGTTAGGTATCGAACCTGGCAGTATGGTCGAGGAGGACGATGATGAGGAAGAGTGTTAGGGTTAATGTTTCAGTTGTATAAATTGAACTTTTATAATGTTTAAATTTGTGATTTGGTTTGTGCAATCTTTAATTTGTGATTTGATTTGTGGATTATTGATATTTTTGGTAACTCCGTTTTCGGGCACACTTTAGGCCCCAATTGATAGCTTCCAAAAAAAGTTGTAATTTTTTTTGTCACATTTTTTTCGCTCATTGCACTTCAGGCACGCTAGTTAGCCCATTTGTAAGACTTTCGGCGAAAAACGAGACACATTAATTTTTGAGTTTTCCTAGGAAGGCCTATTCGGGCACACTTTAGGCCCCATTTGATAGCTTCCGAAAAAAGTTATAATATTTTTTGTCACTTTTTTTCCGCTCATTGCACTTCAGGCACGCTAGTTAGCCCATTTGTAAGACTTTCGGCGAAAAACGAGACACATTAATTTTTGAGTTTTCCTAGGAAGGGCCTATTCGGGCACACTTTAGGCCGCATTTGATAGCTTCCGAAAAAAGTTGTAATTTTTTTTGTCACTTTTTTTCGCTCATTGCACCTCATGCACGCTAGTTAGCCCATTTCTATGAATTTCGGCGAAAAGCGAGACGCGTAATTTTTTCGAATGCCGTCATATGAAAGGTATATTCGCGCACATTTTAGCGCCAAATTCATAGCATGCGAAAAATTATGTACATTTCTTTTTGGTACAGTTTTTTGTAACATCACAGCAGCTAGCCACGCACGTCAGGATAATGGTAATGAAGGCGTCTAGCTTCATTCTTTTTCAGCTCCCAGGCTATCCTATACCTAAACGTCAAGGCATCCTTCCTAGTCCACGAGGAGTGTTTGAGCACTTCCGAGCGAGCAACGTAGTCCATGTACTTGAGGACGTAAATCCCGCAATCGTGACCGTTATATTGCTTTGGTCGGTCCTTTATCATCACGACCGTCCAAGGGTCACCCTGTGGCCGTCCGCATGCTAGCGAGAGGACAGTAGTCTGCATCCAACAATAAAAACGAGAATCAAGCCTATGAGACAAGAACAATATACTATGAGCCAAGGTCAAAAAATAAATACTAACCACTAAAGTGATGTACTCGTTGTACATCTGTGCCAGCAGCTGTCCAGGCTCGTCCTCCCTTAGGCTATCGTATATGTGAACCGTTCTGAACGCTGGATGGAGAACTAATAGGAACCAGTGGTTTGCATGATGACAGGGTATCATGATAAGGTTCGCATCAGCAGCGGGACATTGATAGTCTGCGTTCATCATGCCTAACACGTTTCGACCTGGTTTCCACTTACTCCTGCCGCCCCCTCGCCTCCATTCTGTGAATTCTCTCACCGTTAATTCCACAAAATGAGTGGGATACATGTTAAGCTTCAAATATTCAGAACGGTTAAAACGTTGCTCTCTAATCCGGAGCAGTTCTATGTAAGCGTTCATGACAAAATTTGAAAGATCTGTCTCCGGCGCCAACGTTCTGATATCCTCATGACCTAGGAATGTCGCAAGGGGAAAGTCTGCTGAATTGACAGGCTCATGCCCGAAGTAGTGCCGGTCGATCCAAGCCATCTTGTCCGACCTCAATGGCTTCGTCGCTTGTCCTTTGTCCGACCGAAAGCTTGGGCGCGAGGCCTGGATTCCTACTTGGGGAACCTGACTCTGGCACTGAGAGTCGTATGCGTCAGGAGGCAAGCCACTATACGGCTCCCACACCTGACTCTGGGGCTGATAGTCGTACGCGTCAAGAGGAGGGCGACCAGACGGCTCCCACACCTGACTCTGGGGCTGATAGTTGTACGCGTCAGGAAGAGGGCGACCAGACGACTCCCACACCTGACTCTGGGGCTGATAGTCGTACGCTTCAGGACGAGGGCGACTAGACGGCTCCCCTTCGTAACCCCGGTACGCAAGACTAAAGTTTTGAACTTCAGTCTTGTACTTCTCAATGGACCTCTTGAGATTGTCCGGAGCCTGCGCGACAAACCAGTCAAACGACTCCAGCTGCTTGAACACCTCAATGCCCTGGTCAACCTAAAAAACATGCATAGAAAATATGGCTAATCATATTTGACAAATGGTCGATAAGGTGCGCAAATAAATTATCAAACAACACTAGCATGACTTACAATGGCCAATGCCCAGAACTGGTCATAGACCTCACGTGGCGCGTACGATGTCTTCTTCACCTGGGAAGGGCGATTCACCCTCGTGCGCGTCACCCTGAGAAACCACTGTAAGTATTCCTCAGTACTAATGCCGTCGTGCTTCAGCGATACAAGGTTATCATACGTTTCCTGCCAGGTATTCCACTGGTGCACCTCGTCACCCATTTCACCAAACCGGAAGTGAAATGAGTTCGTCTCGCTCCTCCATCGTTCAACTAGAGCGGATATAAGGCAATCGTCGTGTCGAGACCATTTCTCGCAATCGGTGAACAGGGTTAAATTTTGACGGTGTAATAGCTGTATTTGTTCCTTGTTTAGTACCCACTCTTCAAGGTGCCTTGTGCTTTGAATTGTTTCCAAAACACCCCTATCGACACCGTCAAATACGTGCCTCGCGACGTGGTCATCGTCATCGTATAGGATTGATGTATCATGAGGTCCAGAGCTGAAATTCATACCTTTAAGAACAAAATATAATTATAAACCAACTTAGCGTCCATAATATCCATAATATTTACATTCCAAAACTATAACTGGATCTTTAACCTAGCTTACCAACACATTAGCAATAGTCATTATTTCAATGTATTAAAACAAATCCTCAATTCCCACCACTCCGAACGCTTAATTACGCTAGTTCCCACTGAATTTAGCGCCAACGTGGTTATATAGCAATATATAGCCCGATGGCCCCTACACCCCCAACACCTCAAAACTGCTTTAAAGTCAAGTTTTTAAATGTATTACGTCAATTATATACCAAATATATCAGGAAAAATTTTAAAGGGGGAAATGTACCAAAACACCCGCTACTTATGCAAAATATCCCCTGGTAGTCATCGCCGGTGCATCACAAGGTTCAGAACATCTGGAACAAAATAAGTTTTCGGGTGTCTCACACCCTTTCCTGAACTAAAAGTTATTTTATGGTATGAATTTTAAGCTGGATCCTTCCTAGCAAAATAGCCCCCGATCAGCGGCAAATTACCGAAATGCCCCTGAGCGTTCACTATCACCCCAACGCCCCTGAACCAGCTTCAAAACAACATTTTAGGTGGTTTACTTACATTTCTGGACTAAAAAGTCGTTTCAAAAACTTGGCGCGGGAAAATTACCAAAACACCCCTTGGCGCGGGAAAATTACCAAAACACCCCTACGCGCGCCACGTCAGCTTCAAAACAACATTTCAGGTTTTGTAATTACATTTCTGGACTAAAAAGTCCATCGAAAAACTTAGCACTGTAAAATTACCGAAATACCCCTCTCGGGGCGGCGAATTACCGAAATGCCCCTGGCATCGAAAAATATCAAAAGTGCTTCAAAATGCTACTTGAGGCTTCCTGAATTCATTCTTGACATAAAAAGTATTTACGGAGGTTTCGCCCAAAAATCGCGAACCAGTGTCCGGATCAAGCGCTTAAAGGGCCGTTCGGCCAAAAAAATAGGTAACGGCTTCGGAATGGCCCGAATTCCTGGGAAATGGAACTTCCCAACATCCTAGGATTCTCATAAAAGTTTCGCGCCAAATCGCGCTAGCTTGATATTTTAAAATACACTGCAGAGTTACAAGGTTCCCCGTATCAGTTAACCCCTTTCCAGTCTTTGGAAAAATCTGAAATTTTTACCTGAGACAGATCCTTTAAGAATAACTAGGGTCTCTTTTTTGCATTTTGGCAAAATCTACCTCTAGCTATTTTTTATAAATTCGTGAAAAACTGTCTATATTTGGCGTCCTAAAAAATCACTGTTTTGGAATCTATAAATGTAATACGCTGATTTGTATAAACCTAACATTGAATTATAAGGAAATTCAAAATACTTACTTGTTGTGACTTGATGTATTTAAAGAAAAAACTACCGATCTTCTAGCGGTTATCCACCGATCTTCTAGCGTAAAATTTTTTGGTTTGTATTGTTATGGAGATTATGTAGGTGAGATATGAAGTACGAAGGAAGTTGGTAAAAGATGACAGAGTGTAGAAGAAGGGTTCGGGGGAGGGGATTATAAAGAGAGAAGCGAGGAAGAGAGAAGAAAAAAGACAGAAAAAATGAGGAAGGGTGGGTGTTTACGCGGTCAAAGGCTGCGGGAAAAAAAAAATTTCGGCAGAAGGACACCACGTGGGGCATCACGGGGGAGGGAAGGACGACACGTGGCATCGAGGGGAAGGACACCAGGTGGGGGCATCACGTAGGGACGCCACGTGGCAGGGGAGGGGAGACCAACCGCGGGTGGTACCAGCGATTGGGCCACGTGGCAGGGGAGGGGATGCCACGTGGCATGGGGGGGACCAACCGGGGGGGAGGGGACCAACCGCGGGTTGTAGGAGCGGTTGGGCCCTGCAGATGAGGGGAGGGGACGCCACGTGGCAGAGGGAGGGGACCAACCGCGGGTGGTACCAGCGGTTGGGCCACGTGGCAGGGGGACGGGACGCCACGTGGCAGGGGAGGGAGACCAACCGCGGGTGGTACCAACGGTTGGGCCACGTGGCAGGGGGACGGGACGCCACGTGGCAGGGGAGGGAGACCAACCGCTGGTACCACCCGCGGTTGGGCCACGTGGCAGGGGGAGGGGACGCCACGTGGCAGAGGCGGGAGACCAACCGCTGGTACCACACGCGGTTGGGCCACGTGGCAGGGGATGCCACGTGGCAGGGCCATCGCCCCAACCGTCGGTTGTCCATGCTTGTGGGCCACGTGGCAGGGGGAGGGGACGCCACGTGGCAGGGGCCATGGAGTTGGGCCACGTGGCAGGGGTGGGGGACGGCACGTGGCAGGGCAATTAATGCCAACCGCTGGTTGTGCATGCGGTTGGTGTCCTTTTTCTCCTTCTCGCCATTTTCTCACCATTTTTCTCACCATTTCTCGTGCCTTTTTCGCCATTAATGCAGTGGCCGTACGCCTTTTTCGTCCTTTTTTGCGCCACGTGGCCAACCGCTGGTCTTACCTACGGTTCGGTGGAGAAATTGTTATTTCTCCACCGGTGGGTGTGTATCGGTCCCCTTTATATATATATATGCCTAAAAAATACAACATTTATATATATATATGCCTAAAAAGCTACTCCTATAAAAGTTCGTTCAAACTTTGCTCTGACATAATTTAAATTTATTTGTGCAGAGGGTAACGGGGTTTGGCTGTTTCTCTTTCTCCTTGATTCTTTTCTGCTCTGCTTTCGAATAACTGGCCGCGTATTGGAGCTGTTAGAGTCAACGCATGAGCACTATCCTACCATCATCACCATCTTCATCGTCATCATCTCCTCCTAAACTAAATCACCATTCTTGTTTATATTTGGGTAGTCTGAAAAACGATTAAAAATTAAAAATAATACTCTACCACAATATCTTCTTTTTCATATATATATATATATATATATATATATATATATATATATATATATTGAGATGGTTAAGATCCTTGAGCATTGAAGGTGTTACAAAGGGCCCATCCATACTAATGCCTCAGTTAACGTACAAGTAAGCTTAGCAAGGCCATGAGCTACTTCAATGATCATTTGATGTGTTAAAATTGACATAAGTCAAAACAATGCGCAATTTGTTTAACATCATCAATAATTCCTCCAATCACGGATAAATTTTCCTTTGATGAGTTTAAGCCACTAACGATCAAAATCACATTTCCCTTTATCCGAACAAAATTGAATCCACAGTTATAACCAGACATCGCGGCTTCTCAGGCTACTATAACTTCAGTATATTAGGGTATTTTACTTTGTAAATCTTCTTAAACACCCTATCAAGACATGGTCTGAGCAATGCATATTCACGTACATTTCCAGTGTACAGGATACTCACGCTTGCCTCGTGAAAGAGCAGCTCCTCAAAATGTGGTACGTAGTTTCCCCATGAATCCCACTAACAAGAGAAACTGGGTTCTTGACGATCTTTCTTTTTTGAAGGTTGTCTCGAGTTGGAAGATGTTTGAACATGCACGCCATCTAAAATCTTGATCTTATTATGAATATTTAGTTTTCGTATGAACTTGCAATACATTGTGGCTTGTTCGCTGGGTTCAAATAAGCAGTCAGTGGTCCTTAGTTATTGCTTCTCAAGTAATAAACTTTAGGTGGTATGTACTTCTTACCATGAAATAACCTTTCTTCACACAATGCCAAATTTGTTTGCCGTTACTCGAAGAGGAGCCTATAAGAATATTCTTGTTAGCGGGACTTTTTGCAGTCAGAAAATCCTATCGACAAGATCAGTTCTCCAGCTCTTGTTATTGTGGTTTACCAAAGTTGCCACCTTTGTTTCTTGAGGTACTGTGCTCAGAGGAGTTTGGACCATGAAAATATAAAGACGGGGAATCATCTCTCGCGCCAAATTTGAATGTGTGCTTCATTTCCATTTCACTACGTAATGCTTGCTTCGAGGGCCTTTTTTGCTAAGAAAATGCTTCTCCAAGTAAGTGAGGGTCTAGTGCTAGGTTGAGCTTTTAAAAAACTACCTTCCGAAAAGTACTTTGCACTTAAATCACGAAAGAGAGGCAAGTCCTTATTTTATAACAACCGCTGCCCCTGTTTTGCTAACAAAGCCATGTTAAAACCACGTAGACATCTAAAGGCCATCCCACCTTATTCTTTCATTGTACACCTTTTTCCCCAACTCAGCCAGCATTTTCCTTTTTCCTCTCTCCATGCCCCGCCAAAAGTCAATCATCAAACTTTCAAGATTCTCACATAAGTACTCTGGGAGTTTATAACATCTTATTTTGTTTATTACTTATGCGATCGGTTTGATGAGCACTTCTTTTTCAACCTTCTATAAGAGTTTTTTGATCAACCTTGTACCTTTTTCCCAATCTCGTTCTGTTGTCCTGAGGCGACTTCATACTACTCTTAGAGATGTCAAATGAGCCGGAGGCCCATAGGCCAGCCCGTTCCAGCCCAAGAAAAGCCCGGGGGCGGCCCAGCCTGTGGTATGAACAGTGCTGGCCTAGGTCCAAAGGCCAAAGGTTTAAACCAGGGCTGGGCTGTCATTTCCTCTAGAAATTTATCCCAAGCCCGGATTAAATGAGAATGGCCTATAAACAAATTTATCATAAAACTAATTTTACCCAAAAAATAAAAAATTAAATTTTTTTTGAAAAATAATATTTTTTTAATGTGCCCGGGCTTGGGCCTTAAATTTTGGGCAAAGGGCTTGGACTAGGGTTGTGCCCTCATATTCTTGAGGAGACTTGGCCTAAGCCCAGCCCAGCCCAGCCCTTTTTTGGAAAAGCCCAAAGGACTGGGACTAGGCCAGCCTAACCTCAGTCCATTGACATCTCTAACTGCTTTATGACCCGCACAATCTCTTAAACTTTTTCTCTTGTTGCTCTAAAAAAAAAGCAAGCTATCAACCGCCAAGAAGAGATGAGAGATTCTGTTCTTCTGCATCTCTAATAAAAGCTGAAAAAACTTATGCACATATCGAGAACAAACAAGGCAATAGAGGATCTCCTTCATGGAGACCTCTTCGAGGGAAGAAGAAACCCAGTTGTTCTTCATAAAGAGCAAGGAACTACAATATCTTTGATCCTCCTAGTTTGAAATATATCCATATCTCATGTCTTACAATGGGGTGGTTATAATGTGGCATGAGTGGATGGTTGGGTGGTTATTAAATGGGGCAACGGGTGGTGGTGCCAACGATGGTGGGGGCCACGGTAAGCGACTCTGAGCCACCAATTGATTTCGGTTCACTGACATTTTAGGGCAGAAGTTTAATTTTAGGGCAAATTACACCTATGTCCCTGAGGTTATGGTATAATTACAGTTAAGGACAATAGTTTGGACAAATTACACTTATGTCCGTTGACCAGACGGAATACAAAAATACTTAACGGTTTTGACGAAAAGACTGAATTGCCCCTAAATGAAGTTAGAAATCCATCTTCTTTAAAAAAAAGTGGGGCCACAAAAGAAACAAAAGAAAGAAAGAAGAGACAAGAAAATAAAGTGAAAAAGAAACAGGAGTGGGCCAACAGGTGAAGAAAGAAGAGATGAAAAAACTTGAAGACAGAAGCAGAAGAAAGAAGACGGCGGCAGTGGGCCAACAGGCGACGGTGCAAGCAGCTTGCTCCTGGGTCCGTTTCGAGGTGGGTACTCCGACGATGTTTGTTTGCTCGCCAGATTTCAAGAGGGCATCAAGCTTGGCGACTACGAAGGCGGCGGTAGAGCGGGTACCGAGGACCATGTCGGTCTTGACGTACTCAACGGCGATGAGTTTCTTGAGGTCGTCTTGGGTCAAGGTGGCGGTAGGCGTGGAGGCTCAGATGGAGAAACGAGTGTGGGGGTAGAGGGATGAGGTGCGTAGGAGAAGGCTTGTGGTGGGGTTTTGGTGGTGGAGGGAGGAGGAGAGGGAGACAGATTGAGAATTATGGTTTCAATAAAACCCTAATTCGCAAATTAGGGTTTCAACAAAGTCCTAATTCGTAAATTAGGGTTTCAAAACCCTAATTCGCAGATTGAGACCCTTAGGGTTTTTATGCAGATTGAGAAATTTTGATGAAATAGACTGCAAAGATTTTTTAACAAATCAATTTTAGGGTTTTAAAACCCCAATCTTTAAATTAAGGCTTGAAATCTTAATTTAAAAATTTTAAAAATATTCGGTATATACAGTACAAGGGGTAGTATCGTCAATTTAAAAATACGTATTGATGACATCATAAAAAGTACATTTTTTGGACGGAACCCTAACAATTGGACACGACTGAAACATTTTAAAAGTGTTTGGTCACGGTATGTTACATTTTAAAACTTAATGTCCTTGACTGTAATTATACCCTAACCTTAGGGACACATGTGTAATTTACCCTTAATTTTATTAGTCTGGTTTTGACTGGACGACTATGGTGGTCGATTGAGTGGCAGGTTGCCATGGTGGTACAAAAGAAAACAATAGAATGAAAACATTGCAAAAAGGGGGTAAAGACTAACTTCACCCTACTTTCGTCACTGATGAGTATACAATTTAACAACTGAAGATATGAACTTACCCTCAGTTTAATAATTTTTCCTTTCCTCTTAAAAATAATGTTAATGACAAAACTATCTACTATAGTATACGCGATTTTGCAAGTCTCTCCATGCATTTGTAAGTTTTATAATATTATACCCTAAAATTCACAAAAGCATTGCAAATTAAAAATCTGGCGCACATATATTTTCGGGCATCAAGCTTGCATATGTACAGCACATGTCCATTTCTCATGGGCAAATTTGCAAAATCTATAGACATCCTTCAAATCATTAACCCACCACCACACCACAGTCGTCGCCCAATCACCACCACCTTACCTCCCACCCATAACAACTACAGTCGACCACCATTAGTCACCAACTTCCTCAATGAGATCAACCACTACCATAGCTGAAGAATAAGCTTTCCCAACCTCTGCAGACACCCACCCAAACACGAGACCATATTCTCTCTCTCTCTCCCTCTCTCTCTATCACACACACAAAACAAACGTGCACACACATCAACACACAGTCAAAAAATAAGCACTAGTTGCCACCGTCGGCGGATTTGCCTGAGCTGCTCGCAATCGCCACACATCTACACACGCTCATGCATGCGGTTTATAGCTCTTTGTAAATCCGTAG
Organism: Escallonia herrerae; assembly: GCA_033070095.1. Lineage (NCBI taxonomy): Eukaryota > Viridiplantae > Streptophyta > Magnoliopsida > Escalloniales > Escalloniaceae > Escallonia > Escallonia herrerae. The sequence goes on along the minus strand of JAVXUP010000479.1, from coordinate 329,599 downwards.
CTTTCTTATTCGATCAGTTGTGGAGTATGGTGGAGAAGAACATGATGGTGGGCGGTGGTAGTGTGATGCATGAGTGGGTAGTGGGGTTTCGGCGTAGGGGCTTTGGTGCATTGGCGATAATAGTGGCAGTGGGGTTCTAGAGGAATGGGCAACAAGTTTCTAATGGTAGGGGTGACCACGTAGCGGTGGGCTGGCAGTGGTGCGAGCAGATAGAGAATTAGAAGGGGAACGTATGGATGGCCAGCTTGAAGGGGTGGTGGTAGTTGCAATCAGTTTTATGGTTGGCAGTGCTTGGTAGCATTTATGGTGATTGCAAGATTTTGCTGCTAAGAATATAGCACATGCTACACGTGTGCTCACTTAATGCCTGAAATTGGATGACATCAACTTTTGGATTGATTTGTAATGTTTTTGTGGATTTCTGGGTACACTGTACTAAAAGTTACAACTATAAGGAAAGACATAAAAAACGTGTATATTATAGGAATAGTTTTGTCATTAACTTTAAAAAAAATGGAAGAGAGTAATGTTTTGAACCTTCAATTAGAGACACATGATCACTCAACTGGGCCTCAGTAACCCTAGCCGATAAAAATGAATTAATCGACTAAATCAGCAAGTGAAAAGACTAACATGACTCGAATCAAAATTTAATGGTAAATTGAAACTTGGACCATTGGTGTTGTTTTTGGAAAAGCTTAATTACATCATGGACCCCAACTTTTGCCAAAAACTGTAACTAAATCCTAAGGTTTATAAATAGGCAACGAAAGTCCTGAAGTTTACCATGTGTTACAACCGAAGAATTTTAGTAAGAAAGTCAATACTCCTATTAGTAAATAGAGGTATTTTCATCTTTTTAGGTTCATTTTTATATATTTTTTTTCATCAGTTAGTTTTGACGCATGAGATCAAGACGCATGAGATCAAGCCACATGTAATTTTTCTTTTCTATCTTTTCGTCTCTTTATCCACCTTCCCTAATTGCCACTACCTACCGTCGAAACTCGGCTGCTCTCATTTCCTTGCTGCTGCTGGACTCCCTTATGTTGCCTCTTTACCTCATTCACAAACCATCAAGCTCCATCCATGATTTGATAGTTGCTTTAGGTAGGTGTGCACGTGTGCGTGCACGCGCGTTTGGTGGTAAATGGCAGGGTTTGTATATGTGGTGGTTTTGTGTGTGGAAGGGGTTGGCAGCTGATGGAAGTTGATGGTGGGTAACAGGGTAGGGTAATAGGGGTGGGTGTGTTAAGGATGGTGATGGGCTTGTGCGTGGTGGCCTTGTGTCTCGAGGTTGATGGCGGTAAAGGCTCACAAAGGTTGGTTATGGGTAACAGGGGAGGCATGAGAATGGTAGTGGTTTGTATGTGGAGGATAATGGTGTCAATGGTGTCTAGTGGAGGTTGGTTGTGGATGACGGCTGTGTGTGTATAAGTGTGTTGATGGAAAAGGGAGGAAGCTGAGAACAGTGGCAGAGGTGGTGGAAGAAGCTGAAAACGAAGATTGGAAGGGTTGCTGGAAATGGAAGGAGATGAATTTGGTCAAAGAGGGTTGAAAAGACAGAGATGTCTTTCATCACTAAATGATTTTTTAAGACTGTTTAGTAAAATCCTTTGATTGCAACACATGACAAACTTCAGAATTTTGCTGGTTATGTATAAAATTTCAAGTTTTAACTCCAATTTTCTTGTAGACTTTGGAGTCTAGAGTGCAATTAAGCCTTTTGGTAATTAGATTAGAGGATGTTGTACTTTTGATCACAACTGTTCATTCAGATCTAACGCCCGTAACTAAGCAATGTCAAAAGAAGGCCCCAATGAATCGTTTTGTTCCCGACTGATAAACAGTGCTCCAGTCTCTCTCGCCGACACATGTTACCAACAGTGCCGAGGTTGGAGCTTTATAGCATCGGAGGGCAGCCTCAAATGTGTTCAACTACTGGTATTGCCGATGAAATTCGACAGACTCAGATCGGAGTGAGAATGGCCAAGAGACGGGGCTTTTGGTTACGCCGGGTTAGGTTTGAAGATAGCAAACTTGTGATTGCCTAGACCATCGGCAACCGAAATTTTGTCCAGGTCAAGAAGGCTTTTAGGATCCAAAACCATGGTCCTTTATAGCTCATCAGCTCCGTTATCAAATTCTCAAATCACAATAAAACCCTACATTTCTTACGTACAAACTGAACAATTTGTCTCGGTGGCACCGTTAACATAGGAAATGAGAAATGATTTCCGGCGAACTCTTCTTTAGGCTTTGTAATCGGACACCAAAATCTCTGGCGACCTCGCGATTTTTGCTCACGGCATTCTGTTGCTCCGTTGGAAGCATAATGCTAAGCTTGTTTGGTGCTCCATCCGTTCCATAAAAATTGATCATATTTCTTTTTTGATCCGTCCCACAAACATTACGAATTTCCAAATTAAGAAATATTTTTTAGGTATTTATCTTTTTTATATTTTCTATTTCTCTTTCCACATTTAAATCTCCATCAATTCATTTTATCTGTCTCCTGACTCATTTTCTTATATTTTTTTATTTATTTTTCTCTTCATATTTAACACTCCAGTAACTCATTTTTCTCACATGATATAACTCCTATTTGTAAAAGATAGAATATAAAACATACAACATATCACTTAAATTTTTTGCGCGTAAGAAAAATAATCAAATTATATAAAAAGAGGGGAATATTTTATTTGAGGATCTGTGACGCGGCTTATTTGTGAACATTGGATATTTTTAGACGCTGGGGATAAGGAGTACAGAACCTCATTTCGGATCCCTTCTGCGGGGGTACTGGCGGAAAATACGAAGACCCTGCCGGAGGAAACGAGGGCAATTCCAGTGCGCACGAGGAGCACCTTAAAAACAACTTAATCCAAGGATAACACCTACTCAAAATCCCTCTCTCTCTCTCTCTCTCTCTCTCTCACACGCACAAACACACACTAGCCATGGCGTCGCCTTTGTCAGTACAAGCGCTGTCCCGCTACTGTCCTGCAGTTCAGGTCAACCTACTTCTCATCTTTTCTGGCTCCGTATAATCTACAAACCACAAGCTTTCTGATATCCAGTTTCGGGATTCGAAGAGATGTATTTTATCTTCGTTAATTCGTTTATGCTTGATGCTCTCTATGTTTAATTTGAAGTATTTTATCTTTACCTGTCGCAGTCGTTTGCACAATCACAGGCGAGTTGCTCTTGTTACTTTCTTGTTCGGTCTCTTCTTACGTATACAAGGCTCATTCTTAGCTGCGGAGCCATTCGGGCAAAGTGAACAAAATTAATCTAGACGTTCATTGTTGTTCTCTTTTGCAACAACAATTGTTAGTGTGGAGCAGTCACACTTGATACAGCATTCTGCAATGTGAGCTTATAAACATACCATTCTATAGAAACCAATATTATACCTCCTGGGTGGCCATTCATAATATCTTAGAATCTTATAGGGCGAGCCCTTGACACAATCATTATTGTATGTAAGAATCTTTACGCATTACGCATCTTGGAGAGATGATGATTTGTGTTAGGTTCCCTGAGCAAACCAGCAGGCTACTAGCAATTTTCCAAATTCAGTACTGGGTCGTTGTTTCGTTAACTATCAACTTTTCTTTTGTTATAAGGATTGTTTGTCTCTTCAGGGTAGATTTCGCCATGATATATCCTGCAGACATAAGCAGCCTACTATATATGGTGTTAAGAAGGGACTGTCAAGTAATTCCAGATTTACAACTTCCAGTCACTCAGGAAGAGCTCTGATCTCAAGATCTCACTATGCCTGCTCCTTCCCCGCCATAGAGTTTTGTAAAGCACCTTCAAATGGATATCGAAGAATGATGTGCATTGATACCATTACAAATGTAAGTTTCTTAGTTGATCACTTGATTTTTTGGCATCGCTAAAGCTGGAAATGGATTCATAATTGTCTCCATTGAGCTCTTTGTGTGAGGTCTCTCAGCTGTGCGGAATTGGGACGAACTGGTTTTGTGGAGAACAAATAAACGTACTTTGAATTGGAGTTGACATGCCTAGTGCTTATCCCAATATCTTTCTGAATCCTATGGTGTTTTACTATCTCGCGGGACGCCTAGAGGGTTTGTTTGCACATCTGTGCACTTGGAAAGACGATGCCAGGAAAGAAAACACAGTGACTGAGTTACTTCTCGAAGCAGAAAAGTTGGAATAAACCGCAAAGAGTTTGCAGGAACAGTATAGTTTTACTGAGTGAGAAGTCCAGGGAAACTATTACCGCTGTCATTCTTGTATCATGCTCTCTTCTCAATATCATGTCAACATAGAAACGACTTATGTATTTGTTTAATACGTGTTTATGTTATTTTTATGTATATTGGTGGTTGATATTCCTTTTTTACATATCTAGTTCGTTCTGTTGTAGGTTCTAGAGCTGCAAGCTAAAGTGACAAATAAGTGCTTCTTTGATGTAGAAATTGGTGGTGAACCTGTCGGTAGAATTGTAATGGGTCTCTTTGGAGATGTTGTTCCACGAACTGTTGAGAACTTCCGTGCCTTGTGCACAGGCAAGTTTTGCATTGTATCCTTCAAATTTTATAGCAGCCATTTTTGCTGTTATTATGTGTGCCACCTTGTTGTTTCCATGATCTAAATGTTGGTTCATTGGTCGCAGCTCTGACAAGTGTGGTTAAGATGTTAACTTTCTAAAGATAGGTTGAAAACTTCTGATGTTATTGCTGACACTTTTGGGTGTTAAATTTTTCTTGCGTTTTCCCATTTCTATCCCTTATGCAGGAGAAAAAGGATATGGTTATAAAGGGTGCTCATTCCATCGTATTATAAAAGATTTTATGATCCAGGGAGGAGATTTTACTGAAGGAAATGTGAGCTCTCCCTTACTCCTTTTATGCGTGTGGTGTGTGTGTATGCTGTAGTGAGGCAAAATATACATGATTGGCAAATATTTGTTAGTTGGTAAAACGTTGTAGATGTCTACTGGATTCAGGGCACTGGAGGAGTCAGTATCTATGGTTCTAGTTTCGAAGATGAGGGCTTTGCCTGTGAGTGTTTTTCTTGAGAGCACTGTGGTTCTTTTATTCATCCTTGTATTCAGCATCTTCTATATCTATGATTAGTGGTTGATCTTATTACTGATCTGCGGCGTACTTATTTGCAGTGAAGCATGCTGGGGCTGGAGTGTTGAGCATGGCCAATGCAGGTCCTAACACCAATGGGAGTCAATTTTTCATTTGCACAGTGAAGGTGCAATTTGCCATATGCAACTTGCCTTCTCTAGTTTCAATAAACCTGACTGCAATTACTTACATATGCTTATATTTGTTTTTTTTTTTTCTGTTCTCGTCGTTGACATTTGGGGATTCCCTTGAGAAGCACATAATATGACATCCCCCTTGTCATGTAACACGTGTTTTATCTTTCTGTTTTTTTAGCTTTAAGCATATCTTAGATTTACAGTTTAGGTGTGTCTTAAACTTACAGCAAGGATTCGACATAGTGCCAGTATATTTCTGGTACCGGTGCTTATCATTCTGGTGCAGAGGTTTACATGTTGGACCTCATTGTGTTTCCAAACAAGTGGAGTGCGATGGTAGCAGCGTGGCAGGTGTACGTTTGCTAGAATCCCCTATCACAGGCATATAGAACGGGTAGTTCCGCATATGCTGCATGCTCCTTTGGGATAACTAAACGGAGTGAGGCATCCAGTTTTAAGATCTACCCACAGAAACTCTGAGATATGTTGACACAAGTATGTTCTCGAATTTGAAGACTATTCCTTGAATTTTTAGTTTTTGTGGTTTTGTTTTGGGGAGGATGAAACTGAAGAATAGAATCAACATAGATGTTGATGTGACCTGTGTGCTAGCATACTCCACGACCATCATTTCAGTTTAATCCTTGTGAAGTTAAGATCAAACAATTGACTCAAAAGGAAAGAGTACGAGAAAGCCCTCAAAACCATGTCAGTTCATATCTAGCATATTTTCTTTGAAGAGATTGACTCTTATATCCCTTTGGCTGAAAACAGAGAAACCTCTACCCTCCTTAACTCAATCTACGATATCGGAGCATGAGATCAGTGATGACCACCTATGGCATTCCTTTGACGATAACCATCTCTGGTAATGATGTAACGTGTCTTCAATGACCATTACGAGACCGTTGCTTAGGACGAATACCGATCTGGCAAATTTTTCAACAAGGGTCTTGAATTTGGTGGTTAGGTTGTTTATATTTGAGTTCTTTTGTCCGATAAATGAAGATTTACGACTATGCTGGCTATAGGATGTTGAGATGCTTGTGTGGAGTTATATTAGTCGCACATCGAGTTAGTATGGAAATTATAATGGGATTATATACATGGATGGAACCAATGTTGAGGCAAGGATCTATGAATAAGGCGGGCAAAATCAGTAAAGCTTAGAAGTTCACACATTTTCAATGTTTTCCTGAAGAACTTAGTGATAAATGGTATTGAAAAAAGGGAAAACTGAAAACACAAGGTGGGCAAGTGCCAACCACAGGCCAGATGTGGCCTTGCCACTGGACGGAACCAAGTCCTATTGGCTTAAGCTTTTAGGTTAAGTTAGGCTTTCTGTATATGTGGGCCATCTTGGTGGTGAAGAAGTAAGGAGCTTTACGCTCAGATTTGATACCTTTGTGAGGAGGCACACCGATCGGCCAACAAATCACTCTTTTTTCTTCCCGGTAAGAAAAGTTTCTAATTCTAAGTCGTCTATGGGCGAAATCAGCTTTTCTCCTGGGACACTGGCTCTTCTTTACCTCCGTAGCATAGGAAATTCAAAAGGTTTTATCCTTTTTTTTTTTTTGGTTGAGGGAAGTAGTTTCTGCTGGATCCAAAACAATATAAACACGTTTCATGATCAGGAGGAAACTGACAATTGGAATATGGATTTAAAGTAGGATGAACACCTTCTGGGTACTAGATAACAATTACCTTAGTAAAATTGAAATGAGAAATTAACAGGAGCCACTAATGGATGGAGTAGAATTTATTAAGCAATGAGAACGCGAGGGGTTAATGAAGTGCCCAAACGAATTTTTGAGAGCTTAACGATCTGATAAGAGCTTGATGTGGACACAGGGCTGGACATAAACGGCCTTTATCATGTTAGATGAAGAGTCTCTAGTCTATCTGCCCTTTCAGACTCAGATGCTCTCACTGTCTTTGGGCTCCAGTTGTGCTGGGTCATGCCTATTCATCAATTGGAAATACTTTGATTGAAAGACCAACGCATAGTTGCTCTCTTTGACCACGTGAGGTCGAGAACAAGATCCTAGCACTAGTGTGTTAAAAGAAAACGGGGTACTTGCGAACGTGGGAAAAAGACATCTTGAATGGTGTGGATCAATAAGACCGGACCTCCCGTCCGTTCCACAAAAAAAGAGCTAAAATGCCAGAATTGCTAAACGTCATTGTTTTGAGAGCTGAGCTAAGTTCTTTGGGAAGCCTTCTCATATTCACCTTCCCCTCTGGAGTTGTACCTAATTAGGTTTATAATGATCTAGTTGTACGACTGGTACATTACGTGTAACAAAAAACTAGTTACTTGTTGGTACTTCCTCTATGAGTTCTTTCTATGTAGCCGAATTAGAAGAGCTATATTCTTCTAGTTTTTTTTATATTTGTTTGCACTACTTTTTCTTTCAGCATGGTTATCATTCTTGTGGCTTCTGTAGTTGTCACTTGTCAATACTGTATGCTGCTATCGATATGAACAAAACCACAGTATCATGGCAATATATTGGCACAATAGTTGTAATAATATGATCATTTTGTATTTGTAGACTCCCTGGCTGGACAAACGCCATGTTGTGTTTGGAAATGTCATTGAGGGACTGGATGTTGTTTGGAAGCTTGAAGCCCAGGAAACAAGCAGGTCAGATGTCCCTAGGCTGCCGTGCAGAATTGTTAATTGCGGGGAGCTACCCATGGAAGCCTGATTCATCTTTTAATCATTCATCCACCACCGAATTTTATACAATGCCCACGATTTCTATCATTTTTTCTTGTTATCCTCTACCTTTCTGTCTTTTCTTTCCCGGCATCATGTGAAATAGAGGAACAGGGATTTTACCACGATTCATTGGTTCGTTATCAAGAAATGAGTCGATATTTTTCGTGAATGCCATTCTTTGAGCTTGATATGCTGATTCTTGTTCGGATGTTAAACATGCAGTAACTTGGTTGAATTGTGTGTAAACTCCTGATCGATCTGTCGCTCTGGCTGCAGAATCCATAATGTAGTAAAGAACTAGTGAAAACAACATTGTCTAAGCAATCATGAAATTATATTACTTGGGAATGTTTTAGACTGCAGTTGTTGCACTATACATAGCCTCATCTGCTAGTGCATTATTCTTTGAAAAAGAATATGATGTATTTTGGGGCTAGTAGGTGCACAATTCAATATTTTCTTTTGTACCCGTCTAAGCATGGTTAATAGATCTCAATATATGATCTAGAGTAGTTCTTACTCGCTACTGGGGGTGAGAGAGTTAATTGCTACCAATTAGCTCTTTTATTTTGTCACCAGATTGCCTTAGATTGTAGCTCATCCATTACAAACTTCATGGAGTCTGATGTACAGTGGTTTACGTTGCTCCTGTAGTCCTGTTTATACTAAGAGGTGAGCGTGTTTGGTCGAAGTAAAGCAAATTTGTTATTGTATTGGCGGTGTCGTCAACTTGTACATCCATAACTTCTTTTGCATTTCCTTGTGGGGAGGGGTGGAGGATGACCACCTTTCTCTAATCCAACTCGTAAATATGCAACTGTTACCTCTATGCAAGTTTAGGGGTTTTCCATGGGAGAATTAACCTATGCCAGGGCTACAGGTTGTACTGTAGTGAGCTGTACGACTTGTTCCAGATGCTCTCCGCCTTCACCTTCCCATAACTCAGGCAGTGCTTCTCTGATGTTGTGGATGCTACTCAAAGCGTGATCTGCGCCAGGCACTGGGATTGAGCTTCCTATCTGTCATTGATGTGCTTAAGAGTCTTTTGTACAAGAAATACATTTTCTTTTGATGGAGAGAGAGACAGATGTACGTAGAACTTACAATGACTGTACGAAGTCCAGTCGCTTTCCCACTCTCAATGTTGCGAGAGCTGTCATCAAAGAAAACCTAAGGAAAAGGAGCGAAAGCAGCGAAATCTTCACCATCCAAATACTCTCGGTCGAAGATATACAGATTACAAATTGTAGTACTACTTGTTGGTTATAAAACAAGAATCAAGGTAAAGGTTACTGTTTTTGACGGGTCAACATGCGCAATCACAATGGCAGCTTTGATTGCTTCCAAAGACGGTTTACATAGAATTTGCCTCTTGGAGATGGAGGCGCCTTGGGCAATTGCAGTGACTGCATTCTCATCCATCCCATCCACGTAATCAACAGGCTCGTCAGGGGGGGGATTAAGCGTTTCAAAGCATATGACACCTTCAAAACAGTCTTCTAAATCCAGCCTACTGAGGACTTGAGCTGTGTGCTCTCTGTCCGCGTTAGTGAAGATCTGCGACCACGAAATCAACCCAGCAACACGACACGTTATACCAGGATTGCTCCGGTTTTTATTCACATCAAACAGCACTTGACATAAGTGGACATACTATTTTCCGCTGTGGCATGGAAAGTAGAAGGTTCCTCAGCACTGGATCGGGTTTGAGTGCCTCGTAAGGTAATTTTCCATGAACATAGGCATGAAACTCATCATAGTCAAATTCATAGCCAAGAGCCTGAGAACGAATTGTAATAGAAGAGAAATACGCTTTAACACTTTTTCTCTTGCTACTAGTACCAGTACGTATATGCATGTAAGATCGTAACACGAAATTAGACAGACGAAAGATATAAAGGGTTCAGTGCTCGCTTTTTCAGACCTTTAGACCGGCCATTGTTGTTCCATGTTCTCTGTACAATTCCAAGCACATCCTTGGGACCTCACTTTCTTCCATATGCAAGTGTTGCAACATAAACTCTGCATTAAACCCAAGTCAGTTGACATAAACATACAATGAGAAGCACAACATATGTTCATCTCAAGGTCATACCTTCAATGTTCTTGCGGCAAGCCAAGTTGAGACCTGAACTCATGGGGTACAACGTGTCGTCCATATCTAAGAAATATTTGAAAACCCAAAAATCAAGGGCCAGTTTTCTTAATGGAAGTTTAGGGTTTGAGGTGGGTTGGAAGGGAGAGAGGTTGAATGGGTATACCAAAGAGCAAGCACTCGTACTTTGCTCCACAGGACCTTCCAATAGTTTCCATCCCTAGCAGATCGAAGACTACCTGCACATTCTTTTTGTTCCACATTAGTTGATCATTTTCCAAAATTTCTAAAATCTCGATGTCATGTCAATAAATTTGGAAGGGAGAGAAAAATAGTTAGGGGAACAACAGTGATAGCATATGAGAACGATACGTTCAATTCGCAATTGATGAATATAAAGGTGTTTGCACAACTCTTGAACAAGCAATGGTATAATAGTTACCTTAACTTCTATAGGAGGCTCCAAGCTAGCTGCTGAGATAGGAGTTATAACGCACTTGTGACTTAGGAGGAGAAGATCTATTTATAAATGATGAAACATATTACGCGAAGCATGGCAATTAGGGGTGGGAACTGATTAGGAGTGTGTTAGGGGGGGAAATGAGATTACGTAATTCTGACACTTGCACTACTGCTCTATAAGGAATATCACGGTACAATTTTAAGAAGTTGACAAGTCTGTGTATTTTTTTGGAGTAAAAATTAGTTTAAAGGCCATGAAGGAAATATATTATATATATATATATATATATATATATATATATATATATATATATGTTGTAGATTGCTACTTTAGTATAAATTTATTTTGAGAATTTGGTCATGGCATATGAATCAGACGTGGCTACTTGCTTACAATCTATTCCTTGGCATATACCCACCCATACATGGTATAATGGAGAGATAGGATAATGGAACTTGTGTAATATTCTTATCAATTTGTAGCCATATTCCTCGACCACTTGGATCAGCAACAAGTTCGTGATTATTATTCGTAGAGGTGAGGCATGGTGTCACTCTGCTAAGCACACGGGGACATTGAAGGATCCAGAGCTGGTATGATCAAGAATTCAAGACTGCATTCAAGACCTACTACTGCCTTTGATTTTTATGCTGGCCCACTTGCACGCAAAACCGGTTTACATCCAGTGTAAATGCTGCTCCAGTAAATCATTCCGTAACATGCAGGAAATGGGAACGACGTTCTTGTGGTCATAAATCTTTGCCTTAATATTGATTAGAGTTGTGAGCCAATTTTTAAATCACTAGAAGGTGAAGTGAATTAAACCACCACGAAATAGAGGGAGACAAGGTGCTAAAAATTTGGTCAAGAAGTGAGAAAATAAAGCCTGGAGGTTTCTCAAGAGGGTTTTCTTCACTTGGCATTCATTTTTATTTAGAACATTGAACCATTTTGATTGCTTTGTATAAAAGATATGACCGTATCTTTTATAAAAACATTTCTTTTTATTAGGCACAGTTTAGAACGGTTTTTTAAAAAAATTTAAACGAAATCAACTGAACCGAACCGAACATTAGTTTGACCAAAAAACAAAAAAAAAAAAAATCAAACTGATTCCTTTTTTAATTCAGTTGGTTTGCCCTATTGAATTAGTTTGAAAGGTTTATATGCTCACCCCTCATTAAATTCTAGTTCAATGGCTCGATGCTACTGCATCGAGCCATTAAACAAATTTTTTTTGTTGAAGTTTAGTTTGGTTAGTACTATTGCTATATCATTTGTTATGTACTTGTAATTTGTATGTGTTTGTTATTTGTATGAAAGTTGGATTACTTTGTTACTTGTATGCACGTGTTTTTTGTATTACAGTTGGATTATTCTCTTATTGATTATGTGTTTTTTTCACGAGTTAAAACTGATTTCTTAATTTATTTTGAAGTAAAAAAGTACTTGTAACAATAAGCAATATGATAGTGGTAAAAAAGAAAGAAGCAAAAATTAGAAAATATGTTAACTAGAATCTGGAAAAAGGAACATAATTATTATTAAATTTGCCAGTTTCGTCGCTGGTTAACCCAGGTTGCCCAGGGTAGGGTACGAGTGTATGGAGGACTACCCAAAAATATTCAATTAATTTTTACCCGAATATGTTGTGCCCGTACCCATCCTCATATTACCCGTATCGGACAGGTTAACCCATTTACCAGGTCTATTAACTCGTCAAAATGGAAAAAACACAAAGGAGAAAACCAAACACCACCTTTTGTTCATCCGTTACTTTTTCCTGTTAAGGGTATGTTAGACGAAGTTTTTGTTTTGAGTTTCGGTTTTCAAAAAATCAGAACTAGTTGTGATTTTTATTTTGGATAAAACTCAAAGATGTTTGATAAAAAGTTTGTTAAAATTAGTTTTCACTTTCTTTTCTTCCTTTCTTTTATACTCCCCAGCCCAACACACAGCTCGCCCTTACCAACCACTATCCATTGCCACCACCCGCCTTACACTCACAACCACTCGACATCACCATCACCCAAGCCCATCGACAAACTGCACTCTACAATGTCATTATCTATGCATAGATCCACCACGATTTCCTACAATCTAGCAAACTTGAAGAGGGATTCGTCCAAGGGAGAAGGAAAGTGAAATGACATTTAATTTGGTGCGGTGTTCTTGGGTTTTGGAAATAATATTGGTGTTGGTTTTCTTGGTGGCGGTGATGTCGAGCGGTATGTAGTGGTGGTGTTGGGTAATTACAGTGGCGACAGTATGTAAGCTAGTGGCAATAGGTATGGATGTAATGCTGGTGTTTGTGACAGAATTAATGGTAGTCGGTATGATAGGGGATTCAGATTTAGAGGAGTAGTGGTGGTGACCTACGTTAGAGAGTTTGGTGTTCGGCCGCGTTGGTCAGTGGCGATGGTGTGTTTGGGGTGTTGGTTAGCGATGGTAGTGGTTGTGGCAGGTCGGCAATCAGTGGCTAGGTGATTTGTAATGTTGATAAGTTTGGTAGTCTAGGGGTTGGTCAGTGGCTATGGTGGTCGGCAAGGTTGGTGGGTTTGGTGTTTGGCGGCGATAGGTGTTAGTGATGAAGTTTGAATGGAAAAAAAATGAGTAAAATGCTTCCGACAAAAGTTAAAAAATGAATCTAAAAAGAAAATCCAAATTGAAAATTTCAAAATGGATCAGAACTGTCTCATTTTAAAAATTGGTTTATAAAATTGAAGGAAAAAAAAAACTAAAATTGTCTATGATGCTGATATTTTTTTTTTCAGTTTTTATAGTTGGACAAAAAACTGGAAACAAAAAGGGTTTCAAATGCTGCCTAAGTTTACACTGGCATTTGGTTTCATAATTTCGCAAGTGGCTCTTTACAGTGATTATAATGTTGCATCTGTAAAAAAAAAAAACATACAAAATGGCAAAGCATGATGCACGCGAATAGAAAAAAATGTGTTTTTTTAGCAGATTAATGTGGCTAAATTACCTTTAACCCCTTCAATAGCTTTTATTGCCCTCCTATGTCCCCTTTTCTCTCCACCAACCAAACCCCATCCTGGGTGACGCAAGACCAACCTCACCCGCCACCGCTTCGCCTTCACCACCATGAAACCAGCCCATCCACCACCACAATAACCCCCCAATCAATCACGAAGAGTCATCGCCCTCCCTCTCGCCACCACCAAAACTCCTTTTTTTTCATTGCCAAATCTCCATCACTTTCGACGCCATGGCAGCAATTAGTCCTTTTCTTCACCTAACCACGCATCCACCTATCCAACCTAGTCCGGTCCACAACCACCATTCTTGCCCACCACCAACCTATCCCCGTCGATTACCACCACTCACGCCCACCATGAATCCAGCCCTGTCCACCACTATCACCACTTACGTCCACCACAAATCTAGCGCTCTCCACCACCACCGCCACCACCATGCACATCCACCAATGCCAAAATCAGTTATTGTAGATTTGTTAAATTACGAAGCCAAAATGCATGGTTTCCTAAAAGTAAGTGATGATGATCAAACACGGGTTTGTAAAGGGGGGAGTCATAAATCTTTTGTATCGTGTTAAGATTTTTGACAAATATATACCATAGGACGCTATTTGCAAAAAAAAAAAGGGACAGGAGGCGTGTTTTGCAACTTGTCCTAGCAATAAGGAGGTCGGCACAAATTGCATTTTCTAGTAAACGTGGGAGCATAATTATCGCAATCTTATTTATATTTATATTTATGTATTACTTATAAAGGAATAATTCTTTTGGTATAACATTACTTTTGGAGTTAAATAAATATCTATTTAAAATGTTGATACTTGACATGATGATAAAATTGTTAAAAAATTATGACACAGAATATATGACATCAATGGAGAGGCAAGAGCCACGTAGTAACGTTATAGGGCCGCTCCGCAAGAGCGATTGCCCGGCTTCCGCCCCCGTCATGAACGGACGGGTGGAACAAAACAAATTTCCGCACCGCTAATTCTTCTTCTGCTTCCGTTTCTTCTTAACCTGTAAATTGTCCGAATCCGACGAATAAATAGAGATGCCATGGATTAAGGAGATAGCAAGGGTGGTGGATGGATTGTCTCTGGTGGCCAAGGAAGCGGTGAGGCGAGGTTGGGAGAGGGACTTGCAAACCATAGCCAAGAGAGTCCTGCTCTCCGCCACTGACCTATCTGGTCTCACCAAAGGCAATGTTCGTGATTTCTCAGTTCCTATTCCACACGCCTCCTCTAATAAACAACCTCCACCACCACCGCCAAGTGTCGTCTATTTCACCACCACCACCACCAAGGACGACCCCGCTTCCTGTCCAGCCCCCCCAGATCAAGCTGGAGAGACACCGCCGCCATCCGCCCAGCCGGAGGTGGATGTGCTTCTCGTTTCTCCAGATAGCCCCGATTTAAATGTTGCTTCTGACGGAAATTCACATGATGCCGAGTCGTCCTTGCCTCCTGCTGCAATTCCCGAGGTTGCAGCAGCTGGCCGTGTGATTAGTTCTAGTACTCATAGTACTGGTGTTGTTACTAAGAGAGAAAGGAGGAGGCTTAGGGAGAGGAGAGTTCCTTCAACCCCTTTCTCCAGAGCGCTTGGGTGAGTCTTGGTCAGTGCCCGCCTTTTCTCTTCTTCACTAACCCATCGATACGATGTCTCTCGCGTCCCTCCCTAATTCGTACAGGATTTCTTTTTAAGAGTGGTATTTATCCAAAAACTTAGGGCCTGGACTTTTAGTTTAATCGGTAGTTTTTTTTAATCATTCAAGGTTTGCTGGCTTAGGCGCTGGTCTTGCATGGGGAACAATTCAGGAATCTGCCAAGAGGCTCATCTTTGGCTCGTCTATCTCCCAAGACAAGGAGTCTGCTATTTCCCCGTTCTTGTCTGATAAAAATGCAGAACGTTTGGCTCTTGCATTATGTAGAATGCGCGGTGCAGCACTCAAACTAGGACAGATGCTAAGTATCCAGGATGAATCTCTTGTGCCTGCGCCGGTAATACTTTCAACACTTTTTTGTACAACTAAAGTTGTTTATTGGCCTGCCTTCTAGTGTACAGATAACTTTGCCACAAAAGGGCATTTGGCTCTTTTTAACTTCTAAAAACTAAATCAGATGTGTGAGAGGTTTAAGCAGGAGTTTGAGTTTTGCACTATTAGCACAACTTTGCAAGTTTCCATGATAGATGTTGCTTGTTTTAGATTTGTAACATTTTTAGTAACTACTAAGTGCACCGGCTTGATGGATTCACCTGTTAATAGCTTTGGGTCCATTTTCCGTAACCAAAATATTTTGTGCAGTTATTTCTGTTCCCACTGTAAGGAGATAGATATAGGTATGGCTTTTGGATATGAACTTTTTTCTCAAGATGTTCTATTCCTGATCTAAATCACAAGATTATTTTATAGTTTGGTAGTTATGAAGTAAGAAGAGAACTTATCATCTATCATGGACATTGCTGATTCTTAGGAAACTTTGAAACCGGGATGGAAGAAAGCCCGAGTAATAATTAAATGATAGGGGAAAATGCAGACAGCCCTCCTCAACTAATTAGTCTTTCGAGGCATAAGTGGTTAGCACTAGTATTTTTGTTGGGTCGTTGTCCAATAACTATAAGTCAGACTTACTTCTTGGCATTTCATAAAACTAACCAGCAGGGAAGCACAAGTATTCCTCACTATATGCACCGATATAATTTCCAAACGTATCTTGTCCCTGCAAGTCGCCACTTCAAAGCAACTTCATCTTCCCCTCTCCTTCTGTAAAAATTCACCTCCACCCATCACCACCAGGCAGTTTTACCACGCCGAGTCTCATCCCCAGCAAATGGCACATTAGTGACCACCACTTTGTAGGACCATAACCTGGCAAATTGTCTATGAATAGAGATGGCATGGAATATGCTACTACTTAATCTTATTAAACTAGATTAAGTAGCACTGGAAGTCTTTCTGCGTTTGTAAGGTTGGTGTTGGCTTCAATAGGTGTCCTGACAAGTTTTCTTGGAAATTCCAGCTAAATATTGGAAAGGAAAGGCCTTAAAGGCATAAATAGAGAGCTAATAAAATTGGACATTCTGGCCTACAGTGGTAGTACTTTTATTGCTTTATTTGGAACTTTAATCACGTAAAGAATTCCAAATTGGGCCATGGTTGAAAACTGCATTGAACTGGTATACAGGTACAGTCGACTAAAAATTAGACATGCAATCAAATGCTCATTTAGCTTGTCTAATCTATATTCTGCCAATTTTAACGTGTTTCTTATGTCATGTAAGCTGCAATAAAATAATAGGCACAAAGCCGTACCATAAGCGTAGACTAAATAATCAGTTCCCAAGTGCGATTATGACTGTTCATATCCGGTATTCGGAGTAGATTTGTGTGACCGGACTTGAATTGCAATCTCTGTGTATTAACTTCTCTTTCTTCTGGCGAAGTTCAACTTTGCCTGCAAAATCCGATGTTTGTGGTCATTATTGGCTTTCAATGTCATTGTGACATGTTATGCCTTTCTAGATCTTGGCTGCTTTGGATATTGTCCGCCAGGGTGCAGATGTGATGCCAAGGAGCCAGCTCAATCAAGTTTTAAATGCTGAACTAGGTCCTGAGTGGTCTTCTAAGTTGACAAGCTTTGATTATGAACCAATGGCTGCTGCAAGTATAGGCCAGGTAATACAGTTTAGGGATATACACATTTATCTTAATTAGTTTGTCTGTTTTTCCTTTTTCTTATGCTGGTAGTTTACTCCCATCCCCTGTGTGGTGACATTGGTCAGCTTTCAGAATCGCTTCAATCCTATAAGTAAATGATTATGCTGCCGTAAAATTGTTTCAACTTCTCTTTTGTCTGTTGTGTATGACCAAAGTAGCTTCTCTCATTTGTTGGGTTGAATTTGAGGCCAATGTACGTTGTGGAAATCTTATCACAAACAATACTAATTAAAGACGACAGGGGGATGAAAAATGAAATAAAAAAGAAACAAGGAGAGGAAAGAGACTTTTGTTAATAGGATCTATGAGATTGACGTGGCCCAGCAAGTGCTTTTCTGAATGCTTTAGCAAGAAAGAGAGTTATGGATGGGAAAAAGGGATTGGATCGGTGGATTGAAGATATGAGTAGGTAACCCTTAAAGGTGCTACATCAGGTATGCCTTTCCGAACTTGCATCACTGTAAATGCAGTGAGTTTGCGGATTATGGATGGGTACGTTCTGGGCCCTGGGTTGGGCATGAGGCTTTTCTATTGGGTTTTTTCACCATCGTGATATTCTTCAAAGACGCTTTGCCATTTCTGGTCCTTGTTTTAGCATCTTCCATGCATCATTTTTTCTCCTTGTATTCTGTCCATTATTTATTGTCGAGCACACATGGAAAATTGCGGCAGGGAGTCACGCATCTGTCAACACCTATGGTGGTTGACTATGAAGCACTGGTGCGGCACTTAGGGTGAAGCACCGTTGTGGCACTTAGGGTGAAGCACCAGCATTGGGTATGCGTCGGGTGGGGGTGCGTGTCGGGTGCGTGTCCAACATTATTTATTTATTTTATTAATATCTTAAATACCGGGTGCAGCTCGGGTGCATATCCGACCTGTGACCACCGGGCAGATCTGTGACCAACGGCGACCACCGGCAACTCCAACGACCACTGGCAAGAAATCTGAGAAGAGAGAGGAGACGGGAGAGAAGAAGTAGAAGCAACAGAAGGAGAAGGAGAAGGAGAAGAAGAAGGCGAAGAACTTACCAGCGACAGCGTGCGGCGTTTGGTGTGCCGGTGCTTCCAGAGAAGAAGTAGAAGATAGGGCTAATTACACCTATGTCCCTGAGGTTAGGGGATAATTACAGTCAAGGACACTAAGTTTCAAAAGGTATCAGTCGTGTCCTTCCGTCTTTCGTCCGTTAAAAATTCATGCATTTTGATGATGTCATCCGTTACATATTTTTAAAATACCAATACTACCCCTTTAAACCCTGATTTTTTGTCTTAGTAAAAAAACTAATTGTTTCAAACTCTCTCTTTCTCTCTCCAACTCCCCCTTCCTTTGCACTTAGTTAACTGAATCTTTGAAGCTATTGAGCAGGTTGATCGCGAAGGCCTGTTGACCAAATCTGCCCAATTTGATTTGTCACCGTTGTTCGAAGAGAACAAGAGGGAGGAGAAGGAGGAGATGAGGTTCGCGACGGCGAGGCCGGCGAGCTGTGTGATTTCAAAGTTGGAGGAGGTGGCCAAGGCGGTGAAGTTCGGGGTGAGGCTTCAAGGGCTGGAGAACGGAGGAAGGGGAAACTGGGCAGATTGAGATAAATTAGGGCGGTGACGGCGCATCGGAAGGGGACTGCCGTGGTGAGGCGGCGTAGTAGAAGGAGGGTGGTGTGCGGGGTGGTGGGGGAAGAGAGAGAGAGAGGGAGAGAGCAAATTGCCGGCGGGGAAGAAGACTGCCGGGGTGAGAAAAGGGGCTGCTGGCGAGGTGGGGAAAGGGACTGCCGACGAGGTGGGGAAAGAGGCTGCAGGCGGTAAGTGGACTGCCAGCGGCGGCAGACCTGGATCTGATTGATTGGGCTTAACTCTGAATTGAAGAATCAAATTGATCTGGTGCAGATTGCAAAGAGACTAACCTAATTTGGTGGTTTCACTCAAAAAGGCTGATTCACATTAACCCTAATATTAAGTGTCAAAATCCTAATTTTCAAATTAGGGTTAGATTTTGAAACCCTAATTTTTAAATCAGGGTTTGAAATCTTCCTAATTTTAGGGTTTCAAAACCCTAATTTTAAAAAATTAGGGTTTGATAGAAATTGGGGAAGAGATAACTGAATGGCATTTGAAAAATTAAGTTCCTAAATCATGGGCAATTCGGTCTTTTCAGCTCAAACCATTATGTATTTGTATTTTCCGTCTGGTCAACGGACATAAGTGTAATTTTGCCAAACTATTGTCCTTACCTGTAATTATCCCCAAACCTGAGGGATATATGTGTAATTAGCCTAGAAGATAAAACAAGTGGATGTTAAGTATGTCGGCTAAATGGAGACGACTTTTGACTTTTTTTTATAGCTAGCATCCACAAGTTTGTTTGTTATTTTATTAAGTACCCAATTGTTAAGTTATTACATAAACCAACCCCAGTACTTCAAAGAAATAAAAAGTGATACCACGTGAAAACTTTACTCATTTCAACTATACAATTTTAATATTTATAAAACAGTCCATTAAACTCTATGAAGCATGGGTGCGGCACTTTGGGTGAAGCACTAGCATTGGGTGCGTGTGGGTGCGTGGGTGCGTCGCTGGGTCCGATGCGTGTCCGGTTTTTCTGATATATTTTTTTTAATGTTTTAAATACCGGGTGCGACTCGGGTGTGTATTTGATCTATGAAAGCACAAGTTTCGGGCAAATCTGTGGCTACCGGCGACTCCGGCTATGAATCTGAGAGGAGAGAGGAGACCGGAGAGAGGAAGGAGAAAGAGAAGAAGAGGGAGAGGAAGAATACTCACCGGCAGGCGGCGACCCAAGCGGCCTGCCTTGTTGTTCCAGAGAAGAAGAATGAACAGCCAATGTTCTTTATGTGGCTGATCAATATTTAATTAGTTGACTTTTTGACATTTTTTACCCACAACTTTGGTAGTTTATTTAAGTATCCACTCCACAACTTTGGTATTTTATTTAAGTATCCATTTATTATCTTATTACTTAAACCATCACAATACTTCAAAGAAATAAAAGTAATACCATATACAAGTTCAGCTATACAATTTTAATATTTACAAAATAGCCTATTAAACTTAACAAACTCTCACTAGTTTGGTTGAAAACTTTAAAATTTACCAAGCAGCCCATTAAACTTAAAAACTCATTACTTTGGTTGGAATATTAATATTTTTTTGCATATATCTCATACATATTAAGATTCAAATTCTTCAGATATTCAATACTAAGGCTCCGTTTGGTGGAGTTTATTTTTTCAGTTTTTTTTCCAATTTTGTAAACTGAAGAAAATAAACGCGTTAGGCACACAGTTTCTTTTTTCTTCAGCTGTTTTTGAAAACTACAAAAACAAGTTTTGGATTTCAGTTTTGCTTTTTATTTTGAGACCACCACCACCGTTGGCCGCCCCACCACCGCCACCACAAACCACCACTAAAGAAAAAACTAAAAATAAAAACTAGATAATCAAACACTCAAAATAAAAATTGGGTAATCAAACACCCACTTGTTTTTGTCTAAAAAATTAATAAATAAACTGGTTTTTGTTTTTGTTTTTTTGGAAACAGAATATCAAAACTGAAAGTGTTACCAAACGCTACTTAAGTGTACATAATTTAAAAAATATTTACAAAATTTGCTGCATCCCCGACGCACCCGTATCCTAAAATTTTCAAAATTGCCGTATCCATACCCGTGTCGCACTCGCACCCGTGCTCGTGCTTCATAGATTAAACTTAACAAATTCTCACTAATTTTGTTGAAAGCTTTAAAATTTACGAAAGAACCAATTAAACTTAAAATCTCACTACTTTGTTTAGAATATTTATATATATCAAACATATATATTGTGATTATTAAGATTCAAATTGTTTAGAAATTTAATACTAAGTATGCATAATTAAGAAAATATTTATAAAATTTGCCGTATTTCCGCCGCATCCGTATCCTAAAATTTTCAAAAATGCCGTATCCGCACCAACACCCATGTCCGTGCTTCACAAATGGTTGATCTTATTGCTCTACCAATATTCTTGACAAGCAACAAGAAGTTTCCTAAAATTGGCCCGAATTGAACTGCATGGTGATGAACAAATTCTTCCTTTTTCTTTGCGGGTGCCTTGGAGGGTGGGGGAGCAATAGGTTGTAATCATTCGCATTTATTTATCCTTACGTTATCACCTAGTCTGCCACATATTTTGTTGTCAGTACAGGGAATTTTTCGTACTGTTTTAGGTCAATGTTGTTTGCCTTTTCTATTCTCTGCAATCAACTTTCTTAGGTGAATACTTTTTTGCCGTATGTAGTCGAACTTTTGAACAAAAGGCTTTCTTACTTTCTTTCTCTTTTTCTTTTCCCCCAAGTCTAGCTTCTGATTTTGGAGCTAAAAGAACCCCACCTCCCCCCTTCAAAAGAAACCCTACACAAGGTGTCTGTTTGTGCACATGAAGAACAAGTTGTAATGAATGGACATAAGGGGTCCAAAGATTTTGAATTTTATTTGCATTCTGTACCTTCTGAATTTTTTGCAACAGGAATGAGGTTGGACCATATATGTAAGGATCAATTTGCTGATATAATTTTAGTTTTGAAGAATGAGGTGGGGCACTACCAATAAGGTATTGTCTTTTGTAACTAAGTAGATGGGCACAGTTGTGTTTAAGTAAGTTAAATGTGTGTAATTTTGCAATAAAATAATTTCTAGAGAACTGGCTATACATAATCAAGGTTTCTTGCAGAGTGTGGGCTCCGGTTTTGGATTTCTCTAACTGGCTGTTTCGTGATGTTAAGAACTAAGATATCTGAAAGGCTGATGGGTGATATTATATGCTTGTAACTTTTCTCACTGTTGTACATTACTATATCAATGGAGGCTGTTATAAACGGATATTGTGGTCCAGTTGTTCTACATCTATGCTCACAGCTTGATATGATATCTAGGTGCATCAAGCTGTCACAAAGGATGGTTTGCAGGTTGCAATGAAAATTCAGTACCCCGGTGTTGCGAATAGCATTGAAAGTGATATTGAAAATGTCAAATTGCTGTTGGATTA
Source organism: Escallonia herrerae (assembly GCA_033070095.1). Classification (NCBI taxonomy): domain Eukaryota; kingdom Viridiplantae; phylum Streptophyta; class Magnoliopsida; order Escalloniales; family Escalloniaceae; genus Escallonia; species Escallonia herrerae. Next base: position 307,306 of record JAVXUP010000479.1, on the reverse strand, counting down.
TACAAATCTGCTTCCGGAAAATTTGTATCTTGACAAAGCTATGAAGGTATTGATGTGCATTTGGTATTAGATTAGATAATTATTTTGAGACTGATAATATGCTCTGGATGCTAGACCGTGCTTCCTTGACTCCCTCCGTTATGGCTTGACAATTTGCTATTGATGTTAAGACCGTGGATCCTTTTCTCTTGTTAGCTTCTGTTTCTTTCTTCTGCTGCTTCTTAAAGAGGCTGGGGATATTGGGTTTTCTACAACTGGTTGAGTGGAGATGAGATGCACTTGATCTCGCAAACCTCTAATGAGGAAGTTCTTGGTTGATATGTGTCGTATGTGTCTGACGGATGAGGGATAGGGGGAGGAGAGATGGTTGACCACTTGTTATCGCTGGAGGTTTATCCAGTTTTAACATTTCTTGGATTCCTTTGTGTGATTTTGCCGTGGGGCCGTAGTCTTGGGTTATCTCTGTACTCTTTTTAATGCTTTGTGGAATTGTTAGGGCTGGTTCCCAAGGGGCTCAGCTTGCCTTCTTTGCTTCATTTTCTGTTTGTTCTGTGTAGAGGCGTTGTCCCCCGTTTGGTGTTCTTTTTGTAAATATGTGGACATAGCGCGTGCTTATGCATTTCTCTGAATCCCTTCACAGGTGGCAAAAGAAGAATTATCTCTTGAGTGTGACTATGAGTTGGAGGCAATTAATCAGAAACGATTCCGTGAGCTGCTATCAGATACAGAAGGGTTTTACGTTCCAATGGTGGTTGATGATATCTCAAGTAAAAAAGTGTTAACTACAGAACTGGTTCCTGGTAACTTCACTGTAATTTCATATGTAACTCTGCTCAAATCATGAGGTTGTATGTGGTTAATACTAATGGATGTATCCGCACTCTTGTACAACTTGAGAGTAGGATGATTCCTTCTACCTCTTTGCATTGTCTACGCCAAGGGCCCAATTGGATGTGCAGAAAAGAGCGTGGAATCGAGTGGCCCATTCATGAGTTCCATTTTCCAAATTGGTTAGAATGGCCATTCTTATGCAGTAGGCATTCTTTGAGACTTGGAAGCATTGAGTGATAAGAAAGACTTGAAATTTTCTAAGTTCACCCAAAATATTTTCATCAAGCACGCCTAGGATGCTCATTGCCATTATCATTGGCTACTTTGATGTGCACTTTTTGCCCAAGTTTATTGACTAGAGCCGACGCTGTTAAAAGGCTAGTTGCATAAATGGAACTACGGTGTCTGTAATTCTCTTTATATATTTCCATAAAAACGGCAATTAATTGCCATTTGGATATATGATCATTTTTCCTTGCTACAGGAATTCCTATTGACAAGGTTGCGTTACTTGACCAAGAGACCCGCAATTATGTTGGGGAGAAATTACTTCGGCTTACTCTCATGGAGCTGTTTGTCTTCCGTTTCATGCAGGTATGCTTTCTTATATTTCTGTGGCTAACATTCGACTTGTTTTGTGAATCCTACTTGTAGCTTTGAACTGGGGTTTCTTGAATTTACTGTAACATTGAATTGAAATAGCAATGGGTATGAGTAGCGAAACTAGTACTTACATTTATTGCTGAATCTGTTCATTGGTTCTGTTCAACTTTCTACATGTCTTGGGTAAGATTCCTGCCACTAGCATTTGACCCAAATTCTATTTTCCTATCGCCACTGCATTGGTATGTGCAATTAGTGGCGGTGCACCTCAATTTGTCTCTCGTTGATTTGTCTCTCCATGTGACATCGATGGCTTGCATATGAGAGAGGGTGTTAAAGCAATGATATACATGTCGGTCCCATTTATTGCTGATCTAGCAAGTTTCTACTTTTTAAAAGCCTACCAACTCCAAATGGTGAATAAATGTTCACTCACCATATGGTCACATTCTTTTGAATTTCTAAAGATTCTGTACATTTGTTACTCATGTATAATAATTTTTCAGTTTGCTGTTACGTTATTTTTTAAAAGTAGTTGAAGTAAAATAGGATTCTTGTACATTGTTATTAGCAAGTTCTTGTTTCCCCTTTTTTTATTTGTAGTGTTTGCTCTCAATCTTTTTGTTTTGCTCTTTTAGCTGTAAGCGGTCGACTGAATCGAGTGGCACTTCTGATTAGAGAATTTGTGTTGGCAATGTTTGGAATCTCCAAAAAAGCATACGCGACTCTTTCTTTGGCTTCACACGTAGATATTTTCTTTCCAGGATGACCTTTCATAGTTAGCCTTTTCAATTCTGTTTCGTGAATTATAAGTTCAACGGTGTTTCCTTCTATCTCTTACTATATCTGTTCTCATAGTTACTTGTTCCGCTGCAGACTGATCCTAACTGGAGTAACTTTTTGTACGACAAGGCTGCAAGATCAATCAATCTTATTGACTTCGGAGCAGCACGCGATTACCCGAAAGGCTTTGTTGATGATTATTTAAGAATGGTGAGTTCTTCTTGCTTTACTCTTATCTCATACTTCCCCCATTCCTGCTCCCGCATATATATCTAGTATGCCTAATAAATGCTACACTAACACTAGATTCTGATCAGTCTCTTCATATGTCAAGTCCAAAATGATCAAGTATGCCTAATAAATTTATTTGGGCTTCAACCAAAATTTACCAAAAGCAAAATACTTCAAATATTAGTCATGTATAAGTGGAGTTGATCCTCTTGGTCTGGCTATTTGAAGAGCAAAGTACTGCTGCTAGCAAAATGATTTCCAGAAAGACAAACTGTAACCTTGGCTATTGGGAGAAGACAAAAGGAAAGAACCATTGATGCACACGTGATTCACCTAATATCCAAGTTTAAATAGACAATGACATGTAACCATGATTTCCAGTCTTCAAATCAACTTCTTCAATGAATTTACCAACTACAATGCCGAACATTGTAGCTGCCATTTTAGATTGAATGGTGAAGTTTATGATTATTTCTGATTGCAAGAATTTTGTTGTCATAAAAAACTATTGAATGTAATCTATAGTGAATGATGATACAAGGATGATTGAAGCATCGTTTTCATTGTGGAAGAAGTTTTAGTCCAATCTTGTGAGGCAAAAATAGCAAAAACCTCTTGTTAAGCTGAATATGCTGAGCGACTTTTGTATGTTCGTTTGATCAGGTCCTAGCATGTGCAAATTGCGACCAACAATCAGTGATTGAGATGTCAAAGAGACTTGGGTTCCTGACGGGAATGGAATCTGAAATAATGATCGACGCTCATGTGCAAGCTGGTTTTGTTGTGGGATTGCCATTTTCAAAGCCAGGCGGTTATGATTTCCGCTCCACCAATATTACTCAGAGCCTCACAAACCTTGGGGCAACAATGCTCAGACACAGATTGACACCACCACCTGACGAAGCCTATAGCCTTCATCGGAAACTTTCTGGTGCTTTCCTTGCTTGCATTAAGCTTGGGGCTGTTGTACCTTGCCGGGAACTTCTGCTAGAAGTGTATCGAAGTTATAAGTTTGGTGAAGATAGTGGTGAGATCTTGAGTGGTGGTTCGATGTCACACTAACAATGCTTTAATCATCCTTGTACTACTGTTCCCTATCGACTTTATTCTCACAATAGTTTTGGATACGTTTTGTGAAAACAGCTTATTTTGGTCCTTAATTTGGGCGGGGGATGTAATATGCCTTGCCAAGGCTAAAATCAAGTCAGAGTCCTAACAGGGGTTGTTGCTGTGAGGACATCCATTTTCAGATTTGTATATTTACATGAGAAAATTCAATTATAAGTGCAGTAAAGTTTACATCCTTTATGGATGTCAGATAAACGTTATTTCCTTAACTCTGCCCTGTCCGTAATGCCATATACAGATTGCTGTATGTTGTAAATAAATTTCTCAAGTTCCACTATATCAAAAAGCTAGCTGTAAAGTGGGGTTCCTTGCCTGAAGCCTCGTGTTTATCAAGAGTTTGCTGCTCTAAAGAAGCCAAGTCAAAGAGCAGAGACTCAAATGCCCTGAGGGTTCCAAGTGGCAAAATTACAGTCAGTGTGTACTCGAAACCGAAATGCGGATGGGTATTCGTTTTCGGGGATTTCTTAGGCTGTAATTTGGAATCCTGGAAGTTACTTTTTAACTGTGAATTTTCTGTACTATGACCTATAGGGCAATATTGTCACGCCTCTAGGGGGGTGGAATTCTATTGAAAACTACGTTAGGATTAGTAGAATTGTACTATGAGTCGTGTAACCTGAGCAGTGTATGGCTGAAGTTGGTGGCAGCAATGAGGATGTCGTTAAGTAGGTGGAATCATGGGTAGTTACATGAGTCACTAGTGTACGTGATTGTGTTGGATGGAATATCCGGAGGGGCTATGTCAGAAAATAGGTTTTCTACCAATTTGGTTTGGCCTTGCAAATGGCGGACATGAGCTCTTAGGAAAGTAAGTTTACCAAAGGAAAAAACTCGAACGAACCTGGGGCAGATTTTATGGATGTTGAAATCACTCGGTATTTTTTCAATTGCATCCCTTGTAATTACCCTACTTGTTTCAATTTCGATTGCGGCAAAAGTCACCATGTATATATGAGACTACACTGGAGTGACTTGATGCCTAACTGGTGGCCAAAGATCGTCATCTGGCTGCCTGAGTTGACGCCTCAGGCTCAGGCTCAGGCTCAGGCTCAGGAGGAGTGGCGATAAATTAAAAAACCAATTGTGTTGTTGCACTTGGACCACTAACTCTGACCAACCCTTTCACTATTTATTAGAGGCTGGGCTACCAGTACGACTACTTGACCTGCATTAGGCCTGTCATTCATCAAGGCAGTAGAGGGACGCCAGCAACCACAATCCCAAAGTAGTTGCCATCTAATGACTCTTGCTAAGAGCCGGAAAACCTTAAAGAAAAAAAATCCATTAAATTAAATATACAAAAACGGTATTCCATTTCTATCCATCTGCAAAATTAAATTCACTCTTTGCTCACTATTTTCCTGCGACGTGGAGAATTGCAAAGATATAACACACACACACAGCACCCAAAGATCGATGCACAAAACAGTCTGGAAATCGGCTTGGAAATTCTGGTATCCTCCAATATAATTGAGATAGTCTCCGTTTCCGTCTCTGTGTCTCGCTAGCAGAAGAGAAGAGGCCCACGTTATGCAATTACGAATGTCCAGTGTTCAGTCCGAGCACTTCACTGTCACGGTACGGTGGTGATAGTGGATGGTAAGAGAAAAGTAAGGGAGTTGCTGACATATACATATACCTACCTATCTACCTACCTAATGCATGCATGGACGGAACGAAGGAATGCTAGAAGCCGTATCGGGATGTTGTGGATGCAAGTGCCACCGCCTGTGCCCATACCTTGAGCCGCGCTTTTACTTCTCTTGGATCATCCCCTGAAAATGGAACATATTTTCGGCAGAGAAATTTTGAGAAACCTTTCACCACCGTCTACCTTCACACACATATATGCATGCGTATATATGTAATGATTAATGATTAATTCATCCTGTACAGCAGCTTATAACAAGTTTAATACCCCTAATTGGTAGAGGAAGAGAAGGATTTAGAGTGAATTACCAGGGCTAGAGATGCGCCAATTGGCGATCGGGGAATTGGCGCCGCTGCTGGTGGCAGTGGCACTAGTTGTGTCGATGGAAGCGGAGGAAAGTGAGAGGCGAGAAAGGGAAGGGACCTGCATCATGCGCACGCGCTCGTACTCCAACTCAAAACCAAGATCCTTGCAGGCCTTCACTTCTTCCAAGTCCATGCACAGTGCCCTCCTCCCTCCCTTGGCCTTCGTTATCACCATCAGTCCTCCTCCTCCTCCTCCACTCTCACTTTCCTCATCGTCATCGGCACTCGCCTCCATTGCAACTTTCATGATTTTACTATTACGACTAGTACCTGTAGGATAGTGATCCCAGTAATTAGTAACCGACGCTTCTCTCTCTCGCCTTGGCCTTGCAGAGCGCAGTCTCCGCCTGGGCCGTCTCCTAATAAGTGGATTGCAGCTAGCCAGTTCATTCTCACTGGCGTATTCTTTCACTTGAATATTCCCAATCCCATCAGTCTCAACGAGTTTCTGCCCTCGCAGAGGTGTCCCTGGAAGGGAGTAACACGCTGCCGCCTCTTCATTATCAATATCCTCCGAGTCCTCTTCCTCTGCCTCTTCCGCCTCCGGGTTGTCGCCCACAAGTTGCCCATCACCATCATCATCATCGTCGCTGTTTAGGCTCGCAGTTAGAAACTGCGAAAACGTGGTCCTCTTCCTCCTGAGGATGCCATCTGACAAGTACCCGTGACCCCCAATATTCCGGGGGTAGTAGTTCTCGTCGTCATCGTCATAGAGACAGTAGGTGGAGGGATTGGTGGTAGTAATAGGTTGATGATGATAACCATCATCACTTATAGTGCTGGTGTAATCGCACCGATCGTCTTCCCGGTTGCTAGAACTAGAGTTCAAGTGTAAGGAAGCCGTAGACGTTTCGTCTCCTGATAAATCCATACCTTAAATGTTCAATCGGATAAACATCATCACTAGCGGGTAGTTATTAAGGAGAAGATTTAGGCAGAGGCCAGTAGTAGGTTTGGTTGTATGAGCTCACTGTACATGCTGTGCTTGAACCAATAAAGCGAGCGAGTGTCGTCGTGCTCTGTGAATCATTCGTTTCCTTCTCTACAGGACCCTTTATAGTTTACATTTATCATTATTGTATTGAATTGAATACTTGCACTAGTCAACACATTACTTCTTAAATTACCTTTTAAAAAAGAACGAGAGGACAGAGTTCGCTGCACTGCACTGCACTGCACTGTGATTTATTTATGTCGGTAAAAACACTATTAAGCACTCATTAACACACATAAACCCAGCTACTTGTTACACCGTCATCTTCCTCGAACCCGGCAACACCTCTCATGCGGCTCGCATTTGTCTTCCGACATACCTGTACCTATTTATTGGTATGGAAAGACCATGGACTCAGTGGCGCCAGGTGATATCGGTTTAGCCATTTAAGGTTATATGGATAAAAAATACCCGTTTATGTCAATGTTTTTTTTGAAATATAGTGTCTAAATATGTTGATTTTTCGGATTTATTTTGTGTGTTAAAATGATGGCACGAAATGAAGGTGAAGAGACAAAAAGAGAGGAATCTCGTGTAGAAAAGAAGTGGGTATATTATAAGATGTCTCACTTACTAATATACTTATAATTAAACGCTAAGGTGTATGTAAGTACACCGAATATGATGCAAAGTACCATACGAGACACACGCACTCGAGCGAGCGTGGCAGTGGGCATCAGGCACTTTGCACATGCGCCCGTTAATCTTTAATAGTTTCTGATCCAACGGTCTAGATTTAATAGGTGCAGGGTGAAAAGGTGTAATCCTTTGTGAACAACTACTAATGCAGTATAAATAGAGCACAGTAGTCAATTTTTTTTCGCACCAATCTGTTTTTCTATCTTTACTTTTTCCTTTCTGCAAATCTTCTATAACATAGAATTTATGCAAAATTCTTTTCTTGTAGGTACATTATCCAGAATTTCATACACATTTACATGGGGTGTTCATTGTTTGTGCAAGTGCTATTCACAAGTGCTCTTCGTAATATCTTGCAAGGTATTTGCTTGTAACTCACTGCACAACTTTTCTGGTGCGGACAAATACACTTAAGGAGAGCGTTACAACGTGCCTCGGGACCATCTTCTTTTCGGTCATGAACCCACTTTTTCTTAGTAGTTTAAAATTTTTGGGATTTCTTAAAAGGGGTTGTTCTTTGTATATAACTTTTTATAGTCAAACTTGCACAAATAAAAAAACAAGTGATATTTGAACTCTAGTTTTTAAATTTTGAAGTTCCATTTCGACTCTAAAGACCTTACAATTGTGTTATAAGCCACTTTAGCAATAAAAGTAAATGTCAAATAATTAAAGTAGAATTCAGATATCAATTTTAAATTCTATATTTTAATATCCTGTGACCACTAAACTTATTCCACTGTTGCATAAATCTAATCATAATAGTCACCGCAAACAAAAGGAGGTGAATTTTGTATAGAAGAGTTAAAACAAAAATTCTCGAAAACAAATGGAGTGCATCCGACGTAAGCACTAGCAAATTTTATTGACAACTTAATAAGTTGTTAATAGGATTGGCTGTTAATGCATCGCAGATGGACGGATCAAACCTGACTTTTATTTAAACCTCTCTGTCGTCCTTAACAGGGACGATACTTTTGACCAAAATGCCAGGAGAAGCAAAGACTTGGAGGGAAGTATGGTACTCTTGACCAACATTATGTTGCGGAAAGTGAAAGTATAGTAAAAAAAATGTAATTTGGCTCGTTGACGCTGATAGGGTGGGCATTATCAGCGTGGACGTCCTAATGATGCCAGCGGTAGAATTTGGTCAGCTCCACGCACACATGCATGCATGCTAATTCACTATTGTCTTTGCTGGTAATTTAAATGTAATCTGACAATCTATTTATCACGAATAGATAGATCAGATGATGTTTTAATTAAAAAAAATTCGGTGGTGTGTGTGCTAGTGGGATAGGCGTTCGCACCAACAAAAAATCAATATCCTCGTCCGATCTTGTAATGTGATGAATGTTTGCTCCTCCCAAATGGGACGGACGACAAAAAGGCTTTGATAAAATCACAAAAAAAAAAAAACTAAAATGGAGCCATCGAATCCAGTTTATTATGTTTGGCGACAACGGTAGAAAGAGGTTTGTGACGAGTGGGGTGAGGTGATGTGATAGGTAGAAGAGAAGCTCTCTGGCATATCATTGCGGCGGGAGACACATGTGCACTTTGGCCCTTCACTCTTCACGCGTCATTCAGACTTTTTCTCCTCTCCTCTTGAACCCGTGTTACCGACGCTGGGATCCACTTGAAACTCATCCCCACCGATTTTTTATTCTTTTTGATGTAAACGTGGCATCATTTTTGAACGACACTCACTCACTCATCTTCTTCTTGACACGTACTGTTACTTTTTTTTATGTAAAGAAGGTTGGACCGTAAGATTTTAATTTAACCGACAGAGAGTATTACGTTTTGAAAATCTACAAGACCGTCACATATATCTGAACTCTCGATTCACGTATCTATATCGGGTCGAAGCGCACGTACCTCTACTGTGATGACGAATATTCATTCTCTATTTCTGAAACCAATAGACTCTTAACTAACTTGCAAGTAAAGCTACTCACAGTAGTAGCTGAAATGAATCAATCACACTCCTCTTGATGTTAACTAGGACTAGGATAGGATTCTTTCTCTAAAAGTAATAAAAGTGGCCCACAACATTTGCAATCTTGACACTTGTCAAAAGGAGTACAATATGTACGTGTATTATAAATAATATGCCAAACTAGTCACATCTTACTATGATCATATGTGGTGTCATCGATCCATCTTTCTTTTCTTTGAATGATCCCAACTTTTATTTTGTATAACCGACTTTAATACACTTTATAATTTAGTACTTTTATTTATTTGGTTGACATTCATTTAGTTTCGTACAATACATATTCATAGATCTTTCTATGCCCATCTTTTTTTAAAATATTTGTTTGTATTTTTGCACCACCCTCTCCTCTCAATACGAAAACTAAAAGAGCTTAATATTTATTTTAAGAGTAGACTAAAATAATTCCAGTAGCTCACCGACCCTGATCACTTGCTTGGTCGGCATCTCTGGTTGCCCTTGTCGTGTCTACTACATCTCACCATATGATAACTTCTCCTTTGCCAACTCGTTCACCGGCCTTTTGAGCTTCCCAATACTCCAACTAATAAATTTATTTCATACTTTGCCGTTCTTTTTACATACATATTTGAATGCGACCCTATGAACGTGAGTGAGCGACGAACCTCATAATATATAGTTACAAACCGTGTTGCAGTTTGAATATATAAAATTGGTTAAAACTTTGTTTCTCATCTTAGAATGTGGGTGTGACTTTGCTTTTTGTTCTTAAAGTATTTTTCTCACAAATTAGTAATTCAGTTCATTCATATCTTTTAATTTTCAAACAAACGATTTGTCACCGCTCACCGTTTCGAAACCATATAAATATACACACAATAGAATGAATGCTTGTGCCACTCAACCACATCTCTCTTTCTTGACCAAACTAATTGAGCCTATCTCTATCTATATTAAATATTGCATTGTCCAGAGACTACAATACTTTCTACCTACTCGCCGAAATAAATACTAGCTAACAAGATTTTTCAGATTTTTTGTCCCTGGGCGTTAGCTATATATATATATATATATATATATATATATAAAATAATCATCACGTGGCAAAGGTATGGTGAATGCCGTCAAGGTGAGGGTTTACATTACACATCATCATGAATATTATACCAACCGCCCATCATTTTCATATAAATATATATATATATATATATGGTATAATACATATACACATAAACAGGTGTATATGTAGGCCTCCATACCATTTCTTTCTCGAGAAGAAAGAAAAGGTAATATGAACCAGCTCTGGATAAGATAAAGCAGGTTTTGAAATTGTCGTCGTGTTGAATTTGTAATTAAATAACTCGTTTAAAAAGTCCTCGAAACAACGTGGTTTCTTTTGGTTATCACCAAACTTAATTTTAAGTGTTACACTTTACTCTCCAAGTCAACACTAACAGCACCACCGATGGCGGAATTAGGATTTCATCTCAAGGGGTGCTAAAAATGTCGCGTTAACCTAATTTCAACCTACCATTCAACTAAATCACATATCTTATATATCAATCCAATTGAGTCACATCCTCTATTAACAATCTCAATTTTCAAATGCTATATATAGCAATTAAAAAATTAATGTAACATGCAATTACACTATATGGTAGCAATTATAACATGCAATTACACTAACAAAAAATTATAGCAATTACGTGCATAATGCACATATATGGTAGCCAAGAAATCACAAAATTTGTTCATGGGCTCTTACATGCACAATGCATAGATCAACAATGAGAATTCAATCTTCTCTAACTTTTTCTGCGGCAACTTCTCCTCCACCACAACCTGCTGCCCATCCCACTTCCTGTCCTGACATGAACATCGTGTCCTCTGAGGGCTGATTGTAGAATCAATCATGCACATCCCACATTAGATTAACCAACAATCCATCCACAAAAATTAACTGGTTTTCTCTAAACTTCCACTGCCCGAATCATCTTCTTCTGACCCAATCAACAATGTCTATGTAAACTATTAATTCCAATCCACTGAAGAAGTTAAAGTAAATTAAGTAATTTTGCCGCAAAGAAGATTTAACCAGAATCTCGTCTGAAACCACCAACAACCACCGGTCACCATCTTCCTCTCTCCAACATGTTACCCACAAATAAACCACGAGCCCACCTTGACTACCATTTACCACCACCAATTACATCTAAAGCCACACTTTTAACGGTTTCGATTGCAGAAAAACAACAACAAAAACTGTTACCCACACTGCTCACCAAATCCAGCGGCAATCAGGATAAACAAACCTAGATCTAACTACAAACTTTAATATAGTCTCCAATACTGCATGCACCAGTAATGGAGAAACAAATCCATCCAAACGTATAACTCTAATCAATATCTCTAATGGTAGGAATTAAAAACACAAATAGAGAGAGAGAGAGGACAAGATGGATAGGAACCTGAGAAATGAAGTGGTTGCAATCTGAAAATTCATACCTAAACTAAATCACCAGTCACCTGTCATCGCCGTGCCGTCGGCTGCAGTGGGTTCTTGGCCGGTGGAGTCCTCGCCTAGCCGTCTTCACTCGCCGGTCACTGACGCTTCTAGATCTGAACAGAAGAAGAACTCCTTATCGGTCCACTTGCCGTCTCCTTCCACGGCTCCACTCCGGCCACCCGTTCCAGATCTGAGCTCTGCTCAACAGAGAGAATCGACTGAAGGAGGTGGTGTCTACCGTCGGCCTTCTGCGGTTTGGGAGTGGGTGAGATACTGTGAAGGAAAAGTTGCAGAGAGAAAGAGAGAGAGGATAGAGAGTCGCAGATCCAAACATGAGTGAAATGTAAAAAAAAAAATTCTAGAAGTTGGGGGGTACATTAGCCCCCCTCGTACAAGCGTGGCTCCGCCACTGGCCACTACTAGTCCACCAACACATCCCCCACCATCACTACCACCACCACCACCCAAGCAACTTAGTCAGCGCAACATGGTATTTCAGTTTGGGTTTTATATGAGCATGGATGATAATACACGTATTTGGGTTTTAACATGGTATTTCAGTTTTAACAGTTGATTCAAATTTCATTAGTGGGTAGTCATAAATTTTGTTGGAAGCGGAGGTTTTTTTTTGTTGTCAAATGGATATTTCATTAATTAAAAACATTGAAGTACAACCAAAAGAGTACAAACTAATGTTTGGCTCTGGAAAAAGAGTACAAAAAGTACTAGAAAAAGAGTACAAACAACAACAGATGCTTGACCCTGAAGCTGGCCAACATGGCCTTAGAGGAAAGCAGTAACGATAAAATTACCACTGTTGAATTTTGAAAATCCAGATCAAGTGGTAACATGATAAAGAAGATGTCGTTGGGCATCAAATCCATGGGCTGCATAGAGTGGCAGTTTACATTACTGTCGCAGTCAACATCGGAACCAAAGGAGGTGGAGTTGGTTCGCAAGGCCGGATCTGAACGATCCGCAGCTTGAAGGGAATCAATAGAGGTGTCAAATGGGCCGGGCTTTGGCAGGTCCAGCCCAAGCCATCGGGCCTTCAGCAAAACGGGCCAGGGCCGCTGTCAAACGGGTGGGGCCGGACCGGGCAAGAATGAAGGAAATCTGGGCCCAGTCCAAACCCAGGCCCTAGGCCCAACATCTAGGGCGGGGCCCTGGCCCAATTTTTTTGTTGTTGCATTTTCTTGTTATTCAAAGTAAAGGCTTTAATTACAATAAATTATTGTTATTATTTAAGCAAATTGTAATGTAGTACTATAATTAAGATTCTTATTATTATGTAAGCAAATTGCTCTCTCTCTCTCTCTCTCTCTTATTTACATTTCTCAATTTTAAATTTCTTCTTTCATATACATAGGTGTCACCCTTCTGGTGTTCTGTGTTAATATCATTACTTACTAGAAAGAATGTAGATCAGTTGTGCACTCATGAGTTGCACTATGATTGATTACCCACCTATATTTTCTTTTTTCATTTTAGTTCGCTATTTAGTCATAACAAAAAAGGGAACACCAAAGGCTAGTACAAGTATGAGTCCAAGATTGCCTACCCTTGCTTCTATTCCTCCATTTATTTATGTTTGAAATCAGGTGCGAAAGAAAAGTGTCAGTGACGTGGGTAAAATGAAAATGCATTGCATGCTTGTCTTAAATTTCTTACCCATTTGAAATGATTTTCTATTCTTAGTATACACTGCTTTTAGCGTTCATCTAATTGGAAATTTCTTGTTAAAGTTCATAAGTAAGATACCCAAGGAAATTGGGCCAGAATCGGGCCAAAAATGGTCCGGACAAAAAACGAGCCATTTTAGAGCCGGGCCGGGCCCGTTTCTCAAATTATTCGGCCTGACCTTGGCCCTGGCCTAAGCCCTAAGGGTTAGGGCCAGTCCGGGCCCAAAAAAGGGTCGGGCCAGCCCGGGCCAAAAACGGGCCGGGCCGCCCGGCCCATTTGACACCTCTAGGAATAAACATCATCCATCTCTATTAGATCCGCCATCTTCAAGTCACGAGTCCACCAAATCTGACCCGTATCGAAAATCTCAACCCAAACCAACCGGAACGGAAGTCCGGTGACTACAACGGATCTGGACAAGCCTGTTAGATCTGAGGATAGCGAGTGGGAGGAAGTAAGTTTATGGCTGAAGGATTGCCGATCTGTGGGTGGTGGTGGAGATCGGCGGGTGGAGGAGGGTGGCGGCGGATGGAGGCAGAAATGGGGTGCCCAGACAGGAGGAACAAAATATGTGGAAAACAGGATCAAAAGGAGATGGAGGAAGCGAAATGGCAGTGAGAAAGCCTCCCCTTCCACCCTCACGGCCATGGGAGCTGGAGAGGGAAGGGACGGCAAGCTGAGTCTAATGGAGAGGTTTTACAGTTATGTGTACCTTGGAGATCTCCCTCTTATGTTCTTGGGAATTCTTGGACGCGAGGTTGGGTACTGGATTGGAGCCACTTATGGTTAATGTTGAGGGTGGGGGCTATAAACTGAAGTTTATTGTGGTGTTTTGGAGGTTGTGGGCGGTGCAAATCGGAGTCGGTGGTGGCACCTGTTGATGCGTTGTTAGGAAGAAAAAAAAAGAGTTTAACTTAATGAAACTACCTCACTAATTAATAATATTCAAAAAGTCTACTCATTTTCGCTATACATATAACACCAAATATCAACGTATGGATGGAGTGGCAACGCCTCGTACTTTTGTTTGGTTGTACAATTCAGGTTAGAAGTTGGTTTTGCTTTAGAGGGTATATATATATATATATATTGTTTGTATTTATCCAATTTCTAAAATCTCTTTTTTCTACCCAAATTAATTTCTATCACATTTTTAGAACCAAACAATCAACCTAAAGATTGCTCTCTCACTCGTTAATTATTTTTTATTTTATGACTATTTGTTTTTTTTTGGTGGTAAATGTGTTCTTATATGTGCACTTTTAATTTTTCATAAAAAATATGAGCAGATACGAATTTAATAACTAAATACAACTTTTTTTGAATGTTAAACTCAAGTTTGTTAATCAAACAAAATGAGATCTTGTCAACATACTTAAAAATATGAAAAACGAATACATCGAATTTGCTAGTCACGTACAAACAAGCCAATCAAATAAAGCAAGTCTATATATATGTCAAATCATAATTATGAATACCGTATCGAAGTGCGCACCGTTTTCTCTACAAAACGGTATGTACCGGTACCGTCTCAAGATATTCATCAATAATATCTATTTGTATTATTTATTCTCTGACGAACTAACAATATATACATATATATTTTTATTTACAGCTCCTCTAAAATAAATTGTTTATCTTATAGGGTTTGATTTACCGTAATTTTCAGCTAGTTTGTTAAATAATAATGTCTTTGGGTTCAAGAATAAGTTATTTTTGTATGTGTGCATATGTGTGCGCGAGCGGGTGTGTGTAAAGTAGTATATCATATAGATGAAAGAATATGATCAAAGTTTACAGGTATGAAGTAATCAAAGATAAGTGAATATTGAAAACTTATCAGGAATGATTTTGCAAATTGTAATGAATTTTATGAGTAGGAGGTTACAGAGGTTTTGATTAGTATAATAGAACTTAGAGTTTCTTTATATTTAGTCTTTATATGGTCAATTTATAAAATTTTTAATAAAATTTGTTACTTTTACATTTTTTAAAGGAACCGATACAAAACACAATTTCTCGGCCGGTACGAAGTTTTTCGGCCGGTACCGAACGGTATTTTGACCGGTACAAAATTTTAGGGATACCGTACCAGTAAAAGACAAAAACGGTACGTACCGGTCGGTACGACCGGTACGGTATTGATAACTATGTGTCAAATGGTCTACTTCTCCGCGAGGACAGACTTTCTAGGGTAAGGACAAAATAAGAAAGGTGTGCTTAACCTAACAGACCACTTAATTTTCAGCGGTAGACAGTTTAATGAGATTAATGAATCGTTCTTTCGGCCCAAATGAACTCCATTACTGGCCCAACTACATGGCTTATGATCTTTCGAGAATGACTTAAACGCATGGGAAAGACAGATGAGTTGCTATGCTAAGAGAACTTTTCCATGACAACTAATAAAAAAAGATAAGCATATGCTTATTTGAAGCCAATATGTATTACTTCGTTAAGGGTAAAGAAGTCATTTTGTTTAAAATATGGAGTCCTAATCATATTCTCTTTCTACCCCAGTTGTTACCACTATCACGTTGGCAGCCCAATGAGAGCCGCCCATGGTCACCCACCACCACAGTAACGAACCGCTAACGGGGTTTAACGAGCCAATAGCGGGATTCAAGTACAATTGTAGGGGGGTGGGGCATCCCATTCCCACCACCATGCATTGCTACCTCTTCGTGTGGTGGTAACGATTAGGGAAGAAATGTAAATTAGAGTCTGTAAATTTTAATATTGAAATTAATTATTCTCCTCAATAAACTAGTACGTTTAATTAATATAAGGGCATATTTATCTTTTTGCTTTTGCGTTGTAACGAATTTCTCTAGCATAACAACACACAAATTTTTCTTTAAATGTATAACTCCAAAGTAATATGTTCCCAAGACTTTATGTAGACCTAGTCTTAATTTGCTTAAAACTCTAGGAGTTAATGTCAAAATTGTGCCCTAAAGTATCATCCATTTACAACTTAAGTACTGAATATTTCAAATGTATCAATCAAGTACCTAAGTTTCAAAAAATGAGTCAAACTAGTCTGATGGCCAACGAGTACTCATATCAGTTAAAAAGTTCAAAGATAAGACTGTCTTTATGAAAAAAGAATGATACTCTTTCCTTTCTCTCTCTTTCTTCTTCCTTTCTTTCTATTCTATTCTATATCTCTATCTCTTTCTTTAATTCACCTTGTACACATACACACACACACACACATACACATGCATATCACTTACACACATGCACAGACGCACACAACTTCACCGTTGCACACACAACAGAACCCACACAAGCACGCGCATTGCCAAGGCCCTACAGCCACCCCGTCACACACACGCACAACACACATGCAGCTTCACCCAAACACACACACACACTCAGTGCCCCACACCCAGTTTGATCTTTGCTTTGAGGTAGGACTATAAACTTGTGATTGTAACTGGAAAGAATAATGTTACAATGCGGACATGAAACAAAGACTGTAATAATGCAGATTTTCCAAGTTACCATGCCACCCACCTCTCAATTTTATTAAAACTGGTATCTACCTATCATATACTTTGGGAGGCAATATTGTTTAGAAGTTGCAGTAAGATATGGATGGGTCAATCTACAAACCAGGATCAAAGACAGTTTATCTGACTTACTGCAAGAAATACAAATATTTTTATCTTGGGTACACACTAGTAACATACACATGTGTGCGTATACACAACACACCTGTAACTAACACACACACACACACAAAAACAACACGCACAGAGCTTCACTGTAACACACGCACGCACTCTCTTTCTCTCTCTCTCTCTATATATATATATATATATATATATATATATATATATATATATATATATATATATATATATCACACACACTCACTCACTCACTCTCACTCACACTCACACACGCTTACTTTTGATTAGGTGCAATATGACCGTAACACACATACTTTTGAACACTGTAACATGCAAAGACAATATAATGAGACAACGATAATTTATCGGCTCATTTGGGGAGCCCCACACACTTTTTTTTTGGTTATACGATGATTAAATTAAAATTTATGGAAAAATCGAACGATTGTGATAGTCCTATTCTTTGACTTTTT
The DNA here is from genome assembly GCA_033070095.1 of Escallonia herrerae. Classification (NCBI taxonomy): domain Eukaryota; kingdom Viridiplantae; phylum Streptophyta; class Magnoliopsida; order Escalloniales; family Escalloniaceae; genus Escallonia; species Escallonia herrerae. Next base: position 289,818 of record JAVXUP010000479.1, on the reverse strand, counting down.
AATGGCACCCGTCAGACGTCTGAGTAATTTGGCTTATTTTTTAAAAATTAGGTACTCCTTTGATACATTTATTATGTTGGGTATTTAAACTATATTTGGGTGATATTTTAGAGTACAGTTTTGACATTTGCCTAAACTCTAGGGCATAATGTACCATAAAATCCGGTTTTCCATCTCGAGACCAAGATTACGAACTGCATTATTTTTCTCAGGGCTGCTTGTTTTACCTTTTAGAGCATACATGAAAGTATATTGTGATTATATAACCGTGTCAATAATTACTAAAGTTACACGAAAGTGTCTACTTTGGCTACAATCAATACAAGTAGAGCTTCATACGCGTCGAGGAGTCAAAACTTTGTGCCAAAACACATAAGAGTGTGTTTGGAACCATGAATTTGATGGGATTTCATTTCAAATCCTCAAATTTTATTGTTTGGAACATTGAAAAAGAAATTGGAATTGGATTTCATGGGATTTGACTGGATTTGTTTCTATAGTGTGAAATTCGATGAAAAATGGTTGAATTTCATGAGATTTCGATGCACTTCAATTAAAAGTAGTTATTTACACATCTTTTTTTTGAATCTCTTCAATAATGAACCAACCACCACTATCTTCGTTGCCCTCACTGCCACACCACTTTAACTATCAATACTGCAGCCACTACTACCACCACTATTGCCACAACTACTGCCACCGCCACCGCTACTACCATCACTGTTGCCACCACCACCACCACCACACTACCACCGCCACCCACACCTACCACTGTCGCTGTCGCCACAACTACTGACAACACTATCGCCACTATCGCCACAGCCTCCACTACAACCACCACCACTGCCACTACGTCCTTTATCACCATTACCACCACTATCGCCACCTCTACCACCAGTACTGCCACAATTATCACCATCAACACCACCACCGCCACCACTATTACCATGCACCACCGCCATCATCACCATCACTGCCACCATAACCACCGTTGTCGTCGTCACAGCCACCGCCACCAATAATGCCACCATCACCACCATCGCTGGCACTACTGCCACCACCGCCACCATCATCACTATTGCCACCATCGTCGCCACCACCACTACTGTCACTACCATTGCCGCCACCGCTACTGCCACCACCATTGCCATCGCCACCACTATCACCATTGCCACCACTACTGCCACAACCGCTGCCGCCGCCACCACCACTACCAGCATTGTCTCCACCACCGCCACCACTACTGCCACCGATGTCAGTCGACGACCACTAGTTACACCTCAATACCATTCATTACCATCACTTGATCACCCCCACCACTTTCACTGTCGATGTCGCTACCCCATACGTTGCCGTGCACCATGTGGTGGCACTAGCAGATTTGAAACCACTTATCGTAGTTTGTTTTTCATCGTAAGTCAATGATATAATATTTATCTTTCCATTTTCTCTGTTATCCAAACACAAAATTAGAATTTCATGATTTGAATTCCTTTCGTTCCAAACAAAAGAAAAAGTGAATTAAATTCTAAATTTAGAATCCAAATCCTAAAAAAATTGATTCCAAACGGACCATAAATTAATAGCACGGAAACGAGAAATCAAGGCTAGAAATCTAATTATATATATATATATATATATATATATATATATATATATATAAGCCGAAACTGAAAGAATATTCTCCAGTCATCGCTTACTTAGACACTTTCTTAATTCGCTATATAAACTTTCGTATTTTGAATATTTTAAATTTATTTACCTTTATAATAATAATTCAGACGCTCTCTCTCTCTCTCACGCACACATATACACACACAAAATTTGATTTGAATTATTTCTTTCTATTTGAGATTCAACCAGTTATATAAATTTTGCATTTCTCTCTCTTCTATGTCAATATGTCCCACTCAAAAATTTTATTTATATCTTTATAATTTCATTATTTCCTAAATTTTGACAAAAGTAATTCTCTATTCATTACTTTTTAATATTAATATTTTTTTATTATTTAGAGAAACACAATATTTTCATAAGTTTTTCTATTAAACTATCATAATCTCCTTCCTTTTATTTCATTACAAGTTTTATATATAGTTTACGCTCCTATTTTTTTTCGATCATTATTAGATACTGTTTTTTTTTCTTGGTGATCTTGAGCAATACAACCTCAACACATGATTATCTTTGTTACTATTATCACTGCAATTGCTATTAGTTAGGAGATACTATTTTTATTATTCCATACACTATTTTTTATCTTCATTTATCACTAAAAATTAAGAATTATTACTCAAGTTCATTTTTAATGATAAAAATTGATAAGAGAACTCTTTTAAAAAAGTTAAAAGTAAATTTTTGATTATCTTATTGTCATTATCAATTTATAATTGTTATTAGGTATATAAATAGTGATAAAATATTTTGATAAGTTGTTATTTTCATGTGCGACGCACACGGAATGAAAACTAGTTGAGTCGATTGTTACGTGTTATTAAGTAAGAAAGAGTTGCTGAGTTGTGGGTGGGGGTATAAAATTGTGAAAAGAAGAGGAGTATCAATGAAATCGAGTGTTGAAGGAACGAAGACGGCAGATGCGTTTTCGTGCAGAGAGTGAAGTTAGGCGTGGCGTAGAGCGGGAAGGAGGGCTGAAAGCCGTAGACGACACAATTCCTAAACTTTAGTTTACTTCTATTCTAATACTCCACTTAAGCCCACGAAGTGACTTGGGCTATAAGGTGGGAGGAGGAGGAAAGGAATGACGGAGGCGGCAAAGGAGGAGGAGGAGGCGTGGTTGGTGGGGGAAATAATAAGGAAGCAAGTGCAAGACTGGGACGACGAGGTGAAGGTAGTGGCCAGGTACAAGGCCTTCAGCGGGCAGAGGTGCGATTGGGAGCACAAGTACCTCTTCTGGAGGGACTTAATCATCCATATTGCTCGCCACCTCCGCCTCTTCATCATCTGTCCTTCCCAGGTTCCCCTTCCTCCCTCTTCCCATCCTAATATTTTCCAATTAGGAATACAGTTGAGCTCTGAGTATGTGTTGAGTTAGGGCAAAAGGAGTACATTTCTTAAAATGAGATGAGATGTCCCCAAAAAATTACCATTTTTCCCGTGCCAAAGACTCTGGCTTCACAATCTTCATGGCATTCCTCTTCCATAATCTTAACCTAGGCTTAAGATTCTTTTCATGACTGTCAATTGCTTCGAACCGTTGTATTGTGTAATGGAAGTAATGTAGCTTTTGAAATTGGGTGGGATTTCTGCCAAAGTTTTTTATATAGTTGCCAAGTTATTGTCCTCAATATTCTTGCGATTGATGTAACGTTTATATGGGCAACATAATTGATACCATAATATTAGAATGTCAAATCTTTCATTTCCTTCCATTTTGGGCTCTTTTAACATTTTGCCTTTTTGTTGTCAAACTGCAGGTGAAGAATTTTTGGTTCAATCGAGGAGGCTTGACTCCATTATGCCTTGACCACGTACTTGTGAGCTTCTTCTGAATCCTAATCCTTTTTTCAAGTCAACCAACTCATATCCTGTTTAATCCCACCTATGTTGTAGTCGGCCACCATAAATGAAGGTCACATTCCCTGAACAAGAATCCTTTTTTATACTGCGCTTACAGAAACTATCCTATGTTAGACAACGATTGTCGCGAGATTGGGTGTTTCCCCAGCTTGTCACAAGGTTGCTCGTACTTTTCTCTAGTTTATTATCCACCCTATGTTACTCTTCTTTTTGGTAAAGAATTCGTGTTTACTGATAGACCACCAATGCTTTGCATAGCCTGATATTCTTATAGCCTAGTAAAATGGTAAGAAACATCTTAAGATAGCATGTTACACGTATAAAAAATATCAAGATTGAGTAAGAAGAATCCGATACAGATGCTTCAGGAGCATAATTGCTATGTGTCCTTGATTGTAAGGTCATAGGTCATTTGTTGCATTTCATGATTTTTACTCCATCAGAGTTCAGACCATAATTAAGGATAGACTTTTGGGTCACATGCTGTAATATGGTTGCCAATCATTTATCATTTGACCCTTCTTTTATACTATCAGCGACATATCAACTAATATGCTGCCTGACCTGTGCATAAACATTGTTGGCTACCTCCCAAAGATGGAGCTTGTGAATTAGCACACGGTACACAACGTGTGATTATAGATGCTTAAAACTCACTTGAGAAAAGTGTTCGCATAAAGCTAAGGCTCACAAGGTCATACCCGGGCAGCCCCGAGCCCAATAGTCTGAGGCTCGCTAAACAATACACTATAATTGAAGCCCATTGCTATCGAATGGAACCGTAAATGTCTTCATTGAAACAATAAGAGCTCAAGGCAGGATTAAGCCTTGCATAGAATGATTAGTGCGCTATTTCTCATGAATAGTACCTAAAGGTCTTTGATGTGGCAATATGAGCCCAAGGCATGATTACTCGTCAATCACCTCAGAGTTTAAATTTTGGCTCCTAGCACCCTTATGTTCTAATTTTTGTGTGCCATTCACTAAAGGTCAAAATCTAATTTCCTTGAACTTCCGTTAACTTATGATGTGTAAGTTCGTGACTTCCATTCCATCACTAATCCACGTTTGTAGCCACATCAGTTTATTCACTTCCTTCATAGTGGGCCACCACCACCATCACTATCCTCACCAAACATGCAACGACCGACCACGACCACTACTAGACCCAAATATGCGTCCAGCCCCACCACTAAACCCCCGGAACTTGCCACCCTCAAACCGGCATTACTGCCACTGCCATTCATTCCACCAGACCAACACTACCACTGTCACCAACACCAGACCCATCGCCGACACCGCTGACATAGAAACCACGATGCCAACACCAATATTACCACCTAACACCAAACCCACAACCACCACCTATGCCATCAACAATACCTCCACCCTTAGCAATAAAAGATGATACATGTACAGATCTGTGATCGTGTCTTTATGTGCAGATCTGTGATGATATGTGGTGCCCCTGCTAGTACCACAAACTGAAAATCCATTTTTATGCAGCAAGAAGTAGTTACGTGTATGACTACGGGATTTCAGGGATTTAACTTCGAATTTTTCCAAAAGCTTGAGGTTTCTTAGCGGCGCAGTCGTACTCGCCGATCTAGTTGTCGAGGTCTTCGCAGGTGGCTAGGTAGAACGGACACGGACACCGCGTCCGACACTGACACCGACCGGGACACTAGACACCGCAATTTTCAAAAAACCAGATTTTGGACACCGCAGGACACCACTAAATTTTTTAATATATATTTATTTTATTTCTGTATATATTTATATAATATAGGAAAAATTGCATAAAATACCCTTGTGGTTTGGGGTAGTTGCAAAAAGACCCCTCTTGTTACAAAAATTGCAAAAAGACACCTGAGATTGCAAAAATGTTGCAACTGTCAAAAAAGTCGTCCACACTTACAGCACGTGATGTTCACGCTCCTAAAGAGTGCGTTTGATAGAAATTATTCCAACTAAATGACAAAAATACCCTCTATTTCTTCTTCCATCTCCAAATCTTGATTTTCTTTCCTAATCTAATCAACCAAACCCTAACCGCCGCCACCTGCCTCATCATAATCGCCGTGCCGCCACCTGCTCCACCAGGATCTATTTGCCGGTTTTGGGTTCCACATTTTTTTTGGCCGAACGTTGTGGTGGTGAATGGCCGGAGTATAGGGATCTGCTTTGGCCGGCCGTAGCTTCGGCCATTTCTTTTGCCCGTCTGTTTCCGTCAGAAACTTGCCATCCTCGCAACGCCCCATCCACCACCATCACTACCTATTTTTGCCGCCACCCTCACGACGCCTTATCCAGGACCACCACCGCCCATTTTTGCCGCCACCATCAACTCGAATAACTTGCGCCGCTGCCACGAGCCGGATCCACAAACCACGAGCCTAGATCTACAATTTGGATCCACAAAACACGAGTGGCCCTCGCCATTGACCGACGTTCCCTCCCTCTTCCCCTTTCCCCTTCCATCCGGTTTGCCTCACCTGTTTTGCTCGCGCCGGCCCTAATTAGGGCTTGGGCTTATGGCAAAGAAGGGCAGTTTTTTAATTTGGACAATTTACAGGGGTATTTTGGACAAGTTCTTTATTTCGTAATGAAAACCGTGGATTGTAACACTTTTGCAATCTCGGGTGTCTTTTTGTAATTTTTGTAATAAGAGGGATCTTTTTGCAACTACCCCAAACCACAGAGATATTTTACGTAATTTTCCCTATGATATATTTACACATTTATATATATGTATTAAATATATACATTATAAGAATAAACATCAATTTGAGTAGGTGAATTTCATTTAAAAATAAAGATAGTAGCATGAATGTCTCAACAGTAACAAGATTAGAGTCTCAATAGTAATAAGAGAGAAGAACATGGGACAAAAGGATAAGGAGATGTCATGGCTAGATAGATGGGTCTGTAAATGAGGTTGGATGTGCTGACGTATCTTCCTATGAACTGGTTAGCTTGCGTGCTTTCTTTGACAAAACAAAGGAAAAGAGAGAGAATGATAGAGAGAGAGAAGAATGGAACCTTTTTCCGAGTCAATTTGATTAGTTGGGCTTCAAAGTTCATTTCTAAAACAGTCTCCGAAATATTATATTTTGGCCCTATACATGTGGACACTTCTTCAAGAGGTGTCCGACATAATGTCCGGTAATTAAAAAATAAATCAATAAATTTGGACATTGCTGAGAGGTGTCGGACACGTGTCCGGAAGTGTCGGTAGGTATCAGACACCATACCTCAACCTATATGAGGTGTCGGTGCTTTCTAGGTCGGTGGTAATGAAAGTCAAGTGGGGCACCTGGTATTTGATGGTTAAGTACTTGTTTCAGAGCACAGTTTTGGAGAGGTGGTTGGTTAGGTCCAAAAGGATTGTGTTTCAGTCAACAATGACGATTCTAGTGTTGTCGCCGATGTAGCATAGAGATTTCTCCTGGGGCTGAGGGACGATGTAGCCACCGTAGCTACTCATGGAGCGGAGTTTGAAAGGGCTTGGATTGCATCAGCAGTAGTTTTCTAACACAACAGGCCTGTTTTGTTCAAGAGGAATTTAATGTCACCAACATTCTTTGGTGGGTTGACTTGTATCCGTACTAGTTCACGTCCATTTGTGAACATTTATCCTAGCGCTATTTTGAGGCCCAGTAGACTTTCTAGAGGTTACACTCCCTGATGGTCCAGCTATTACTCGAGTGTGGTGAACTTGAGCTGATTGGGAGTAACCTCGTGGGTTATTTTGGTGATGTATGGAGATTCCGATTGGATGTGACCTTTCAGACATCCTTTTTGCTGGGGAATGACTTGTAGATACCGGAGGCACTAAAGGTGTTGGAAACATCCGTGCGGGTGGCTACCCTCATCAGGTATTAATTGCGTCCCCAAGGTATCATGCCTTAGCCTATACCCTAAATGGTACACATGTGTGGGTACTCTAGGACCGTAGCCTATGGGATGCATATCCCTACATATCTGAGACTGAACCTATGTTCTGAAGGAGATGGCACCTGGGGAAACTGAGGCCATGACCTATGTTCCAAAGGAGATGGCCCTCTGGAAAACTGAGGGCCGGGGCCTATGTTCCACAGGTGTAGGGCCCGTAGTAACTTGTGGCTGTAGCCTACGTACCAAAGGAGATGCTCCTTAGGAAATTGAGGTTGTAGCCTATGTTCTGTAGGTGACAGGTTCCTAGGAACTATGTGGCCGTAGCGTAAGTTTTAAGGGAGGGCCCTGGGGAAATTGAAGTTGTAGCCTATGTTCCACAAGCGGCATGTGGCGATAGCCTATGTTCCAAAGGAGATGACCCCTTGGAAACTAAGGTCGTAGCATATGTTCCGCAAGCGACAGGCCACTTTGTCTTGTGGTTGTAGCCCATGTTCCAAGGGAGGTGGCCCCTGGGTTGTGGCCGTAGCCTATGTGCCAAAGGAGGTGACCTCTGAGGAAACTGAGGCTGTAGTCCATGTTCGGCAGGCGGTTGGCCCTAGGAACTTGTGACCGTAGCCTATGTTAGCAAGGAGATGACCTCTAGTGAAATGAGGCCGTAGTCTATGTTCCGCAAGGGACAGGCCCCTAGGAACTTGTGGCCGTAGGCCGTGGCCTATGTTCCAAAGGAGGTAGCTTCTAGGGAAACTGAGGTTGTAGCCCATGTTCTGCAGGCGGTAGGCTTTAGAAACCTATGGCCTTGACCTTTATCCCGTAGACAGGAGGCCCGTAGGAACTTATGGCCTTGGCCTTTGTTCCGTAAGGGCTGATCCTTGGGGAGTTATGGCTGTAGCCTACGTCCCAAGGGGTACCTTGTGGGTAGCCTATGTTCAGCAGGCTGCAGGCCCTAGTGACACACGGTGGCCCTTGATGGCACAAAGGAAACCGTGTGTGGCACTCGACTTGCCGCTTGCAAGAAGAGTCCGCCAACAAAACCCAACAATCTACAGCAAGCAGTGCATCAACATTGCATAAAACAATGCACAAAGAAGTAGATTTCAACACGAGGGTAAAACGGTCTCAAACATTCTCATTACTTCAACAACATCATTACAACTTACAGAAGGCTTTGTTTGCATCCACAGTATGCAATCTAGCTAAGACAGGCAAGCTAAAACAAAGCAAGGGACTCTCGGGTATGGGTGTGTATGACTCCCATATAGTACCATTAGGAGAAAAAACCAAAGTGACAGTAGTAGACGTAACTATGTGCGAGGAGTCATAGTGCCCCTTTTTAGAGAAATACAACTCGAAATGACTTGAAATTTTATAGGGAAACTTAAATATATACAAGGGTGGTCTCCACCAAAATTGAGCAAAAACGCACGCCTGGATCTTCAGATCTTCACAGTTGGCTTTTGGCGTGCGGGGGCACTGCAATTGGGCGCGCGGGCGCTGTGCTTGACGGGCGCATGGGCGCGAGACTTGAAGAACTTGCGAGGGCGCATGTTGGAAGGGCGCGGGGGCGCTGAGCTGGATGGGCGCGGGGGCGCTGTGCTAGGCGGGTGCAAGGGGCAGCCCGTGACACCTAGGAACTTGTGGCCGTAGCGTATGTTTCAAAGAAAGTGGCTCCTGGGAAACTGTGGTCATAGCCTATATTCGCAAGTGGCAGGCCTTTAGGGACTTGTGGCCTTGACCTTCGACCTTTGTTTTATAGGGGCCGGTCCCTTGGGGACTTGTGGCCGTGGCTTATGTCCAAAGGAGTACGAGCTTGTGGGCCTTACAATCTTCGAGCCAGTGGTGGTGGTGTGGCATTTTAGCAGTGCTTCCTTGAATGTCGTCACTTTTTTCTTTGGAATCACCAGCGTGACTTCTGATTTTACGATAGTAATTTCCTTCCTGCCAACCAATCAGTATTATAGGTTGGTGTTGAAAGAAACAAAATTTAATATTGAAATATTGCTTCTTCTTTCTTCCCTTAAGAGAAAAAGGATGAACGTGGCAAAAATAACAGTGAATATTTTAGGCCAAAACAAGTAAACTTTTTTTTTCTTTCTGTTTACTTTATTTTTGTGCATTGGGACCGCTGTGCCCCTTTTTTTATTTTGTTTTCTGTCTTAACATCAAAAGAGGTCCATGAAGCTCAGCAGCATAGTTGCCCGACTACCAACTCCCCCAAACAGCAACTTTCAAGCAGGTTGACAGGAAAAAAACGCGTGTCTTTTTTTGGGTTATGCTAAAGAAAAACTTTTTTATTTCTAAAATGGGAGGAGGAATATGATCCCACTTGGTGTTCCAATTTTTTATGTCACATTTTTCGTGTTATCAATTAATGCGAGACTTGTGCCACTAAGTCCCGTTGTGTATGTGACAATGTTTATTTTTATTTTTTAAGAGTAAATTCATATTCCCAATTGGCTAACAAGCCAATTCTTAATTACGTCCACGACGGCCTTTAATTAAAGAAACACGCAAAACAAATGCAAATTAAAAAGTAGCAAAGTGTACATAAATATTTTATTTCTTATTGTATGGTGCAGTCCATATGTTGGACTTAATAAACCACATTTTCTACACGAAAGGTCAAAAGGAAAACAAGAAATAGAAATACATGTAATTGGAGAGAGAGTAGAGGGAGCGCTATCACCTAGCAATCTCCATATTCGAGCTTCGAGGGAAACTAGTAAAAAGTAGCCCTTAGCTTTTGCTTGGAACTCCCCCTTTTCTTTTTCTTCATTTTCCCCTCACTGGCGAACAACTTTTTTCTCTCTCTCCTTTTTCCCTCTTAAGCCCAAGAAAGGGGACTTACTCTCTTGTAAGGCCCTACACCTCTATTTGATAGGCCTTAGCTTATCTTAAATGCCCTCTTCCTTCCACGTGAAAAGTCTTTGGATTCAAAAGCTTTTCCATGCTCTTCCAATCATTAACGACCATTTCTCATTTGCCTTATCTTCAATATTGCCAAGTACTTTGGTTTTGCTGTACTTCATATTTGGATGGAATATGTATCTAGATTCACACCAATCCATTATCTTTTGAAACATATCCAAAAGAATAATTTTCAGTATTTTATAATAGACCATGTATCCATTAATTTCTGGGCTTTCTTAAAATTCTTTTGTATAAAGGCCACCCATTAAAATTTTGCCGACTGTATTTGAACTAAAGGAAGGCCCACAATCCATCGAAATTTGGTGCCAAGGATATTTGTAAATATGATTCGAAATTAATATGTTTATTCTTTTTTATTTTTCATTTCTTTTCCAATTTGATCGTCCTTTTTCTTGTGTGTGTGTGCTTTTCAGCTTGAAATGTTCAATGCTGGTGACATTTTACGAAGGGGTGATCTCGTGGATCCAACAAGTGGTCTGATGTCTAACATTGTAAGAAGAGTAGTACATCTGGTGGGTTTGTCTAGATCATCAACTCCAGTAGATCTCTCAGATGATCACCTTATTCTTTCCACACTATTGAAGGTAGCAGTACTGTTCTCTTTATTGATAATTAGATATGTTATTCCTCATTCTTCATTATGCATTTGCATTTACAGCACTGGGTGAAAAATGTATTGCCATAAAAATTGGAATTTTTTTTTTGTGGATAATATTAATGAAGTTGGATTCTACAAAAAATTTCTTATGACGGACTTAGACATGCATAATTGTTGTATCATGTGATTCCTGACCCTCTCAGAATAGCAGTTAGTGCTAGTCTACTGGAATTACATTTTTTATATTGTTGAACTTAGGACTTTATACAAACCGAGTTCGAGCCAAACATGGGTGTGTTCGTGTTCAATTCATATAGCTCAAGCTATGTTTGAACTCGCTCGAGTTCGTATAAGTGGCTGTAATGCTTGTTGAACTCGGTTCGTTAAACCACTCACAAAGTTCGGGCTCGAGTCGGTTCGTTCGTTTAACCTATCTAACCGAACTCGAACATTGTAAGCTTGTTTGTTTTCTGGTTCAATAAGATCCAAAAAAACCCAGATCTGAAACTTCTAATATTCCAACCACTCAAAGTTGGAAAAAATAAAAAAATTAACAGAAAAAGGACAGAAAGGTTGATCTCGCAGATTGTTGTTGACCAAATTGCGAGAAATGCAGTGATTCAATAGATATTGATGAGTCTCTGGATTTCTACGAAGAACCGAACCACGTTGGGAAGTACCAGGCATGTTGTGATGGTTGGTGTGTGAGTCGTCTGTGGGAGTGTTCGCTGCCAAGGGAGGCGACTGGTTGCTGTGTGTGTCTGAGAAAGAGGTGTGCATCGCTGAACTAGGGAGGCGCCATGATGTTGGTTGGTGTGTCAGTTTGTGTGCATGAGAAAGAGAAAGAGAGAAGAGAGGCAGTATTTGAAGAGAGAGAGAGATTCAGAAAATTTGAGAGAAGGTAGAAGAGAAGATGGAGAGGTGCGGGTAGAATTAAGCATAAGAATAGGGTTTGGGAGAATAAGGGTATTAAGGTTTGGGTTTTTTTTTTTTTTGGACTTGGACTTGGGCTTGGCTTAGTTTGGGATTGTATTTTGGTTTATAAGTGGGCTTGATCTTTTACCAAATTGATTTTAGGTTATCAAGTTTTTTAAGTTTATCATGGATATATTTGTAATTAGCTATGCCTTATAAAGTATTAATTTATTATACGAACACTATGTTCATGAACACAATTGTGAATATTTTTAAGTGTTCATGTTCAGCTCGTTTAATAAACGAGCTCTAAAAAATTGTTCATGTTCGGTTCGTATAATATACAAACGAAGATGAACGAGCTTTGTGCGGAACGAACTATTCGTGAACAGCTCTCTGTTCATTTACAGGCCTAGTTCACTTTGAGCTTGTCATTTAACTTGGAATGTTATCTCGAATTTAATTGGTAAGGTATGCAGTTCTTATTTTATTGTGTAGGAGAAAGCTGCTGAAGTTATCAGAGTTTTGTCTGAAAACCATTGGACTTCTTCGTGCATTATTACAATGAGGAAGTTCCGGGAGATCTGTGGAGGATCCAAGGAAGCATATGCAATCTTGAGTCACTTGTCAGAATGTGGGAAAGCGAAGTACCTAGTAATCAAGAAGAAGGATTTTATAGAGGTATTGATCTTGATCTTGTGCCAGGTATTATTCTCCTAGGAATGAGTGTATTGTTGTTGACTTGTGAGAATCATTTGCTACCTAGTAACACCGTGTAGATCAAGTTACTAGTTACATAAATGAGATCAACAGTGATTTGTAATGTAAAACCACGTAATAAATGCATCAAAAGCTGACCCGATGGGAACTCAGAAATTTTGGTAACGTTTTTTCTTGGAGTGGCTTCTTATGCTAATTTGTTTACTAATTCAAAAGCTTGGGTGGGAAAATAAGTGTTTAAGTCCATCACAAATTTCAGAAATTATGTCTGATACAGGTCAGAGTGAGTCGTAAATTCTTTCACCCGGGGTTCGAGAGAAGCCATAATTGGGGAAATATCAGAACTGATATTGATATTTTACAGGGTGTGAAGATCTCTCTCTTGCCACGAGCAGTTTCTGGTATTACGAGTTTAGATTTTGATGTTTTGCACTTAATTTGGACAGAAGAGAAGCTTCAGCAACAGGTTGATGTGATTGACCAACGTTATGAAACGTAAGTGGTACTAATCACAGGATTATTGTTTTTGAAGTTCGAAATTCCCTTAAGGTGAAACCACTGTAGATTTCTGGCGACTGCTTGCTGGCTAACAGACGACCTTTTCTAGAGTTTCAGAGTTAGGACAACTTGAGCATTTTGTTATGGAAAAAATTTGGCTGTTACCCCGGTTGGAAGAATCTTCCTCCTACCCCCTATATAGCGACAATCAATCGTTTCGAAATGTTTTTAGTGGCTTTTATTTAGTGACGCTAAAGAGTGCTGCTGAGAATTGTCGCTGAGAGTGTTAGAAGAAAAGTGGTGAAAAACATTTAGCAACTATTAATAGTCACTTTACTTGAAGTTGGAGAAAGATTCCTATAACTTGGATAGGAGCCAAAGTTTGTTCTTTTATTATTGATACATGGTTCCTTAATCGATACATTAAATTGCTCTCTTTCCCTGTCATTAACTTTGGTTGGTTGTGCAGGTCCAGAAAATTAGCTTTAGCTTCTCTTAATTCTGGGAACAAAGTGATTGCTTTGAGGCATGCAAGGGAACTAAAAATGGCCTCTCAAAGTCGAGAAAAATGTATAACCCTTCTGAACAGAGTGGAGGAGGTGCTCAGAGTTATTGCAGATGCTGAATCCTCGAAAGTGGTTAGTTCACAGAAATGTTTAAATTTACTTGAGGTGCCACTCTATATCTTTTTGACTGTTTAATCTGTTGGTGAGTTGCAGTGTATCGTGTCATTTCTTTTGAGGTTTCAATTGTTTTCAGTTTGATGCATTGATTTAAAACTGCCTTAATTACATACAACCACCTTTGACCTTGTATGCCAGGTTTCTGAAGCCATCCAAATTGGTGCAAGAGCAATAAAGGAAAATAATATGAGTGTGGAAGAAGTTCAGCTTTGTTTACAAGAACTTGATGAGAGCATTGATACACAAAAGCAGGTTGAACAAGCCCTAGGTAATCTTCGCTTTATTCAGAATCCCAGTTACCTCGGATATCAAGAACTAAACACAAATTATGTTGTAGTAAAGAGCTGGCCGAAACTTAAATATGGCGTTTGACCTGCTGCAATACGTGACTAATAGCAACTACATAGCACACATATATTACCTGTGGGCGCCTTTAAATACATAAGAAGGTTTCAGATGTTTGTGTTTTGAGGGGGTTTGAGACCTGGGAAGAATACGAACCCAGCATCCATCTCTTTATTTTTATTTCCTTTCTAACTTGGGGGTGTTGTGGCTATTTCAGAATCAACTCCATCGTATGCTGAGTTTGAGGAGTCAGATATTGAAGATGAGTTTCAAGAACTAGAGCTGGAAGTTGGAAGTGAATCAGTCCCAAGCCCCATCTCCAACATTGGGGTTGACAATCGTGCGGGGGGAGAAACAGCCGAGTCACTGAGTCTAGCGCTGTCAAATCTTAAGCTTGGAGAAGGTGTGGCCATAGAATCGGTGACACAGGACTCCCTTGAATTAGGGAGAAACAATCGGTCAAAAGCTTCAAAACTCGAAGCAGCTTAGTTAGTAATTTGCCAATACTCAAAATCTTTAGCTGAGCTGGGCCATGCTGATATATAGTATAATATCTGTATAAAAGAAAAGATTTGGTTGAACTGTGTTTCATGTATGGATTTGTGGCTTTGATGAAAGTAAATTAGCTAACAAAGGCAACGAACAAATAGAATATGCAAGTATGTGGATGGTGTATTCTGATCCGACACGTTCTTGTTGAACTCTTTGAAAGCCAAAGATTCATTAAAATCTTACCCAGGTTGGCACGGCGATATGAGAAGATGTAAATTTGAAGCAAGTAAATGCTCGGTTGTGTTCATCAAAAGAAAAGGGAAATCGCTTTTCACCAACTGGGTTGTAGGTTTTGGTTCGCGGATGAGGTGATGAGAGAGAGTAACATGGTTTCGAGAGCTATACTGCTGTCCATAACAGCCGCAGATGCCGCCATTAACACACCGCCATCCTTGCGAACCTCTTCAACTCTACTCCCATCACTCAAACCGGCAGAAGCAGGCAACCTAACTCCAACCACCCAATTCAACCAACAAGTGAAAGTGAATCCATGTCTGTCTTCGGGCAATGATCATCTCACTCACGGCAAGCTCTTTTCGCTCCTCAAGTCCCCGCCCCATCTATCTGAAGCAAGAAGATTGCACGCTCTTCTCCTGGTTGCCGGTTACTTCCGCCCGACCGCTACTAACATCAGCGTGTTGGGTTCCCAGCTCGTCAATGTCTACATCCGACTCGGATGCCTCCACCATGCGCTCCTCGTCTTCCACCACCTCCCCTACAAAAGCAACCTCTCCTCGAACGCCATTCTCAGAGGTTTTGTCGATGCCGGTCACTTCTCCAAAGCAGTTGAATTATATCACTCGATGCTCCGCCTAGGCCTAGTTCCCGATAATTACACCTACCCACTAATCCTCAAGGCTTGTTCTGGGTTATCTGCTCTTGAAGAAGGCCGAAAGGTTCAAGATTTAGTTTATTTCAACGAAGCTTCTCGCAACCTGAGGCCCAATGCTTACGTCGGATGTGCTTTGATTGACATGTTTGCGAAATGTGGCAGCCTGGACGAAGCGCGGATGGTGTTTGATGATATGCCGGACAAAGATCTAGCCTCGTGGACTGCTATGATATGTGGGACTGCACACAATGGGGAGTGGCTCCAAGCATTGTCTTTGTTCTCCAGGATGAGATCGCAACTGATAGAGCCTGATGCGGTGATTCTGGCAGCTCTTCTTCCTTCGTGTGGCAGATTGAAAGCAAAACCAGTTGGTATGGCCTTGCAAGGTTGTGCAGTGAGAAGCGGCTTTGAGAATGATTTGTTTCTGACAAATGCTCTGATGGACATGTACTGTAAATGCGGGGACACCAGTGAAGCTTTCTTTGTATTTGTCAACATGGTCTGTAAGGACTTAATCTCTTGGAGTACCTTAATTGCCGGTTACTCACAGAACTCCCAATACCGTGAGAGCCTTGAGATATACTTGGAGATGAAGAGGTCTGGTGTAAAAACTAATGCAGTTATTGCTGCAAGTGTTCTTCCTGGATTTGCCAAGCTCAAACTGTTGAGACGGGGAAAAGAGATGCACACTTATATCCTAAAACAAGGGTTTGAATGTGATAATGTTATTGGGACTGCACTGGTCGATATGTACTCTACCTGTGGGTCCTACAGAGAAGCGGAACACATTTTCCAAATGATGTCAAATAGGGACATCACTCTGTGGAACTCGATAATTGCAGGGCATGCTTCCAATGAGGATTATGCTTCTGCTTTTACAATCTTTCGAAGAATTTGGGGATCTAAGCTTAAACCAAATTTCATAACATTGCTGAGCATCCTTCCGGTATGTACCAAAATGGGGGCCCTCAAGCAGGGCAAGGAAGTCCATGGTTATGCGATTCGAAGTGGCCTTGGAATGGTCATTTCTGTCGGAAACTCTCTCATAGACATGTACTGCAAAACTGGATACCTGGAGATGGGGGTGAAGGTTTTTGATCATGTTATTGAAAAGAGTGTTGTGACTTACAACACAATCATCTCTGCTCATGGTATTCATGGATATATAGAGCAGGCACTTTCATTTTTTGATCAAATGAAGGCAGCAAAAATAATGCCCAATAAAGTCACTTTCACTGGACTCTTGTCAGCTTGTGGTCATGCAGGTCTAGTTGATACAGGTCGAGTCTTCTACAATTCCATGTCAGATGATTATGGTTTGCTTCCAGAGATGGAGCACTACTCATGCATGGTTGACCTACTTGGTAGAGCAGGACAGTTTGAGGATGCTTGTAATTTTATCAAAAGAATGTCGGTGGAACCAGACGTTGACATATTGGGAAGCCTACTTGCTGCCTGCAGAGTCCATAACAAGGTAGAGCTTGCAGATCTTGTCGGGAGGCAGATTTTGAGGAAAAGGTTGAAAGATTCTGGCTGTCACATCCTGTTATCCAATATATATGCATCTTCTGAAAGATGGGAAGATGCATCCAAGGTGAGAAGTATGATAAAAGAAAAAGGCTTAGTAAAGAAACCTGGAAGGAGCTGGATTCAGATAGGTCATCATATTTGTTCATTTAGTGCGACAACTACAACAAACCCAGATTTCCATACGATCGAAGAGATCTTCATAAGTTTGGTGTTGGAGATGAAGGTAGGATATGTGCTGGATCCAAGCTTCCTTTTCCATGATCATGATGTTGAAGATAGCTGCCCTCCATTTACCGGGAAAAGAAAATGAAGATAGCTGGATTCGAATTACTGTTAAATATTCAGGGTGACTTTGTCCGAAAATTGCACTGGCACATCTTAAAATCCTTTCAATCGGAGGAGTTAGCAATAAGGATGCTTGGGATCATTATATGCATGATCGTGGGATGGAGGTAAGCATATAACATACCGGACGCATATATGGATGGTGAGACATGAAGTATTCCTGTTTAGCATCAAACACCGGTCCTCTGCACGGGTGTAACAATTGTTGATGAAGTCTGTGTTGGCAAGGGCACGGATACAAACAAAAGACAGGACTGGTGGTGGCTAACGTCATGCCTATTGCAGCAATTAAAGAGATTCCATCTGTGGCTTTGAGGAGAGTTTAACATTTCCTTGCAGCGAAGCAGCACATATAAGCAGGTTCATCCTGATGTGTGGCCAGATAAGTCCTCGATTGGGGGATGGGTATCTATTCTCTCCACGAGGATGTTGGGCCACAATTGTCACAGAACTGTGGTGGGCATGTTTTTACGCTTACGGAGGGGAGTCCAAATGATTTTAAGGCTTGTATAGGTGTAGTTCTGGATTTCTACTACATTCTTATACTAGCAATTCTTTTGATCCTCTTTGCGAAGTAACAGCGCATGCGCATGTAATAATGGTAGTACCATTGCGGAGCCCCAGTATCTGAAGTCTGATTGCATACTCTCTCTGGCAAAGCAATGGCTCCTAACACCGTTGGAAGCATATGCAGCCATATCTGATTCGAATTATGTGAACATCACCATCTTTATAGACGCATACAGTTTTGGAAATAGAACTTCTGCCATGATGCCGCCAAACCAGAAAGAGAACACATTGAACAAAATTCCTGGCACAGAAAGTATAGTGATAGGGATGGAACCGAATTAGGTTCCCTTTTTCTCTCTTCTAGCGCATGTGGATAATGCACAGAATTGCACCAGAGGTATCAAACCTCTGTTTGTCTATCCCTACTGCCCCTCATTTCAAAGAGAACTCTTTAAGAGAAAAATCAGTGAAGTTCGGCTTTGCATGTGGTCGACCTCTAGCAAAAAGAGAACTACAAACTTTGAACTAGAACTCCACTAGTGTTGCTAGTTTCCAAGTTGTCACTAAACATCAACTGCATACACGTATCCTGTCCAATGAACAGCATCTATTAAACTATGATCTGAAAGCATGTGACCAAGGATCACAGCCTCTTTAGACGGAATTTAGTCGTCCTTACAACAGATAAAGGGTGCAACTAAGGAAAGACTTCGTACCAAAAAGAATGTAGAAAGTAGAGAACAAATTCCATGGAAGGTAAAGATTACAAGGCCATCTTGGTATGATTGCGTGGGTCCTCTTGCTTGATACCAGTAGAGGTCATCTCAAGTTAGAACACCCTCCTTTAAACATTCGGCTATCACATATTTAAGTTGAAGCATCTTGTCCCGAGCCAACTGCAATGAATAAGAGCAGATGCATACATGTCATAACCAAGTAATGAAGTAACTGCTACATGTGAATTGTGAGAATCATGGACGGCAACAGTGTAACAGAAATTCAGACAGGTGGCCCTGGCTGTGGCATAGAGCCTAGAGGACCCAGTATTCAGTTGGTAATCTAAGGATCTCCGAGATAAAGCTACATATGTACATACAATTAGATTACCAAACTAAGAGTCACGGTACTGTGATGGCATGATACACAAGAATTTACAATAGGTAACAACAAGTAATTCCTGTTTAGCATTTCAAACTGCTGCATGCCCCTACCCATATAATAATGAAATAAGAAACCTCACCTTGTGGACCGCTGTGATTTTCCTGTGAGCTTCATGAAGTTGGGCCTCAATTGCTTCTTCGGCTTGCAAGAGTAACTTTCTCTGTAAAGCTCCTGCCAGGACAGAAGAATCGTTACCATTAGAATTCAGTGTAAATCGGAGTGCATGGTCAGCTAGAGCCTTTAGGAATCAGAATCTAACCGCTGTTAAGATAACATGTTACTCAAAAGATATAAGAACAACATAATTATTGCTTTTGCTTTGCAGGCAGGAGCCATCAGCATAGAGCCTCTTCAAAGCGAATCACAGCCTTTTTACTCCCATAGTGCAAACAATATTACAAAATTCCCAGGACTATTTGAGAGGACAGAGTGAAAAACCAAATTAAGTAGACATTGACAAGAGATACACAAATATACTAGCATGGTTAAACCACAGCGGTAACAAATGATGTAAGAAGAGAGCATATTTCCGCAAAACGCTATATGGCATTCATGGCCGACTTTCTGAAACATAGAAGGAAAGAAAATGTAGACAACTCTTAATACCACAACCTGATTGGTCCAGTGATACCACAACTTGATTGGTCCAGTGCATCCTTTCAGTAATTGCAACTACACATACTATAGGTATATATATTGCTGAACTGAGGCAGAAATTGAAGTGCAACCAAAACTTGACATATAGCAACTTCAATCTTAAGACTGTAAATGAGCAAACAATATAGTTCCATACGTTGTCTCTCCACAGTCCCTTTAAACTCTATCTGGTGTGCGTCCAGCCCCTCAAGTGTGCTCCTGCAATCCTGGAGATGCTGATTAACCTCTTCTTTGAACCTTTCATGTATGACCTTCAGTTGTTCCTGTTGCTCTGTGTGCCAGATTCACTCAATAAACCTTCACTATGAAAGGGAGAACAAAGGCTGAATAGACATCAATCAGCTCATCAAAATATCACAGGGACATTACAGTCATTATGGACTTCAGACCACCTGGAAGGAACCTTTTCTCTCTAAGAAGGAGACATTGATGTATCAAAGGAATAGCAGTTTACAGCTAGAAATGCTATTTGTTCCACCTTAATAATGACCTGACCAACGAAAGAAATGGTAGAGGATTGAGTAGTTCTTGTCACGACAAAGTCATGGTTCTCTCAAAAGAATCATACACAACTGCACACGTTATTATGGAAGAGCGAATTCCATGTTAATGGACCAATAAAACTAACACACTTGACATGCACCGAATGGCACATTGCTGCTTAAAATTTACTCCCAAACAGGTCATAGGTCGTCGTTAACTACGGTCCTGGTATTTTATTACCACATTAGCATGCACGATACATGAGGTACTTACACCAACCCACGCGCAGGGCGACAAAAAACTTTTATGTCCTCTATTGTCTCTAGAGTATACGCTAAAGAATATTATGGACATCTGACGCTGTGTCAAACAGTAAATATCTTTAGCAGAATCATCTGCATTTGCATATGAAAGGATACAATCAGTCCAGTGCAACACGTGATCTTGTTATAGATCTGTAGCACTTGATAAGACCAATCAATTGGTTTATAATGTCTCACCTTGAAATCTAGTTTCCAATTGTTTTTTTTTGGATCTACTCACGCTTATTAGCTTCCCCCTGAAACATCGTCATAACCACACCTTAATAATATATTCCTTGAACTTCTAAAAAAAACTAATTGTACAATACCTACACATTTGTTTGAATCTGAGATTCAGCATTCTGCAACTGCAAATGTATATCCTCAGAGACAGACATCAGTTTTTCAGCAGATATTTTGCTAGTCCTGGACTTCATTTTGCTTTTAACTCTTTCTAAAGCCAAAGCAAACAGACTGACAGCACTGTAACATTGTGAAGCAAAACAAAAATCAGAAAGAGTGTTTATTGATTTATAAAATATACTCGATATTCTATTGGAACTTCTTAATGCTTTATCCAACAGAAGAGTAAAACCTGGCGAGCCCATCGCCTTGGGTCTGTTGTAAAGGCCTGTGGAACCCTTTACTTTCTTCAGACCCTGTCCAGTTGGTACAATCAAAGACCAGATTTAAAATAACAAGAATGGCTGGCAATGCTACTTTAATGTAAACAAAGCAAAAGTTGGTCAGCAACGAGATGAATAAAACATATTGATCCTGTTGGAGGCATGCCTTTTAGAGAAGCTGGGGTGGGACTAAATTCAGTAATTTCAGCATCCTCTTGGCCACGATGCCTTTTTGGTGGACGAAGCACAAAATTTGGTTTCTCAGGGGTACCGATTTCTGGAGATAATAATTCTGTTCCCTTGTTACCTGCATGTGTCCGTCAGAAAAAATTAAGTGAACCTCCAGTGTTATAAATCATGGTCAACCAAAATCTCTCCTACAACAAAGCACATAGACATCGGATGGAAATCTGAATGTATGCATGGTAGATAATAGGTATATGCTTAAACCTGTCGCTATGATGATGACCTCCCCATACCCTCTTCGCAAGTCCTGCGGGTAGTGCGGTGCACGAGGCTTCCATGATTGCGGAGCTCTGGGAGGTTTGAAGTACGCAGCCTTTCCCAGACATTCGAGAAGATGTTTTTTACGATTATCGAACCCGTGACGTCCAGGCACTAGGAGCAACCTTTACCTTTGCGCCAGAACCTTAGTAAGTAATTACCTTTTTTTCAATTTCGTTCAGATTAAACTTCTTCTGGTGTTTCTTCTAACAATTGCACTTCCCTAGATATTAAAGAACATATACTATCTCAAACGACAAATCTTACGAGTGCCCTTTCTTCCACAGACAAGACAAGACAGGCTGGCACGTATAGCTGGTTAGACCATATGAAGGTTGGGGAAGACCCTGCCGTTGAAAAACCCGTGTCAATCAATGCCCAAGTAAGATTTGTTAGCCAGATTTAGCTAGAGTTCAAGTAGTACCAGCCTGAAATGAGAAGCTCTTCAGTTATAAATGGGCCTATTCAAGGAAGTATTGGACATGACTTGAAAAGCGTCGAAATAGATGCCTAGTCTGATAGTGTACATGCTCCCTAAATCCAAATATCCTTGTTGTGGATAGATTCAAGTATTATGACTTCTAAATACGTTGTTTGCTATTTTGAATTATATCTTCTATTGTGGTGCACTAGTCTGTACCAGTGTAGCTCCGCACTATTTTAAAACTTTCCTCTAGGGACAATATGAGAAGGTTTTTAATTGTAATATCTCCTGCATTTTAGAGTAGTGCTATACGGCTGACTTTAGGTGTGTTTTACTCATCACATGGTCGATAATCATAAGTTTTATTTTATTTTTTTCTCTGTTGTTTTCTTGATCAGCCAAACTCCCAGAACTTCCAACACCCAGAGGGCAGATCACACGCAGAAAAGGACAATAGTGACAGTCTTCCCAATTTCGTTTCTCAATGATTTCACTCCCACGCAATATGGCTGACTGCAATTTATAGTCTGGAGTCCTCTCTGTTTAAGATGATTGGACCCCAGTCAGCCGTGAAGTTTGGAGTCAAAAGTTGGAAAACAGATTTAATAAGAGTAGAACTACTCGGAAGATAGCAAGTTAGCAACACAGTACACATTTGGTTGCACTAGAAATTGCTGGGCTGTCAACTGGGAAGGGGTACAGTCCCAACATTGACGGTGATCTGAGGCTCGGAGCACCAATGACACTTCTGATCAGGCAGACCTTGTCTTGTAGCTGACAAAGTTCAAATTTGATCTTGGACTAACTTTTGCAAAGTAGTACATCTTGTAGCCATGGGATTTTATGACATGGAAGTGAAAACCACTAAGTGTTTATTTATCTACTCTATTATTTTCCGCCATGTTTGGTGTGTGTGTGTGTGTGTTGGGGGCGGAGGAATGAATGGCCAGGTAGAACATAGAAGTTTCTACAGCTAAATGCCTAAACTAAGTTAATCGCGTAGCAACAAACTCAAGGAGATTGTGAACAGAACTGATCTGTCACGATTCAAAGTAGTCATGGAAGGTAACCATGCCCAACAAAAAAAAAATTATGGAATCTCACCATAAAATCAGTTTTCTTACAAGGAGCAGTCAAAACATTCTATAAGCACACTTCTTCTCAGAAACTCTTAAGCCTTAACACATGTACTGGAGGTGTGAACCAAATAATAAAGAGATGTATGTGTGCTTAGTGCAATTGTAACCTTCAATAGGAGAATCGTCCTCAGCGCTCTCAGAATCCCGTTCTTCAGATGAAGATCTATAAAGTCTGCATTCTGTGTGGTATTTTTTCATGGTAGTTACCGATTTCAGATCAGGAGAATCTTCAAGTTCCCCTGCACCATCCTGTAGGTTCAATAAGGGAAAGCAAAAGGGATAAAAAGGACAAAAGCAGACCAGAAACTGATGCCGTCACCAACAGAATCAGTACCAAGAGTAAAATTAAATTAAGGATACAGGTGATTCCACATAGGTGTACGTTTTATAGTAGTCTGGTTTTGAGTTTTGCAGACTCTTGAAGCTACGGATTCCTCCTGTATTGAAAACTCTCTGTGGAGGACTACAATGATTGGGTTCAGGTGACATGTTAGGTGAAAAGTTTTGGCTGGGTGCTTTCAGGCCAAATGTGGGGCTGAGATCATACTCCGGCCGTGCAATGTTCGTCAAGGATGGGATGGCTAAGTTTTCTTGCTGATCGACATTTTCCTCTAATGTTGGCCGATCAATATCACCCAGCTTATGTGTCATTTTCATAACTGGGGTTTGATCTGAATCTTTTTGTTGGATATCGTTCTTTGCCTCAGCAAGATCAATCTTTTTCTCGGGAGGGGAACTCTTGAAACTTCCTATTGTATGTCCAAGCAATGATGATTTCTCAACAGCAGTTTTTGCTTTGTTCCTATTGACTGAAGCCTGATCTAAATTCTCTTGTTCAAGGGAACAAGTCCTGAGTAACTCATTTGTGGAACTTTTCTTCTCACTCTTCTTTCTGCTGGACATTGAAGGCCCAGCAGCACATAGTCTCCCGGACAATCCTTCTTCAAATGAAAAGAGGCTTTTCTCTCGATGCTTCTGTTCGTGACTATGGGATGCCACGTGCTTACCTTTCATCCGTTGCACTTTGGTTGAAGATCTCTTCTGGGTCAAAGAACGGGTCACCGGTCTCCTGGTGGATTGATTAGGACTTTCGGAATCACTTTCAACTGTGTCTGAATTCTCTCTAGGGTTGGTCATCGGAGTACGCTTTTCATCACTGCTCAACTCTGCCTTTAAACTATTTGCACCCTTCTCAAGAGCCTGAGAATTGGAAGTTTGCTTGTTTGGTGAAGAAACGGTTCCCAAGATATCCCAAAGCTTCATTCTTAAACTTTCATTTCCCTGGTTTCCTGCTGTCTTTGTTTTGTCCTCTACCACTTCTTTTTCTGGCACAAGAACTTCTTGTGCAGTTTCCTTCATCCTAGGTACAGTATCGTCCTCCCTGCCTCCATTCCTTCTATAGGTCACGCTGTTGAACTTCTTCTGCATGCCACCACGAGCCTGCAAAATTGAAGTCTGATTTGCAAAAAACTGAACAGAATATGATTCCGGTTTACCCTTTATAACCCCATCGAGCTTGCAGCTTGAGACTGGTAGAGTAGAAGTTTGTTTTGGACTACAAACTACCTCTGGAGATGGTACGTTTTGGTGGAAGGATCTAGTAGAAACCCAAGGGGAATTCTCTTGCTCTGGAGCCTCACTTTGCTTTTCCATAGTGGAAGCCTTGACTCCTTTGAGGTATTGTCGATCTCCATTGGAGTTCCCCTGGGTGGAAATTGCATACTCTTCCATTGGCAACGCGGCCACATCTTCCCCTACGTTTCTGGGTCTAGCTTTGGCCAACGAATCTACGACAACCCCTATTGAAATCTTCCTGGACTGGCTACATGGTTGGTGATTGCTACCAAAACTCCAACGGTCACTCGTTCGTTCCTGAAATATAAGTTTCAAGGGCATCAAAATATTTGTTACAATAAAACCGGTACAGAACAGCCATAAGGACTATCAAACATAAAGCACGACAATGGGGCCTGATCCTAAAACAGTTAAATGCAATCACGTAAATATGATTTGGCTTTTCCATAGATAGATCAATCCTTTGCATTACATAAGCACGGAAAACTATTCACATCACATAGAACAAGATTGATATCTCAGAAAAACCGATATTGATACTAAAATTAGAGATGGTGGGTGTCAGCTGCTCACGTCTTGCAAATTGTGTTGCCTATCGATCTCCATTGCCATAACTTGAGCTGATGTGAAGTAACTAGATCTGAAATCAAACAAAACTCTTCATAGTACACAAATAAAAGCGGCTGGAGATAATATAAGAGAGTAAAGGCCTAATTCAGACATACACAAAACAAGCACACGCAAACATAAACCGATTATGTGCACAAATCCGTGCATATAAATGCGTATAGAAATGCATACATAGTGAGGTAGCAAGTATAGTCTGAAATAACGAAACTGTTAACAGCGCTACCATTTATCCCCTATAAAGAACGCATAGTTAACGTGGAAATGTAAATCTCATGAAAAGTTGACACTATCTTCGGTTTCAGATATTCAAAAGCATCTACCAGCTCACCGTCTACTGGCATACCACTAGTAATGGCCATGAACTCAAAATTTAAGCATAACATCATGTTTATATGATCATGGTGACAAAAGTACGGCTATTACAGATGGATATCATGATATGGCAAAGAGGAAATCAAATTGACACAAAAATCGGGGAAAAGCATTACGAATCAAGCACAAATTGAGGAAAATCAGCCGATTGAAACGAACAGAACTGGAAAACCAATTACCTGCGAGCTGTTTGGCACCGATAATTTCATCTCCCCAATTCTAATAGAAGATGTTGAGTCGGAGTCAAATTAGAGAGCAATGGATTTCCAAAATGAGGAGAGGACTATGAGCTTATGATACCGACAAGGATCGAAAATTTTCAAAAGGCGGTAAGCGAGGCGGGAAAATAAAAATTTTAATCGCGGGACACGGCCTCCGTTCGCGGGTCGGCTATGATTGTGGAGGGTATCTTATATACCCCTCTAATATAAGGGCATAGTTACCGGAATCGGACCGAATACCCACCCGGTAAAAGTACCCAACGGTTTAACATTTATTAGTTTGACTCGTGATTCAATCAAAATTTTCCCAACGGTTTAACATTTGTTAGTTTGACTTGTGATTCAATCAAATTTAATCTAATCGTATACACATGAAATTCAAAACTGAATTAATATTAACCGATTATCACTTACTTGGACATTTTTTTAAAAACTTTTCTATTTTGACTTTTTGAAATATTTTGAACTTACTTACTTTTATAATAATAATTTGAATTCCCCCCTCCCTCTTTCAAAATTTAATTTGAACTCTTTCTTTGCCATTTGAAGTTCAATCAATTTTATAAAATTTACATTTCTCTATGTGTTTATGTCAACATGTCTCGCTCAAAAATTTTCTTCATATCTTTGCAATTCCATTAGTTTTTATATTTTGTCAAAAGTAATTCTCTATATATTCTTTTTAATCTTAATTTTTTTTTTTTTAGATAAACTCAATATTCTCCATCAGTTTTGCTCTCTAACTACCATAGTCTCCTTCCTTTTATTTTTTGACATTTTATATATATGATTTACTCCCTCATTTTATTTTTAACTATTGATTATATCTCTTTTTTTTTATGGTTTTGAGTAATACAAATCTCAACACACAGGTTATTATTGCTAATATTATCACTAGAATCGCCATTAGTTAGGAGAAACTATTTCTATAATTTCATACTTGGTCATTCTTGTTAGGCTTACAGGTATAAGACCTCTCAACAAGTATTTTGATACTTTTTACTTATGTCTGCAATACACAAAATCAAAACTAGTTTATAAATGAATACTCAAACAAAAGAAAAAAATACAGTTAATTCAATAATTTTATTTTAAGCGTAAAAAATATAATGGTATATTATGACAACAGCGTGGATTTGTTCTAGCGGGGCATCCCATGTTAGAATCTTAGCAACTTCACTTAAAATTTTACAACTTTACTCTCAGTACAGGTTTTCACAGGTCAAACAAGTGATAATGGTGATAAAATTATGGTGGTGGAAAGAGAAACCTTCCGATCTTATCCCTTCTCCTTCGATCAAGTAGAATCCTATTGTCGTTTTTTGTCTATAAAATGAACTAAAAGTTTTATGGCTATAATATTTTGTCAAAAATATTAAGTAAATACGGGGAAAAAAGTGAATTATAAGTATAAACTTAAATGACATTTTTAAGATTACTTCAAAATGTAATTACATGACTTTCAAATGAATGAGCAACGCATTTTAACAAGTGAATCTCAAACGGACGAGCAACACATTTCAGAGCTGGCTGTTACTTTCTACGATAAAAATTTGAGAATTTATATTTATATCTATATTATATATAAAGAGAATACCATTTATGGTGTAACATACTTTTTTACAGTTACATAAGTACCATAATAATAGAATAGTGATATGTAACATTGTAAGAAATTTTTTAAAAAGTGACACAAAACAAAATTTCTAAATAATAAATAACTACATGTTCTCAACCTATTCTGGTCGTACCCAAGGGCCCAATAAGGGTCTCATTTCATGCGAACACGTCAACGGATTCAACAGTCAATTCTTCAACGCTTCAAACTGGTCAAAGTGCGGGAGCCCAAGTCACGTGCATTCTTTGCTTCACACGCCTCACGTTCGACTTAGTCACCAATTATTTTACATCAACGTTACTCACGGTAGCACGTTCGTCACACCAAAACCACCCGAGAACTTCTTCACCAAAAATATCGACCGATTGCGCAACCGGGACAACGGGGTCAAGGGGCAAAGGCCTTGGCCAACCCCATGGGGTCGGCCTCGGCCTCCCATGGGAGGTTGGCTTTGGCCTTCCCCCCCCGGTTCTTCACTTTTCGCACAAGGTCCTTTTTTGCACTTTGTTCGGTGCGTACGCTTTGTATGTGACTTTAGCACCTTGTTCGTCACATGGGTATGATTCACGTCGACACGATCGTCGCAACGCAACTTTCGGATTCATCATCGCTCATTAAAGCACCTACCGTCGGCGCGCCCGAAGTTCACCCAAAGGGGGAGTGGCCTTGGCCTTCCTTCATGGGAGTTGGCCATTGGCCTTGGCCACCCCTTAGGGTCGGCCTCGGCCTCACCAAGGGGTAGGCCTCGACCTCCCCAGGGGTGGTGGCCTTGGCCTTCCCCCAATCTTTGGCCTATGGCCACCCTCCCGCGCGCACTTGTTTTCTCAAGTCTTTGCACCTTCGCGATGTTTACTGGCGTTCGTGCATGAACCTCGCGACGTCCGTCGCGCATGAACCTCGCGACGTCCGTCGCGCATGAACCTCGCGACGTCCGTCGTGCATGAACCTCGCGACGTCCGTCGTCCATCAACCTCGCAACGTCCGTCCCGCATGAACCTCGAGACGTCCGTCGTGCATGAACCTCGCGACGTCCGTCGTCCATCAACCTCGCGACGTCCGTCGCGCATCAACCATGCAACGTCCGTCCTCCATCAACCTCGCGACGTCCGTCCTCCATCAACCTCTCGACGTCCGTCGCGCATCAACCTCGCGACGTCCGTCCTCCATCAACCTCTCGACGTCCGTCGCGCATCAACCTCGCGACGTCCGTCCTCCGTCAACCTCTCGACGTCCGTCGCGCATCAACCTCCCGACGTCCGTCCTCCATCAACCTCGCGACGTCCGTCGGGCATGAACCTCGCGACGTCTGTCGTCCATCAACCTCGCGACGTCCGTCGGGCATCAACCTCGCGACGTCCGTCCTCCATCAACCTCGCGACGTCCGTCGCCCATCAACCTCGCTACGTCCGTCGGGCATGAACCTCGAGATGTCCGTCGCACGTGAACCTCGTGACGTCAGTCGCGCCTCAACCTCGAGACGTCCGTCGCGCATGAACCTCGAGACGTCCGTCGTCGTCCGCGATGCCCGTCGCCCAAAGTCGCGCACTACCACCGAATGACCCGTCACTGACGACCGCGTACCATCACTTACAACTTTTTCATTACTACATTTGCATTCATCATCTTGTTATGACAGGTACACTCAGCTCAAATCCCATCTTTGGGACACCCGACGCGTGCCCGTGCACCGTCTCTACGACATTCGTCGCCGCGCCCATGCGCCATTCTTATAACGTGTGCCTCGGCACCAACTATAGCTCCGCGACGTTCGTCGCCGCGTCCGTACGCCATCTTCAGGATACGTGCCCCCGGCACCAAGTATAGCTCCGCGACGTTCGTCGCCGCACCCGTGCGCCATTCTCATCATGTGTGCCCTCGGCACCAACTATAGCTTCGCGACCTTCGTCGCCGCGTCCGTACGCCATCTTCATGATACGTGCCCCCGGCACCAAGTATAGCTCTGCGACGTTCGTCGCCGCGCCCGTGCGCCATTCTCATCATGAGTGCCCCCGGCACCAAGTATTGCTTCGCGACATTCGTCGCCGCACCACTCTCATGACATGTGCTCCGGCACTGGGGGCTTGCGTTGGCACCCTTATGGACTATGACCCCTGGGTCACTCCGAGACGGGAGCAGGTATTCGGAGGGCATCTCACCTAGTCTGCCTGGCAGTTGGGCGTTGGGTCTTCACCACCACCTCCAGGCCTATGGGACTCTGCAAGGGCTTGGATTGGAGGCTAGATCAAGGGGTTTCTCTGGCCACACTGACGCTGTGGGAGCCAGTCTTTCCAGACAGACAGAGCGACGCTGTACGGGGCAGACCGGGTGAATATGCGATTCGACAGTCCGCGGAGCACCGACAGCTGTGGACCCCTCAGTGACGTGTCACTCCAGGGGAGCGCCACGTGTCGCGTGATGACATCATCATCTCAACCTCTATAAATAGAGGTCTTGAGAATTCATTTGAAGGGGGATTTTTGGGACATTTTCAGAACACTTTCACTTTCTCACTCTAAAATCCTAGAGAGAGAAACATACAGGACCCTGACTTCGGACATAAGCATCAGACTGTGACTGTCGTCGTGTATTCACTCTGCGCCATCGCCCTCGCAGCACTGCCACCCTCAAGCTCTGTCTGGGAAGCCCTTGGTCTCTGCCCTTGCTGTGTCTCACATCATCACACTTGACATCCGAGTCGGACTGCATTCCTTGTGGCGCCTCCACGTCGACTGCGAACCCACATTCCTTGGCATCACTACCCTAATGATATATTTGGTTTTCACAATTTAAAATTCACTTTACCAAATGTGGCTATAAGCACATATAGATGATGTTTGAGTTTTTTAACAAAATTTATATTTCTAATTTTAATTTTCAGATTCACTTTACCTTAAGGACATGTTTCATTTTTATATTTATTTTACTTGAATGTGATAATAAACATTTTTACATGATACTCACTCTATCTCACATAATTTAATCAACTTTTCTTTTTAGGGCGTCTCAAAAAAATTATTCATTTATAAATTTAAAAATATTTTGTAGGTATTTTTACATATTTACCCTTTCTACAAATTTTTATTCTATTTCTCTCTTCGGATTTAAATCTACATCAACTATTTTTCTCTCTTTTGGCTCACATTCTTATACTTTTTTTTATTCATTTATCTCCTTACACTTAACACTCCACTAATCTATTTTCTCTTTCTCTTAGTCAACTTTCTTTCTCTTTTCTCTTTGAATTGTAGAGTGAGAAACACATAATATATCACTTAAAGTCTTAATTTGTGTGAAAAAATTAATAAAATTATGTGAGACGGAAATAGTACTTGATTATATTTAAAAGGGATAATTACAGCAGTGTTTTGAGGTTATGACGATATTATAGTCAAGGATATTAAGTTTCAAAATGTAATATTTATGTCCATCCGTCAGGGTTCCGGTCAAAAAGTGAAATTTTTTAATGTTGTCACAATATGTATTTTTAAAATGACAATAAAACCTTTATACTGTATATACCATTTAAAAAAAAATTAAATTACGACTTAAAAAATTAGGGCCTATTTTTCAAATTAAGGTTTTAAAACCCTAATTTTTGAACACTATCACACCCCCACTCCTACCCTGCTGCCCCCCCCCCCCAGGCACCTTCCTTTGCCTCACTTAACCCTGTTAGCGCCGAGGGCCTTGGTGTCGAATGTGTGGTCCCCATTCGTTGGCGAGGAGGAAGGGGAGGAATGATTGGCGATGAGGAAGGGGGATGAATGAGTGCGGTGATGGGGAAGGGGGATGAATGAGTGCCGCAACGGGGAAGAACGAGGGTGGTTGTAGCGACATGGAAAGAAGAGGGTGGTTGTAATGATGGGGAAGGGGGAGGGTGGGTGTGGCAACGGGGATGAGGGGAAAGTGGTTGCAGCGACAAGGAAGAAGGAGGGTGGTTGCTGCAATGGGGAAGGGGATGGTGGTTGGGACTTGCGGCGACGGGAAAAAGGGAGGCAGACGAGGTGACAGGGTGACGGGGAGGGGGGGGACAAAGGGTTGCAGCGGTAGGGGGAGTATGATAGACAAAATAGGCTGGGGGGAGGGAAGGTGAGGAAGAGTAAACAATAAAGTCAATTTTTTTTTAAGATGAAGTTATGGTATTTGAAAAAAATAGCCTTCTAATTTAACAGCAACAATGTCATTTTCTTAGAATCGTTAGGTTTTTTTAAGATTCAGTTTGGTCAACAGATACAAATGTAATTTGTTCAAACAAATGGACATACATATAATATTATCATATAACTTTAGAGACACCGTTGTAATTATTCATATTTAAAAAGTTGATATAATAATTTATTTTGGCATAATGTAACAAGAAGACGACATCAGAAATTGGGCTCAAGCCGCAGTGGTGTGAGTAGATAGAGTGGAAGCATCTCCCATACGAAGATAACGGGGGAGGTGGGTGTGTGGGACTTACCTGAGTCCAACGCCTGCGCCCAAAACATCAAACCGTCGCCTTCTTGAAATGGCAACCCTCACAGACCTTGCTCATTTCACCACCACCACTACTAGTAGCGGTCACGTTCTTTTTCCGGCTACCAATTGCCACGGACTACCCTCCTCCACGTCGTCGACATTTCTCAATTCTCGAAACTTCTTCCCATCCCCTCCGACCCGCAGATGCGACAGGCTTAACTGCAGCAGGTTGAAATTCCGGTGCTCCGTGTCCACAATTACTCCTCCAATCAAAGGTGTCGCTCCAGACGGTGGTCAGTCTCAATTGGATTGCGTCATCGTAGGCGCCGGTATCAGTGGGCTCTGCATCGCCCAGGCCCTCGCTACCAAGCACCCCGACGTGGCCCAGAATGTGATTGTCTCGGAGGCTAAAGATCGCGTGGGTGGCAATATAATTACGGTGGAGAGGGATGGCTTTCTCTGGGAAGAAGGCCCCAACAGCTTCCAGCCCTCCGATCCCATGCTCACCATGGTGGTACGTCTTCTTCCTTCCTTCTCCTCCTTAGGGTTTAGGGTTCCTTCAGACCTGTTGTTCCAGTGTAATGGCTGCATTCTTGAAACATTCATTATTTATATCGACAATACAGTAAGATATTCCTTAGAAGCGATACTGGGGAAATTGATGCATAATCAACATATACTGAGAAACTAACCTATATAATTCCTCTTAGAATAGGCTACGCCAGGTGCAAATACCTTAATTGTGCGTCCTTCCTTAAATTTGTTTCAAGTTTAATATCTGCTAATGTAGTTATATGTCAGAGGGTTCAATGAAACTATAGTATCCCTGCATTTGAGTGAAAAGGGCAAAGGTGGTGTTGTGTTAAGTTTGTAAACGAAGAGTTGTTAGCTCCATGAACAGATGGTGCGTCAGATATAACTATTTCCCACCTCATAAATTCCCTTTCTCTAGATCTCTAGTTTGATGCAATCTCAGTAGAATAATAATCATTAAGAATTTCGGTGTACAAGTATAACTTCCTGTTTATCGAATTAGATAGTCAGTGAGGCTTATTCAAGTCCCAATTTTGTGATGCTGACACAAGACACTGCCATTGACATTGATCAACTTCCGGTTTCATTTGAAGGATGTTTTTTGCAATGGGTACCAAACCGCTGGGGGAGTTTATTGAAGGTAACCTAGTTGTGTAACTAAGAATAGTACCACTAGGTAGGCATAGTAGAAGTGTTAGAGGTATATTGACTTCCCCATTTAGCACCTTCTCTTCCTCTATCAGTTTGTGGTCTAGTCCTTTCTGCTCCTTCACTCTTATTAGCTGCGCTTTTTGAAGGCTCACCCTCCCCTGTCAGATCACTAGGCAATCAGTAATCATTATCTCTCTAGCCTCTAGATAATACAAGCATAATGTTCAACCTCGCGGAGGTCCAATCCGGCAAAGGCTTGATAACACTCATCTTCCTCATGGAAACCATTGCAACTAAGCTTAATTCAGGAACTTTTCTAGGCTAATCTTCTGAGGGACCCTCTATTTCCTTCTTCTCCCCCTCTTGCAACTAATGTAGATACTTGAGTTCTTGTTGTATTGCAATCTTCTCTTACCCATTTCTACCTCATCTTTTTCCTAATATCCTCCTATTTATTTGTTTTGATGCTTAATGCCGACTTTTCTACTTCATAATGAAAGAATTGCATTTGATACATGATCTTCTTTTTTTTTTTTTTTTTTAATACTTAAAAATACTTTTTGACACAGCCTTCCAGCTCAAATTGAAACAATTGAGAAAAATGAACTGTTAACATGAGAGTAAAATAAATTGGTGCATGTTTAAAGTCTAATTCCTGAATGAATGAGCAGAGTAGGAAGGTAAATGAACTCGGACTGCAAAAATAAGCGAGAAGAATAATGGAATTGAATATCTTAACCAAATAAGTCGTAGATTTGAGAGTATATGCCATGCCTATTTCCCTTGGGAGCAAACTTCAGCATCTATAGTGGGAATCAAGTTGAGCTTGCTATTCAGGAAATAAATTTAATAAACTGGCATCTGTTAAAGTTTTTGAGATATTGATGAAGCATCAAAGGTTAACAGGAATGCATTAATGGTGGCCATTCCAGACACTCCTGTACTGTCCCTTTCATCTTCTTCTCCCCTTTTTACCGTGGTTCATCAACGTACTGATGATTATATTATATTGTTGATGCAGGTCGATAGTGGTTTGGAGAATGATTTGGTGTTGGGGGACCCTAATGCGCCTCGTTTCGTGCTGTGGGGTGGTAAATTGAGGCCAGTACCTTCCAAACCGGCTGATCTTCCCTTTTCCGATTTGATGAGTTTTGCTGGGAAGCTGAGGGCAGGTTTTGGTGCTCTTGGACTGCGACCTCCTCCACCAGTGTGTTCCCCTGACCTTATTATCTTTCTCATCCTCCCAATCTTAAATTGATTTGCAATATGCCTGATTGTCAAATTTATTAGCATATGAATGGATTACTATAGCATATAAATGGACTACTAACACGTGGGCGATTGCTTAATTGTTTTCCTCATCTCACATACTTTGACGAAGGTGACAGGGTCATGAGGAATCGGTTGAAGAGTTTGTGCGTCGTAACCTTGGTGATGAAGTTTTTGAACGCTTGATAGAGCCTTTTTGCTCAGGTGCTGTAAAATTTGCTGTCATGTATGTTGTTTACCTATTCAGCGTCAGGTTGGAGTTGCTTATTTCCTTCAGCTGAAATATGTGCTTCATCATCCTGTGCCGTCAGTTGTCAAGTTTGATTCATCTCTGGCTTTGCTTTATTGCTCTTGATAGTTCTTTTTTTTGTTCGGTAAGAATTTGTCAGAGGGAACAGTCTGAACAACCAACGCAGGAAATATACAGAGGTGAACAGAAGAACAGTAAACCCAACCTTGAAGAGCTAAGCCACATCATCTGAGAAGTTTAAAAAAATAGGCAAGGGAACCAAACAATTTATGGCTTACTTCTCTTCTTCGTTGAGCAGTGTTATCAAAGGCGCACCTAGGTGCACTCCCTATGCCTCGCCTAGGGCTAGGAGCAGCCCCTTTGAAAAGGTGCATGTTTTGCGCGCTCAGGTGCAAGGCAGTGGTGGAGGCTCAAGAAAAAGCCCAAAAATCTTAATTTTTTTATTTTTGCATCGTGACATCATCTCAACCATTCATTGTTTTTGATTCTTTGTTTCACAACATAATAAACCAATAACTAAACCACAAAAAAACCTCAAACCCTAAATCCCTAATCAATTAATTCTCTTATTGTTGTTCATTGTGCTAGTGTCCCGTCCCGAATTGTTACTCTCTTTTAAGTAAATCTACTCATTCACAATGAAGATGAAATTGAGGAAGAATCTCTATCAGATGTGGAGCCTATGATTTCCTTTTGAGGAAAATATTGTTGCCTTAGCCCTCACTGATGATGAGGATGACGATGTCATATTCACTTAGGATTATTTAGTTCTCATTGGATTTGAAACTTTTTCTGGTGTTGAAAATTTGTTAAATTGTCATGTTCTGAATTTTCTTACATGATTTTATTGGTTTGATGCACTAATATATATTTATTTTTATTTTGCGCCTCACCTCGAAAAGGCGATCGTCTGCGACTAGGCTCGAGGGACCCTTTGCACCTTCGGTGCGGCTGCGCCTTTAATAACTATGTGGTTGAATAGGTTGTGATCATTGGCTGGATGCATATATATCTGTGGTGATACAAGTAATCTGGTGTTCGCGACAATGTATCGAGACATGAGACGAGTTCAAGTGTTAAGGATAATTTTGCTCAATGCCACCCTTATCATATGTTTAAGTTAGATCCTGGAAAATTATCATCAAAAGAAGCTAGTCTTGAGACATACATGACCTGCTTCCGACACATGTTGAGTGTGATTTTGCTAGTTTGATACTTTACCATGTTACTCTACATTTGATGTTGATATGTGTTTCAGTTGAATTTTCTTCGAGCAATTTTATAGACGTGACTGTGTATAAACACAAAGTAACTATACACATGTGGCCTCATCCGCGTGTGTGAGGTTATCGTATTCTCTCAAACAGGCTGGTTATGCACTGGTTAAAATGGCTTACACTTTGTCTGTCGCGTTTAGTTACAACTTACATGACATTTGCTCTTAGTTAGACAGTTATGGAGGCATATATGTTCTAGTTTTTGAGGGAAAACTTTGTTCACCTTTCCCAACGGTTTTCTAGTTGAATATCATACGTATTTATTTATGCATTTAGTTCGTGGTTTTGTAGTGAAGTTTAGTAACTGTCCATGCCTATGATTTCGACTTGTGTCATCTAAAATGCTCACTTTAGATTATGTAGTGTACGAGATGTGATGCCATCACTTGCTGTTATGTTGGAGAAGCTCGGAATTCAGGCAATGGTTGATCTATATTCCCTTTTATGCAGGTGTTTATGCTGGTGATCCATCCACATTGAGCATGAAAGCAGCATTTGGAAAAGTTTGGAAGCTGGAACAAAATGGTGGTAGTATCATAGGTGGAACCTTTAAAGCAATCCAGGAGAGAAATAATAGTCCCAAGCCACCTCGAGATCCGTAATGATATATATTTATTTGAGTAGTCTTCTATTATTTTGTGCACATTTCCTGCATATCTTTTCAATGTTCTGAATCTGGTAAGTTTAACAGGCGTTTACCAAAACCAAACGGCCAAACTGTTGTGTCTTTTAAAAAGGGTTTGACAATGTTGCCCAAGGCAATTTCTACAAGGTACCCTTTTTCACTCTAGATTTATGCCGGAAGTATCTTGAAGTTGGAGGACCAATCTATGATGTTTTGACTATTTGACATTAAGTACTGTATAAAGATTTAGAATATTCCGATACATATTGAAATCTCTGATGGTTTGACTTGTTGTCTTTTTAGGTTGGGTAGCAAAGTGAAATTATCGTGGAAGCTTTCAAGCATTGCGAAACTGGATGGTGGAGGGTATAGTTTGGCATATGAGACGCCAGATGGTTTGGTTTCTTTGCAGACTAAAACGGTGGTCATGACTGTTCCATCCAATGTAGCTAGTGGGTTATTGCGTCCTCTTTCGGTATGTTTTAATGTTTTACATGTAGGTGAATATCTGAAGTTCTAATCCTATTAGTGGTTCCTCATTATTAATATATTGGTATCAACAATTGGATTTGTGAATACATGTATACCTTTATTATTTTGCTGATCACTAGGAGTTGAGAACTTGTTATGGGAACCTTTGAGAGATTGACATGCTGTGAAAGAGGGTCTGTGTAACAAGGTCAAAAGTGTGGGATCAAGACCAGGCCTGTTGGATATGATCAGGATTACTCATGATGACTAAGCAAGTAAAAAAAATAAATATTTACCTAAATAAATCTGTTTATCTTTGTTTTCTTCGGCAACGTTTGTCCAATTTGCCATATGTGCTCCAGAAAAATTTGCAGTTGAGTAAATACCTATACAAATGCTATATTGGATCGACTTGCAAATTGGAAAGGCTTGTACAAGTTAGAGGCCCAGCAGGTTGTAAGCATGATACGGCAAAGATTGGCTGTCGGTTTGGTTTCAGCTCTTGCTTAAACACAGATACCCAAGTTATGTATCATTATCACTTGTTTTGCCAAGATTTGCCGACATTTCGGTTTATATTGCCAAGTTGTCGGTGTAACGGTGAACTCTGGGAAGTAATGGCAGATAGGCCTGCGGTGATGCCGTTAGAGGGAACTTGTAATTCCTTGCAATTGCACATTCTCCAGTTGCCTCTTCTTCCCCGATGCACTCATGGTGCAGCTTCTTATGAAGGAGCTGTACGCCCTGTATCTACTTTAGTGGGACGAAGGGAAAAAAGGGTGTGATTTAGTGTGATTAAATCCGGGCCACAGCATCTATTATGTCTTGTGTGGTTGGGTTTCAGCTGTCGACAGAAAAAAATATTAGCTGTCAGAATTGGTTTAATTCACATTTGCGTGCTATCAAAGCTTTTATTTCTTCATTTACCTTTTTGTAATCTATGCTTTTAGTTCCAGGCTCTTTTACTTCATGTTTTGGGTAATTGACTTTGTTACCTCTTACTAGACTACTCTTGTATTTCAGTTTTCCCATTGTATACTAATGGATCAAAAAGAGTCCCTGTGAGAACTTTATGGTAATTCAGACAACGCCGTCTTTATTCAAAATAGAAGAAAACTCTTCTTCTAATTGATTCATTTTACTGTCCATATTATCCTATCTTTTTTTCTTCAATTTTTTAGAACCTCTAACTAGTTCAAGTTGCGCACACCTGCCACTGATGTTGATACCGCCGCAACCAAGAACTATACTGTATCGGAATTATATCCGCAATCAATCCTTTGGACCATGGTTTTGAGGCGGCTGGGGAAGGAGGGGGACACTGAATAGTAGTTATTTATAGCATTATGGAGTTTTATCATGTCTTACAAGCTTTGTTTTGTCTTCCCTTTAGGGCTTTTGATTTGCCGATACATAGTAAGCTCAATGCACTCAGTAGAAGAACTTTCTGAATGAATTCTTTTGGTTATTGTTGAGACCATCTCTTTGCTGTTTGCGGCCTCCTCTCTAGCCATTTTTTCCTATGGTTTCACACCAATTGGTAGATCTGTCATGGATATACCAGCTTCACGTGCCTAGCACGAACTCTACTCTGAAATGGATGATTTTATGTGAATCCGCTCCCTCAGGTGGTTGATCTAAGAAGGAGTACTGCCGATCCCTGAAGGGGGCATCAAAGTAACACTCCAGAAAATGTGCTGCGCTGTATGCTGCTATGGAATTGCCCAAGCGACTAGGCTGATGTATCGCCTGGACCTCTCTCTGTTCACAGCAAGGTTCTGCTAGCAGATGCTCCACGAGCTTGCTAAATCTTCCCTTGCAGTCAAGAACCCTTCACAGGCTCCACTGTTGGGGCAATTCCTCGTTGCCTCTGCTAAGGGGTAATACTTCCTCGTGGGCACTAAAGCTTTGCGTGGATAACACTCCCCTTGAACTTTTTTCACTGTTATCTTTCATGCAGGTATGTGATGGTACAAGTTCATGCATCCTTGAAAGTGTGCTATCCCATGCTTGGGCAGGACATGGAAGGATTAGTGAACCTGGTGTCACAAGCATGTTGGTACTCGTTGGGCCATTGGCAGGGATTATTGGGCCGTGCCTCCAAGGAGGACACTCATCCCAACTTCCAACTCTGGGCTTCATGACCCCCTACAACATGTCAATTGAAAATTATAGGAATACTCTGCCAAGTTGGTATTGGACCACGTGAACCGAAGCATGACAAGAGTACACGTATAGGAAGGTTACATGCACGTGTCTGAAACAAGTACAACGCCTATGTTAGAGCGAGATCTCACTAGAATAGAGTAATTATCAATTAGCGATTCAGTTTTCAGGTAGCATCACTCTAAAGTTCTTAGCCCTTAAAGGACGAATTCATCAGCTAACCTTTAGAAGACTTAGGATACCTTTTTTTTAGCACTTGCGGGGAATCTACTTTACCTGCTTCCAGAATCGTGACCAAGCAGCAACCTCATGCCCGCTTTAACAGACCCTGCAGAGGTACTCCTTAGCACCTGATGGCTAAGGTCTTTTGAGAGATGCATTGCCCTGTGGTGACTGTGGTTTGGTCTGTGCCAGAGAATCAAAGTCGATTCTCTCGGACTGGGTTGTTTAGTCGGCTTATGGGTGGGGGGTGAGGTGTGGCCCACTTCAGCTAAGAGAGAGTTCCTCGGCCATGTGTGACGAAGATAATGATTGGGCCGCTAAGACATAAGGAGGGGATTTTGATATCCCAAGGGCCTACATAGGAAGTGGAAGAGTCTGTGACGGCCTTAGAAAAACCCTAGGTGATTATAGGACCTAGCTCTTTTGTGGTTTTGGGTTGTTAGGCAAGATGCCTTAGTTTCTCTGCTCTCTTCCATAAGTCAAAGAATTTGCATCCTCTGCTGTTGAAATCCCGGAGCTCTTTGGTGAATGCCGGTATGTTTAATTAATAGCTGGTGCCAGATTTGAAGCATTATACGTCTAGTTTCTCAATTGAATGGGTTTAATGAGTGACTGGCCACTTATCTATGTTATTTTTGCAACACCTTGAAGTGAACGGGAATTAAATTCTTGACCTAAAGTCTTCAAGGATCTTTAGGTGTTCCAAATCTCCACTGTGCCATGGATGTCTGGTGTCTTATTCTAATATTCATGTATATACAGGTTTAGTCAGTCGTAAACGAAGCTTTGGATGAAATTATTCGAGTTGGTTATGACCATTATTTCTCTCTCTGTGTTTCCTCAGTCCCTCCATCTTAGGGTTTCTTGCTGCTTTCCTTATCTATTCCAATTTTACCATTGACTTGAAATGATTTTGTTTTTGCAACACCATGGTCGTATTCAATTCCTATGATAGGCATAACACATGCTGAACATATGTCTTTTATGATTGCTTCGTAATGACACTTATTTCCTGGTATAGAGAAACAGAATTGAGCTAGTTATTGTAGTTTCAAGCCATCTTATAGAACTTCAACAAACAACTAAGAGAAACTTCTCTATGAAATAGCATGGACATAATATTTATGGATGGGCTTTCACTGCTAGTCCTTAATCTCTCCCCTCCTTTAATTTTAAAATTGCAGGCTGTTGCAGCAGATGCACTATCAAAGTTCTATTATCCACCAGTTGCAGCAGTATCTGTTTCATATCCGAAAGAGGCAATTCGTCCTGACCATTTGATTGACGGGGAACTAAAGGGGTTTGGGCAGTTGCATCCTCGCAGCCATGGAGTGGAAACGTTAGGTAAATGTGAACGAATATTGGTTCTATGCAGGAGGAAGAGATCTTTGTGACAATAACTGACTATTACTGATGCCCTGCAAAACTTCTAGTTTCTAGTTTGCCCGGTAACAAAATCTCTGTTCTGTTGATATAGCTTAGACTTGGTAACTGGTAGCGCGTGCTGCAAATGAATTGAGCTGTTCGTGACCTATGATCATTCATACTGGTAACCAACCAGAATACATGCGTTTGCTTTAGATTTCAACTGGCATTTAATTGTGCAGAAAAGAACAAATTGTCTTATCAGTGTCCTGAAAATTATATCTCGATTAGCTTACTTGCTTGTTTTACTGGACCATGCAGGAACTATATACAGCTCATCGCTTTTTCCTAATCGAGCACCTCCTGGAAGAATTCTGCTCTTGAACTACATTGGGGGGGCAACCAATCCTGGAATTTTGTCAAAGGTAAAACCATTTAGGGTTGGGACTTGTACTTGACTTTGGTTCACGAGAATAAGCTTCACCATAGAAGTAATAGTCTAAAAAGAGAATCAAAATGTAAAGTGAAGATTTGACAGTGGTAGTGTTAGACTTCATCCTGCAAGCAGCTTGGTGAGGCTATTGAGTCTGGATGAAGATCAAATCTGTGTCTCTTGTAAAGCACCATTGGCAGTGAGGCATTGAGAACTGTTCACCTCCTGCTGGCACACTGTTCAATATGCTTATGACTTGCTAACCAACATAAAGATGTAGAATAGAGAACTACTCGTTTCTTTTTCAAATTTGAACTTCTACATGGCTTGATAGATATTGATGCCATTGAAGCTATTGATTTCTATAGTTTGGATCTCATAGTTGACTTTGTTTCTTCATTCCCTTTTGAAATTTCTGTGGTATTTACATGTACCGTGGTTCAGTGTGTATATATTAGGATAAAGAGTTAACCTTGTTTCTTTGAAAGCATGTATCGTTCTTGGTGTTTCTGTTGTTAATTCTCCTTCGACTTGGTATTTTGTCAGACGGAGAGCCAACTCGTTGAAGCAGTTGATCGAGACCTACGAAAGATGCTCATAAACCCCAATGCAAATGATCCTTTAGCTTTGGGGGTCCGAGTGTGGCCACTAGCCATTCCACAGTTCTTAATTGATCATTTGGATATCCTAAATGCTACTAAAATTGCTCTCAGTGATGGTGGTATACAAGGCATGTTTCTTGGGGGCAACTACGTGTCTGGTGTAGCATTAGGTCGTTGCGTGGAGGGTGCTTATGAAGTTGCAGCTGAGGTAAATGATTTTTTGTCACGGTATCTTTACAAGTAAAGTCACATTTTGGACTGAAGTGTTTGTATTGAGATTCTTCTACAAGAAATGAATGGGAAGATTTTTTCGTGTCTTCTACTGGTCTTTTCTGATGGCTACTGCAAGTGGTATTCAACTTGTCA
Source organism: Escallonia herrerae (assembly GCA_033070095.1). Lineage (NCBI taxonomy): Eukaryota > Viridiplantae > Streptophyta > Magnoliopsida > Escalloniales > Escalloniaceae > Escallonia > Escallonia herrerae. The sequence goes on along the minus strand of JAVXUP010000479.1, from coordinate 247,524 downwards.
GTACTCAACTTGTCAGGTGAGGTAAATGATTCGTTCTCCCGGTATTCTTACAAGTAAAGTATATATTTTTTCAAAATTAGTATAGCAAGATCAATACTGGTTGATCTTGAGTTTCAATGTATTTATCTTGTGGCCCATAAGGAGTCCTTCTGAATGGCGGTTTTTATGTTTTAGACTGTTCATACATTATACTGTAGTAATTGGCAAAGGGGATAAGCAACATGAACGAATGACCTGCTCAAAACTGCATATCCTTATAATACACGAGCTTCCAAGGAATTTTATGCGGGTTTGCAGAAATTAAATGCTGTTTGACTTGTTTCTGTTTCTGTTTCTTCACTTGCATTTGCTATTTATTTTTATTTATTGGGGTTTAAATTCTATCATTAATTTTTAGAAAACTGACCTAGTTTAATTAGCGGGGAAAAAAAATAGGAAACTACAGTCGATACCAGACTTGGGAAGGATCAAAAGTTAAAAGTACATTTTTGACCAGCAGAGTTTCATGTTATCCTAATTTAGGCCACGTTTGACACTCTTTTTTTGTCTTTTTTTTTTTCAGTTTTAAAAATTGAAAAAAAAAAGGAGCGTTTGGTAACTATTTTTTTTCAATTTAAAAAATCAGTTTTTAAACTGAAGAGTAAAAAAAAAACTACAAAAATTGGTTTTTTTTTTTTTCACTTTTGGTTTTTTTTTTTAGACCACCACCACCACCCTCCAACCATCGGCACCCACCTCAGGCGACCACCGGCAGCCACAGTCGGAGACTGCCGGCAGCCACCTCTGGCCGCCGGCGACCACCGCCGGAGATTGCTGGCAGCCACCACCGGCCGTCGGAGACTGCCGGCAGCCACCTCTGGCCACCGGCCGTCGGCAGCCACCGCCGGAGACTGCCGGCAGCCACCTCCAGCCGCCGGCCACCACCGCCGGTGACTACCGGCAGCCACCTTCGGCCGTCGGCCCCCACCACCACCACCGTCGATCACCGCTACACCCCACCACCGCCACCGCAAACCACAAAAAAAAAAACCTAAAAAAAAAAGGAGTTATCAAACACTCACTTGTTTTTATATAAAAAAAAAAATTAAGCTGCTCTTTAAAAACTGAAAACCAAAATTTTTTTTTTGTCAAACGATCCCTTAAAGTCCATGAGTTGATTGCGTGTGTGAAGTTGTCCTCCAAGCCCATATACAAGGAGGATTTCGGGAGAAAGAAAAAAAAAAGCTAAGGGCCGTATGTCTACAAAATTTTGTTTTGATTTTTGTAATGATGATGAAAAAGATATTTTTTTTGTGTACTTTTACCTCTTTTCAATTTGTTTTTGGAAAGAAAATCCAAATAGTAGCCGAAAAACTAAAAACACCCTTCCACTGCCAGTATTCTGTGTGTCAGAGAATACCAATCTTGTTTCCATTGTTCACATTTCTCTGACATGCTTGCCGCCTAGCGCGCTCTCTCTCTCCCCCCCCCCCCCTCCATTTTTCTAATGAATAACAGGGAAGGCGGAGTAGGAGTATGAAGCAGACGATGGTTGGTGGCAAGTGCTGCATCAGAGATGGACTTCAAAACGCTGTCTTCATCTACGGGCTTGGGCTCAAACGATGGTTGCTGACAAGCGGGTAAACCTTCTTCACGAATATCCTCCTTGTCCCATTCCCAACAGCACTGGAACAGGTCTTCATCCTGTAGTAATCTTGAACATTCGTACCACAACTCAGAAGCACAACCGTTTAATTATCTAGTTGAGTAATGTTTGTACAGTGTTACTCTGGAAAATTGTTGTTCTTAAGATTCCAATAGCAAATGGCTCATGCCCGTGCCATCTTGTCTCAGTTGTCAATCTCTTTTCTCATCTCTAGCAAGGAGGTTACATTTAAGTTGATTTTTCTGCTTCTATTTGCTCCGGCTGTGCGTACTTTGCTCTGGCAGTGGTGAGGGGGCGGTGCTTCTGACAATACCGGCACGACACACGGGTCAATTGGTGTGTGATCAAAGCCAAGTTTCAATGCAAGCACGTGAAAAACATGGTGAAGGGGAAGGGGAACTGTGAAGGGGAAGGGAAAGGGGGACACACAGATGTGGGAACAGGGAAGGGGAAAGGTAAAGGGGTACGGGGAAGGGAAAGGGAAGGGGGATGCATAGATATGGGCCCATGGAAGAAATATCGTAGAAAATACTAAAAAAATATACAAGATTGGATCCAAAAAAATTGGTGAAAATGGTAAACGTACAGAAAAACTGAAAAAATATATATACGGAAAAAACGAGAAAAGTACAAAATTCGATTTTAAAACTGAAAATTAAAATGTGAAAAACAAAAACAGAATACAAAACGTAAAAAGAAATTGTGTAAATGGACGGTCCCTAAATGTACCGCAGCAAAGGATGAAAAGACGCACCAAGGGAGCAACAAAAGCAGGTTTGTAAATTGGAGCATTAGGAGGGTTCTTTTTGTCTTTGTTTGGTTCCTTTTTTGTGCACAGTACATGTGACAGATATAGGTGTACTGCTACTATGTCTTGCGTTACTCAAGAAAGATTTACTGGGGATGATAAAAGAAAGGTGAAAGGGTTGCAGACGCATACAACAGATCATGCTATTGCTGGTCGTTGTGGGGAGAATTTGTGCAATGCTTTACTCGGTAGATAAACAAAAAGAAGTGTGCTTGTGTCAGCATGTGTGGTGTGTTGGAGACCCAAAAGCAAAGGTTACGGGAGCAAGGCAACGTAACAGAGAAAAGATACCGGTAGAGGTTTAGGAGACACCAGACACCAGACATCAACTTTTTCTTTTTATCAATTTGTTTGTTAATTTTCAAATCTTCTTGATGCCAAGGAAAGTGGGTTCGCAGTCGACATGGAGGTGCCACAAGGAATGCAATCCAAGTCAGATGTCAAATGTGATGATATAAAACACAGTAAGGGTAGAGACCAAGGGCTTCCCAAACAGAGCCTGAGGGTGGCAGTGCTGCGAGAGCGATGACGCATGGTGAATACACGAGGACAGTCACAATCCGATGCTTAGGTCTAGAGTCAGGGTCTTGTATGTTTCTCTCTCTAAGATTCTAGAGTGAGAAAGTGAAAGTGTTCTGAAAATGTCCAACATGTAGAAAATGTCCCAGTCCTCCAAATGAATTCTCAAGACCTCTATTTATAGAGGTTGAGATGATGATGTCATCACGCGACACGTGGCGCTCCCCGGGAGTGACACATCACCAGGGGTCCACAGCTGTCGGTGCTCCACGGACTGTCGAATCGCATATTCACCCCGCCTACCCCGCATAGCATCGCTCTGTCTGTCTGGAAAAACTGGCTCCCACAGCGTCAATGTGGCCAAAGAACCCCCTTGATATAGCCTCCAATCCAAGCCCTTGCAGAGTCCCATAGGCCTTGTAGTGGTGGGGAAGACCCAACGCCCAACTGCCAGGCGGACTAGGCGCGATGCCCTTCGAAGACCTACTCCCGTCTCGGAGTGACCCGGGGGTCATAGTCCATAGGGGTGCCAACGCAAGCCCCCAGTGCCGGAGCACGTATGTTATTCACGAAGGCACCCTGGCGAAGATAGTGTCCCGAAGGAGTCGCCTATCCCGCTACGAGGGGTCCTCGTGCCGGAGCACTACGAGCGGAGCCCCCCGGAGTGAAGACGGCGATGGCTTTGAGGCGACGATGACTATAAGATTGTGAGTCCATCTAGCAGTTGATTGTGCCGGCGATGTCTTTAAGGTTGTGAGCCCATCCCGTAGTGAGGGGTCCTCATGCCTGGGGTCATAATCCATAGGGGTGCCAACGCAAGCCCCCAGTGCCGGAGCACATAGGCTAGTCACGAAGACACTCTGGCGAAGATAGTGTCCCGAAGGAGTTGCATATCCCGCTACGAGGGGTCCTCATGCTGGAGCACTACTAGCAGAGCCCCCCGGAGTGAAAACGACGATGGCTTTGAGGTTGTGAGCCCATCCCGTGGCGGCGATGACTATAAGGTTGTGAGTCCATCTCGCAGTTGATTGTGCCGGCGATGTCTTTAAGGTTGTGAGCCCATCCCATAATGAGGGGTCCTCATGCTGGAGCACTACGAACGGACCCCCCGAAAGCATGTAACATGATTGTGGCGCATGTGCGCGATGCCGACGGCATTAGACAATACCTGGTGCCATGGGCACATGTCATGGAAGTGGCGCACGGGCGCGGCGACGAACGTCACAGAGACAATACTTGGTGCTGGGGCACATGTCATGAGAATGGTGCAAGGGCGTAGGCGACGAACGTCACGGGAATATACTTTGTGCCGGGGCACATGTCATGAGAATGGTGCAAGGGCGTAGGCGACGAACGTCGCGGGGATATACTTGGTGCCGGGGGCACGTGTCATGGAAGTGGCGTATTGGCATGGGGACGAACGTCATGGAAATATACTTGGTGCCGGGACACATGTTATGGGAATGGCGCATGGGCGCGGCGACGAACGTCGCGTAGCAATACTTGGTGCCGGGGGCACGTATCATGACAATGGCACACGGGCGCGGCGAGGAACGTCGCGGAACAATACTTGGTACCGGGGGCACGCATCATGACAATGGCGCAAGGGCACAACGACGAGCGTCGAGAGACAATACTTGGTGCCGGGGCACATGTCATGAGAATGGCGCATGGGCACGGCGACGAACGTCACGGGGACAATACTTGGTGCCGAGGCACATATCATGAGAATGGCACATGGGCGCGACGACGAAAGTCGCGGAGCAATACTTGGTGTCGGGGGCACGTATCATGACGATGGCGCACGGGCACGGCGACGAACGTTGCGGGGATATACCTGGTGCCGGGGCACATATCATAAGAATGGCGCATGGGCGCAGCGATGAATGTTGCGGAGACGGAGCACGAGCACATGTCGGGTGTCTCAAAGATGGGATTTGAGCTGAGTGTACCTGTCATAACAAGATGATGAATGCAACCTGTAGTAATGACAAAGTGGTGAGTGATGGTATGCGGTCGTCGGTGACCGGTCATGCGGTGGTAGTGCGCGACTTTGGGCGATGGGCATCGCGAGAGTAGTATGCGGTCACGGACGACAGACGTCGCGAGGTTGATGCACGAAGGACATCGCGAGGTTGATGCGCGACGGACGTCGCGAGGTTGATGCACGACGGACATCGTGAGGTTGATGTACGAATGTTCGTAAACATCGCGGAGGTGCAAGGACTTGAGAAAATAAGTGCTCGCGAAAGGAGAGGCCATAGGCCAACAATTGGGGGAAGGCCGAGGCCAACCCCCTTGGGGAGGCTGAGGCCGACCCCCTTAGGGGGTGGCCAAGGCCAATGGCCAACGGCCAACTCCCATGAAGGGAGGCCAAGGCCACTCCCCCTTTCGGTGAACTTCAGGCGCGCCGACTGTAAGTGTTTTGATGGGCAATGACAAATCCAAAAGTTGCATTATGACGAGCGCGTTGCCGTGTACCCATGTGACGAACAAAGTGCCAAAGTCACATACGAAGCGAAAAAAGTGCGCAAGGGACTTTGCACGAAAAGTGAAGAACCGGGGAGGGGGGGGGGGGGAGGCCAAGGCCAACCGGCCTTGGGTAAGGCCGAGGCCAACCCCATGGGGTTGGCCAAGGCCTTTGCCCCTTGACCCCGTCGTTCCGGTTGCGCCATCGCTCGATGTTTTTGGCGAAAATGTGCTCGGGTGGTCGCGGCGCGACGAATGTGGTACCGTGAGTCACGCTAATGTGAAATAATTGGTGACTAAGGCGTGCGAAGTAAGAAACACACGTGACATGAGCGTGCACACTTTGACCAGTTTGATGCGTTGAAAAGAATTGACGTTGACCATGTCGATGTGTTCGTGCAAAGAGGGACCCCTAGTGAGCCCTTGGGTACGACCAGGATAGGTTGGGAACACTTCTTCCTCTGTTGTTGGTCTTCTTTCGGCCCAAGCAAGCCTACCACACATGTATGTCAAGTTTGTAACTGCGCGCACGCCCACGCACATAAATAGAGTTTTTTTATTATTATTTTCGCGCCCAAGCATATGAGAGACATATGATACGATGTATAAGGTTGAGACGGAATAAAGAACTTCGATTTGTTGTAAATAAACGGTCAAGTGTTTGAAGTCAGGTTTGAAGGAGATCTTAATGTGTGTGTGTGTGTGTGTGTAAATCTATTTTCTTAAATGCAACCCATCTAATTTGGTTCAGCCAATTTTCATTGGATGCAATTATATTTATTGCAGGAAAAGGTAATCACTATCCACAGTAGGTACCTTTCTTGCAACAACCACTTTGAACAATTGCGAAGGTGCCAAATTACGACGCAATGCAGATTTCATTCTTTGCTCAAGGCGGTCGAGAAAGCTTGAATAAAGATGAGGCATTATAAAACTTTTGCTAGCGGACTGCATGCCTCGGTGAAGTGAAACACTATACTTTTAGTTTGGGAATGTCGAGCTTATAACACGCTGTAGATAAGCTTGTGTGTAGCATCCTCGTTAGAGCGATACATATGCATCACATTTAGGTATACGTAATTAAAAGGGATTTGACATTTGAACAAATTAAGATTGCTTAAAAAGTGAGACAAAGATGCACAATTTTTTCCTCCCTCAATTTTTATAGGACTTAGAGATGTAGAATGATAAAAAGAGTTTAAGAAATCTAACTCGGGCAGTCTTTAATTTGCTTTGTGCTGGCAATCATGGAAATATAACTTGCAAGTGAAGGCGTTTGTTGCTTTTCTATATTCCCTTGTTTTTTTTCTTTTGGTTGTCCCCTTCATTTGTGAAAACGTGCCAGTGTCGGCTGTGCGCGGGGATTACATTTCAGGAGGACGAGTTTGTTGAAGAAAGTCGTGTCCCTCATGCCTCCCACCATTTTCATTGCCCTCTTCTCCCTTTCTTGTTCTAGCCTCTCTCGGCTTTCGATCTCTATATATGCATGTATACGTATATGTAGAGAAAAAGGTGGCAGGTCTTTCCGCTAGCTGTGCCGGCCGTATGGTTTAATAATATCAGGTGAATTCAGTAGTAAGGAATTTAATGGGAAGAAGAACAAGTGATCCACCGCCACCATCATCATTATCATCATCGTCAATCGATAGCAGCAGCAGCAGCAATAACCCATCATCATCTGCCACTTCTTCTCGAATACCCATTCGTGGGGGTAATTTGTTGGTGAAGGTTAATATGGAAGGCAGTCCTATTGGAAGAAAGGTTGATCTGCTCGCCCTTGATTCTGACCTACGCGGACGTGGTGGTTACATCAAATTGGTTAGCACTCTTCACCACATGTTTTGCTGCTGCAGCTCTACTTCTCCTACTGCTTGCTTCACCTGTAAGTTCATACTACTTTTACATGCATGCATATGTGTGTCTTTTAATTTTTTCAGTAGCAGCACAACCCATATATTCAGCCAACCTAATACTAGTCAAATCCATTGGTGTTTTAGCTAGATATAACACTACGATGAATAAGTAATTATACTTGGATCCGTACTACGTACGTACGCGTGAGTAAGTAATTCTGATAACAATATAATTGCAGGGGCTATGTCTGATCAAGAGAGGCCGGGAACTGGGCTGCTGCATTCGAATGAATCATGTTGTTGTCGTCATCGTCGTCGTGTGTTGGCATATCAAGACAAGGAAGGGGACTGGATGATGGTTGGGGATGTTCCTTGGGAGTAAGCCCTCCCACTAATATTTCAGCTACCTACCTTCTTTTCCCTTCTGCTGCGAAGTCTTATAAAACTTTCAACCATTAATGCTATTAAATAGGTTGGGGAGAGGTTAATCCACTTTCTTTCTTGTTTGTCGCGAAAAGGTTAACGCTTGTCACTTAAGTACAATTTTGGTAACAAAAAAGGATGGAAAGCATATAATGAGGTGAAATAACATTTTGAAATAGTTTAAAACCGTTGTCTAATTAAAACTGTTCCACTAAGTTACAAAAATCAACGAATTTGTTGCTCATTTATGTGTACGTGTTTGTAGGATGTTCTTGACCACCGTAAAGAGATTGAAGATCACACGGATAGACAATTGGTAATTTTATTGATCTTCGTACTACATATAAAATCTTTTCCGATTGTGATCGACTGAGACTAGGTCTCGGCGATCGACATTTACTGTGCAGGACTATGCTTTCGAGAGTCAAAGCTGCGGGAAGCATTTAGTGGCATAATGAATTTATGTAGAGAGTGGTATGCTGCGTGTTGATAAATTTCTACAATGTACTTGTACACTTCTATCGTTCAATCAAACTATTGCTTTATTCATTTTATTACACCGCACCACTTATAAGGAAAACTTACTGTCAAAGTGGCAGTCTCACTTCCTTATTTACGGTACTTCTTATTTTGTTGGGTGAATTTACATGAATCTCGCATCTTTACTTTCCAAAAACGTCTCTTAACAAATGCGGCTCAATGTAGTTGTTACAGTAAGCTGTAAAATACCATACGTACTTTTAGCTAGGGCATATCAAAAGAGAGAAACTCAGCCGCTGAATCAATGAATAGACCATAACTCGACCACGTACGCACTCATGAATTGTAATGAGATTCGTGTGGAGATTTCTGTTTCTTTTGGAATTCATGTCATTGGCCTGGACAATAACGACATGGGCGGACGGCTGAAGTTACTGTGCACGATTAAAAAAAGACAACAAATATATTATTGATATGTATATGCCCTGCTGCTGCTACACCGAAGATGGAGTAGGTGCCTGCCTGCGGCCTGCCTAGCTAGCTTTGCTGATCATAAGCGCACAGTATACAGTCCAATGAGGATAGGGGTTTCGTATTCATAAGACAAGGCACTACACAACAGGTGGTCAATTATTCAATCTCATACATGCGTTGCATCAAGTAAGTAATGGAAGCAGTTGTCGTCGTTGTTTTGCTACTAGCAATAGCATATATATATATATGTATATAGCTGGGGAACAAGGACTAGCACGAGTGTGAATATATATATGCTTCACTAACAGCTAATTGAAGGGTTTCTGATATTGGCAATCTAGGTTAGGTCCGGTGTCAACCCTAAACAAGTTGGCATATCTCTGGAAATAGCCAATCCGATCATTCACCCGTCCGTCGTTTGGTAACCCGCACTCAAGCCCCCCATTGATAATGTTGGTCACCATCCCGAAACCCACCGTTCGATTGGCTGCTAAATCATCTAGGGTCCGGACATATCGTCCAACCATGACCTTGTGACAAGAGGGCTTGGGCTTTTGCTCGGTCATCCAAAACCAAAGCGCCGTCTTGAACGCGACTAAGGAGTTGTTGGATACAATCTCTGGGTTCCTCAGTCCATCAAACCCCAACGCCTTGCCAGCCTGACCGTAGTTGAAGTTCCTGCAAGCGTTGGTTTATACACAAATTAAGTTTCCCATTTTTATGATCGAAATCATATCAAGGATAAGTTTTAACCGGCGGAAACATGATCGACTCAGTTTATATTCAGTTCACATGAACACATAAACGGAGTAGTAGATAAGATGGCTATCAACTAGCGTAACTAAAATTAATATACCACGAGAGCTGAATAGGTCCTCTTCCTTTATATGATCTGCCGGGGTAGCAAGGCCATTGTTTGTTGGTGGAGTCGCAGTAAACACTCTGGGGGCTGACTTCCTCTTTGAAGCACAAACCCCAAGCGAATGGTCCGTCAGGTGCGGTAGGCCATCCTCCGGTGGTCTCGTGGGAGACTTGAGCAAGGAAAGCTGCAACCTCGCTCCTCCGCCTCACCTGACTGCCCGTGTTACCGAACTTGGGAAAGGATCTAGATGCTTGTAGGAAAGAAGCGTAGGTGTAGAAGTTGTTAGCGGGGCATGCAGGGTCGTCCTTGTGCAAAAACAAGGAGTCAAAGAGCTGTTCGCTAATGAGAGAAGAAATCCTACTTCTTCCATCTCGGCGAGAGGCTGCTGTCTGCAGAGATGATGATAATGCTAAAAAGGAAAGGAGACAAAACGAGCAGGAGATGAGTAATGAGACAGAGGAAGATGAGGCTGCCATTTGCATATATGCTAATAAAAATGCTTTAGCAAGACTGACGGATCACTCTAATTAGTGTCGTGGTAGTGCGGTGTGGTATATCCCAACTGGTTAGATTAGATATATATAGAGAGAGAGGAGAGGACCACTTCTTCTCAGGAGGGGACCTCTTAGCTTAGCTAAAGGTATAGTGGTGGGGGAGTTGCGACTCGGCAAAAGGAGGTAACGCTCAATTAAGCCTGCAGGGGTCAATTAATAATGAGTTGTGGACTCATTCTCCCCAATACGTTCACCTTAATTAAGCTCATAAGGAACTCCCAGATTTGCTTTTTGAACAAGCAAATCAGTGCAAGTATATATATATATATAGTCCTTAGTGTAATGCAGTTGACATTGACTAAGTCGTCATTGAATTTCACAATAGATGCAAAAACATGTTTCTATAAGTGGGCAACCGTTCCCAGGTTCAGTGGGAATGTCGACACTACGCAAAGTGTAAGATTTAGATTTGTCAGCTTAAGCTTGGGTCTGGTTCCATTCCTCCCCCCCCCCCCCCAAATACTAGGCAGGGAACTGGGTAAAGGAAAGGAGCACACTTTGTTGCATGCTCTTCTTTGGCTGAGTAAAAATCCTGCCAACATCTATGTTACCAAGCAAACTACAGTTATACAGAAGAACAAGGAAACCAGATTCTCACACATTCGCAGCAATTATGACACACACACACGACAGAAAACAGGAAGGAAGTCTAGCACTACCAGCCTTAGGGAGCTACAAACAAGGTGTCCCAAGGATGCAACAAGTCTTGCAATGAAGACTCAATCCAATCCATAAACACCGGTATCGGCTCTGCCTTGCAAAGTAGGCTAATCATCGAAACTCGCTAGTAGTCGACGTTCTCCTCTATGAATAAAACAACACTTTGTATCCTTTGACCTGCAATACAAGTCAACAAGCACAGGTGTTCCTAAAGTGGATAGATCAACTTCCATTAAATGTCAACAAAGAAACATCATCAGTAAAAAGTTGCATATGTAGTACAATGTCGACAGCCAAGGCCTGGTTAACATTGAAGCTAAGAGCCGGAACAGATCGAGGTACGAGAATGATCCACACGTAACACAGAGCGAGACAATGAGCTCAACAACAAGCCTTCCCCACTAGCAACTTCCATCCCAATACCCACCCTTGCACACAATATGGATTCCAAGGCATCCCAAAGCAAATAGGAATAAGAGGGCACTATGTTTCATAAAGAAGGAGAATGTAACATTACTGGTCTGCAGGGCCAAATTTGAAACAGAGTGAGCTGGAGGATACGAGATGGCTGGCAAGGCATGGAATTTCTAATCTCCACAACCTGGCGAATGTGGCCCACAATAGTAGATAGGCAAAAGTCAATTTCATGCAATATAACCTGATATCCCCTAGCCAAATCCACGATAAGGCCGATACTGTCTACACAGCTAAAGGCCCAAAAGAGAGCCTCTTTAGAGTGTAAAGATTTGAAGAGCCACTCAAGTAGCCACAGTGATAAGTTAGGTTAGGTTTTCAAAAACCTGATATGCAAGCTGACCTCCAAACCAGATAGGGCGTACAATTTGTCGGTAGAGGAAAAGATGGGAGGCAGTCTCATCCCCGAGAAGATATAAGGGGCAAGTACTACTGGTGTTTACCTGACGATGCTGTAAGGCAACACGAGTAATTAGAAGCCTATCACATACACATTGCTAGATGAAAATAGCCTCAACTTTTAGAGTGTAGCCAAGGCCTGTTATGGAATATAGTAGGTGCCGCAAGCTCCTGCTGAGTCTCCGATTCCAGAAGGCAAGAAGCTGAACGTAAGGCATGGTTGCCAAGTACCATCGTTCTGGATATCCAAACCTGGACACATGCAAGTCACTAATGGTCTAAACAACAGTAGCAGGTAAATGTTAAATGAACTTAGTCAAGTCCCAGCGCAGTACGTTGGGGGTCAATGAAATCCGCCGAGGATTAACATTACAAGAATTGACAAAATTTACCTAGCAGCACCGTACTGAGTAAACTATCAGGTACTATAAGCATCTTAGCAGAAACGACCTTAGCTAGTAGAGAGCTTGTTTCATCCACTGAAGATTTCGAAACGCTACACCACGGCGGGAGAGCGATTGATATAATTGATCCCAGCTCACTCGATGAATGCTACAAAGACTGGGGTTGCCCGGCCAGAAGTGTTAGAGAAAATAGAGTAAACGTGGTAATAGAATGATGCAGCTAGGTGAAAGATATGTGAGGACTAGGCACAGGCCAAATGACCGACTCCCCCGCTCGGTTCAGCAGAGGCCCATCCACCCCCTGCATTTCTGTTTGATGTTGTCTAGGAGAGCTTAAAATACGTTTCTTTTGTTCCGCCTAGTCAAGATGCACCTCCAAATACCATCCCGCCCCAGAGCTTAATAGAGTACGAAGTTTAGTCCAGGGGCAGACTGTCCATAGAGTCCGTCTATTGCACAGACAATGCAGTTCTTTTTGCAATCTGAGGTAAGGAGTTATGTTTCTTACATCTTGTCATATCAAACTAAGAAGGTGGGCAGGCCCATCAAAGAACGTTCTAGATGGCCCAAGGCCATCTTCGCCCTCTACTCTAAACTCTTTCAAAGTAATAAAAAAGGTGTACCTGCAAAGTCTCGTAAAAATACTATTTCGGAATATATAGAAAGATATCAGACAATAAACTGAACGTTTTAGGCTAAATTGCACTCTTCAATGCGCATTAATTCCTTGGCATTGTCACCGTGCTCCCTAACGCATAATAGAACAAACTTTGGCTGCTATTCCGGTTGTAGAAATATTCCTCCAACCCCATATATAGTGACAATTAATAGTCACTAAATGTCTCTAGTAGTTTTTCTGTTAATACTTTTAACGACAACTCTTAAAAGTACTTTTTTAGCGTCACTAAATAAAAGTCACTAGAAAGATTTAACAACCATTAATTGTCACTACATGGGGGGTAGGAGGGAGATTCCTTCTACCCAGATAGCAGCCAAATTTTTTCCCACAGAACATTAGAAGAAGACACGTTTGATTATATTTAGAAGTTGAGAGAAAGTGCATACGTCATCGCTTACGTGGACATTCTCCCTTTTGTCACGTGGATTAAAAAACTTAATTCAGTATATATTATTTCACATTTTTTCACATATTTATCACTTACTTTCTTTCTCTCTCGCGTTCACACATATTTATCACTTACTTTCTGTTGCTGCTTGAATACTAATCGGGACCACAGCCGGGAAATGAACCTGCAAAATAGAACACGGAGTGACCACTGGGGGTGTTCCGGTGGAAGATGCTCCGATGCTAAAGTCAGAACGTCGCTACAAGAGTGGAGCTCTGAATAGCAGAAAATGCACTAGGTGCTTGTGTGTGAACTTGTCTGTGTACCTGAGGCTTTACTCATGATATAGACTCCTCCCAGACTCCTCACAGACTCTTCCTTCATTCAGGACTCTTCTCTGATAGGTCCTCAATGTATTAGAACTATATCAGGACTCTTCTTTTAGTAGTCGAGTCCTACAAGGCTTCTGTCACCTCTTTTAGAGCCTATCTTGATACAGGCTCCTTAGTCGATTCGGAGTCGACCACGCCACGTGTCACCATTTAATTGGGTGGACATATTTAGCTATATAACTTTCTTTCTCTCTCTCACATGTTCTTCTTCCACCCCCACTCCCTCTCTCTCTCTCTCTCTCTCAGAAATAGACAGAAATGCCTAAAATCTTGCATTGTCCCCTTCATTTCTACTCTCTGATCGGCCAGCTGCTCTATTTACCCATGGAATCTTGCTATTTCTCAATATTTACTTAAATTCATAAACATGATAATCTTAAAACTCTCCAAAATTATCTCATATGCAAGTTTCCTATATACATATCTCATCTCATCATATAATTTATCTATATCATTCAATATAAAGAGAGCAATACCAAATGTCTTTGTTTTGTTTTGTTTTTTTTTTTTTTTTGGGTCAGTCCTACAATTGAAGATGTCAGACTTTAACTTTATAGTAGCATGAATTCTTCGTTCCTATCCATAGTGATAAATATATGCAACATCACATAACTTCCTCCCCGAAAATACTATCTTAATATTGCTACTTTGTTTTTGTTTTCATGGAATTTTTTTGGGACCTCTAGGATTTTGAATATCACGTTTTCTATTTGTTAACCTACGTTTATTTGAGAACATAACAGTATTAAAATGATTACTTACACGAACATAATAGTATTATAATGATTACGTACACGTAACGTACGCTTTCAAAGTAATTAATCATGTCAAAATTTTTTGGTATTTATGTATTCCTTTTAGTTATTTTGATTTCAGACATGTTAATTCATATAAAAATATTCCCGCACGAGATTTAAACTAGTACTATATATTGATATTAACAATCGAGTATAAAGACGGAGAAAGAAAAAACATAATTTGGTCTGGGGTCGATCAATATGAGGATTACTAATTCAATTGCCACCCAAAAAAATGAGGCCCCAACAAAAGCGCTAGAGCTGAGACTGAGACACAAAGTGCATGTCCAAGCCCACAAAATGAGGCCCAAAAGTCTAAATTAAGGACGTCGCTGTGCCTGGCTGGGCCACATTCAATTCAAATTTGAAAAGGAGGCACACAGACCGTTGGTGGAGCTCGTCGTCTAACCAAATTCAGACCCTGAAAGCAGAACCAATTTCTATTTTCTACAACCGTCGGAAATCAAAAAAAAGAGGCGCTGCTTCAATTGGAGTTAGCAGAGCAGATCTCGTTTAATTTGCAATACAACCGTCATGAGACGCCATGGCTGGCAACCTCCTCTTCAACCTTTACAGGTTACTCTCACTCTTTTCCTTCCATCTCCTCCTCTCCGTCCGTTTGTGTGTGTGTGTGCGCGCGTGTATACTTATCTAAGAACCTCTCTTTTACATCTCAGTCACCTCACCTCACCTCACCTTTTTTTTTTTTTTAACCTCTCCTTAATTCTTTACTCGATTCATTAGTTCCCACTCCATTATCCACTTCTTATGCATTTTAGACAGTCTGTGTGTGTAGTGGATGCTTTTCCAACTTAATTAAAGATGATCCAACCTTTCTTGAGGTGGAGTGATCCCTAAATCTTCAAATATCATGAAGTATCTGAGGAAATTCGGTTTTCCATGTGGTCCTAATCATAATTTTTTTGGCAACAAAAGCACCTCCGATTCTTCAAGTGTGCAGGGGCATTCGCTATGCGTTTCTGGGAGACAAGTGTTATATATGTAGAGTAAGTAGATGAAAGGGAATCCCTAGAACGAAGAGGAGTCGGCCTTTATGTGTACAGGATGGGGCGTACGAACACGTTTAATTAACCATAGCTAGGCGGCATATACCTCTCTTTGCCTTGATAACTCCACAACTAGGATAGGGCGGCTCCTTGTATAAATTTGCTGCTTGTAACTTGGATTGGTTCATCTCAACATCCCTGAGCAGATCTTAACATTTGATAAATCACATGTATTGTTTTGAGTTGCAGATGGTTGGAATGTCTGTTTACAGTTTCTTGATTGTGGCCTTTTACTGCTTCCTGGGGCTTTTCCTCGGTAACAGAATTGTAGAGATCACTGTCACCACAATCTTTTCCTTTCTGGTAAGACATGCTTTAACCTCCCAATTTTGCCCCTCCTAACTTCCTTCTCCCAATAATGCTCTTCTTTACCATTGCCTGTCTCTTATGTCAGTTCATCATTTTAAACTCACAGGCAGCTTCAGTTATGTTTCTATTTATAAGGTGTACCGCCATTGACCCCAGTGACAAAACCAGATTTAAGAGGAAGAAGAGAAAAGGCAATTCTACTGGATCCTTCAAGCTGAATTACGGATTTATATTTGGTCAGCTTGTTTTAAGGTTTTTCAGAAGGATGGAACGCAGGATCCTAAGGACTTTTATAAAGAGAAAGTACCTAGATCCTTGGATAACCAGTGCTCAAATGGAGCCCCTCCTCCCATTTCCCCTAGTCATGAAGGATGATGCAATTTCTCCAGATCCCAAAGAAGACGACATCTCATTTTGCTCCCTCTGTGATTTTGAGGTCAGCTTTTCCTGCTGAACTAGATGAAAATTAATAAAAGTCAGCTTTAAACGGAAAAGCGAGAGATCTCCAACATAATTTCCCTGAAAGCCATCCGATTCTTCCATCTTCTGCAGGTGAAAAAACACAGCAAGCACTGCAGGACCTGCAATCGGTGCGTTGATGGGTTTGATCACCATTGCAGGGTATGAAGTAGGATGTTTTCCATATTTAGGCATCAAAATTGCTGGGTTGTATGACACCATATTACAATTTTTAAACTGATTTCTTGTGTCTGGATTGTTTCAGTGGTTAAACAACTGTGTTGGGAAGAAGAATTACACAACATTCCTTCTCCTCATGATATTTGTCTTGTTAATGGTTAGTTGCTTTGTAACTTCATTTCCTATAAAGTCAAATAATTAAGTTAGCCATATTTGCGTGCTAATCCAAACAATTCTCTTACAGCTTATAACAGAAGGCGGGACTGCCATTGCAATATTTATTAGGTGCTTTACAGATAGAAATGGAATTGAGCAGGAATTAGAGAGAAAGCTGCATATCGGGTTCCCAAGCAGAGTTGTTGCAGCTATATCTGTAATATCTTTTCCTTCCACACTCTTTGATGGTAACTTGCTACCAGCTTGAACATTTTAAGTTAAGTAAATGAAGTTGTTATCAATATGGCACAGGTTCTGCTGGTGTTGTTGACAGCATACGGTTCAGCAGCACTGGGACAACTTTTTTTCTTTCATGTGGTTCTCATCCGAAAGGTAAAGGCATCAAAGTGTCATTTCAGAAGTGCCTCCTTTGTTTGAAACCTGCATCTCCTTTTCTCGCTTGTGCGCCAATTGCACATCATAACATTTCTAAAGAAGTGATCAGTAGCCTGAAATTATGACTTGGGAATTCCAGATATCATTGTACCCGTAAATAGGAATTACCAAAAATTTCCTAACTTTTGATCAAACTATGCATCTTTGACAGAAATGATGAAGTTTAACACCTTTTGAGTTTTTGGTGCATTGTCGCTTTTCTTTTCTTTCTTCAACTACTACCGGTATCTTCCCTTAACTAGGCATTAAGGCCTCAACAGAACACCGTGGCAAGCTTGATGAATTTGTTCATTTAGATTTACCTTGCAGTTTGCAAATGACAAATGCATTTTTTCCCAAATACTTTACATATACCTTCTATTGTCATTGTAGGGAATGCGAACATATGACTACATCCTGGCAATGAGAGAGGTGAATCAGTCTTCTATGGAACTAGATCTATTTGAAGATTCAGATTTCTCTTCAGATGAAAGCACTGACTCTGACTCACCTGAAAAGCCAACGTATATCTCCAGATTTATATGCAGTGAACGAAGAATAAATCAGGTGCAGTCTCGACATATTTTTCATGGTTTTGTGGGCATATTAAGCTTTAAGAACTAGTCTTACTGATTATTGCTTTCAGAATCCCCAAAGGTTATCTATTAGAATTGATGGACAGCCTGAACCACCCACTTCAAAAAAGAAGCCAAGCTTCCGTGCAAGTATTGACCCGTGGAAGCTAATAACCATGGGCCGGGAAAAAGCTTTAATAGCAGCTGAGAAAGCTAGGGAAAAGCTCATGGAACAGAAGGTGATGGTGGATCATGCTTTATCGAAGCCACTGCCTCTGGAAACAAAAAGTGGCGTGAACCCAGATAAAAGCATGGCCGCTCAGGGGTCAGGCTTGACTCCTCTTGTTTCCCAGGGGTGGCTTCCTGGATCACCAGGGCGGTTTTCAAGTCCAAGAAGACGGTTTTCAGGTTCTCCGTCTATAACCTCAGGTGCTGCAGGATCACCTAAGCACAAGTATAGAAGCAACTTTGATTTGAAGTTAACGGAAGTCTCCATGGAGCTCGAGACTTACATCTCGAGGCAGCTTCTGTGCTCGGTCTTGAAAAAGAATGAAAGTGAGGCATCTCCGAGATAGGTGTCCAGATTGACCACCTGAGTTCTCAGCCTTTGAGAAAGATTTGTTGCTTGACTGTGTGCATCCTTTACGAATATTATGCTATTCAGATTGACAAATGTATGCCCACGTTCTTACTCTTGATGTTACATTGGAAATGTACAAAAAATATGGTGGAGGACATTAAAGACAACGGATGTGCATATTTATTGCGGAGTAATCTAACTGATGCAGATTGATCCATATGCACTTCTGTTATCTCCAACACCCTTTTCCAACAAAGATAACTGAAAAATATGACTTCTTCGTTCCAAAACTATCCTTAAAGTCCTAAGATAAGAACTTGCTTTGGTGTTTATCAAAGGGAGGTGAATCGATGTGCGGATAGATTGGCGAAAGATAGCTGCAACATGGTCTACGGTCTCAATGAGCTTTTGAACCCGCCACAGTCACTATTAAACAATTTAGAGTTGGAAGCTTTCGGCCTCAATTGTTGAATTCCTGATATGTCTTGATTCTATTTTCTTTCCTCATCTTTCAACCAATAAAAAAAGGACGGTATCATACAATAGAGGAATCTAAGCACGAGTAGCCATACTACCAAGGACGGCATTTGAAATCAGACGCACAGCATAGTAACTTGCTTAACTCTCAGTATCTCCAGTCCCTAGCTCAGCAAAGGGAGAATCCTGGGAGTTAAGCAAGTTACTATGCTGTGCGTTGGTCGCTCTAACACAGGCAATTACTGCATTTCACGGACATTCTGAATGTTCTTAGCCATCGACGCCTTCTATTACCTATTTCTGTCTATGGCGATAGATTATAGTCGTTCGTTCTTTCCCCATTAGATGTCACTTGTGCGAATTTGCAAACTGCAATAACCTATCCTGCTACCAGATTAGGAAGTGCAATCACACAATCAGGAACAGGAAATGGCAAAGAAAGAAGAGTAGACGGGATGCTGGAGGGCAGAGTTTGCAAGGATAAGAAAAGAATGCAAGGCATGCAGCATTCGATTTCCATTTTCCAATAAGTCACTCTATTATTGTCATTGCACACAAAAGTTACAAGAAACAAAATTATCTTTTCAATACCGTCTCAGACAACGACCACAAATAACTGCAGCTACGCTCCACATCCAATGTCAGGGGATCACTTCAGCGGTGGTCCAGTAGGCAGTTGTTTGAGAAGTGGCAAGAAGCATTTATATGCAGAAACAATTTCAGAAGAAGGTTACCACTAGGCATATGATGTATTTCTTTATGTGTATGTATTTAACGTGATAGCAACCAAGCCCTTCTGTACAGATTCCGCAAGTGACTTGTTAGATGATAACAATCTGAGTAGTGCTTAGGAAATATCCTGTCTTCGAGAAGCTCACAAGGCTCTGGAGAAACAGTGTCTGAATATCCTTGAACGTGAGAACAGTTCCACGGAGAATCTGAGGTTACACTCAGAGAGAGATTGGATAGGCAAATGTTCCGGAAATTATCCCCTTCTATACCCTCTAAAAGGCCAGCAAAGTTAATGCTCTCTCCTATAACATTTTCAATGGTAATCATTTCTATTATTGGAAGAGCATTCGGGTCATAAAACTCATCTGGGTGCTCTCCATACCGACCAATGAACTTTATAGCAACATTTACATCAGCCAAGGTCATACCAGATATGTAGATATTTCTCACATAACCGCCCCGTCCAGGAGACGTCTTTATTGTGATAGCTCTGTTTGAATGAAAGAAACTTAGGTTCTCGGCATGGACTTCTGATACGCCTCCAGACATCTCACTTCCAATTGCAATACCTGAGCTTGAACTAGTCTCTCCAACAATCCGGTGGATTATGATATTTGTACTGGGACGTGAGAAGGAAATGCCATACTCATCCCATCCACTTTTGATAGCAATCAGATCATCACCAGTGCTTATGTAACAGTCTTCAATGCAGACATCATTGGAAGAGTCTGAATGCATTAACTCTTGATCAGCTAAGGATATTATTCCACAATGTTGATGAACAGAGGCTAGAATATACCTAGACTGCCCGCTGAAACTTAACACTACATCATCAAGACGGAAATATTACTTCTGAAGTTGTTTTGGCTTTTGCCAAAGCAGCTTCAGCTTTGCAGATCCGCCGGTCCCATCAGCATTTTAGATGTACACTCCTTTGGCAAAAGCCAAAATTACTTTTGCTATAGCATTTTTCCAGATAAAAGTTATTCAGCCTTGTCAAGGAGGGTTACCTGGATCAATCGCATCAGTGTTCGGCGAGTCGAGAGGAGCAATGATGGTGACATTCTGGACAATGACTTTGCTGTTAATCCAGAAACACAGTTTCAGCTCTCCACAACTTCATAGAACTTCGCTTTTGCGAAGTTTTAAACTTGTAACAGCAAAACTTGAAGGAAAGAGAAAACATCTTAATCTTTCTAGAGAAGACAAAACCTGCAATAGACAGGGTGGATGTTCCAGAAGGGTGAATTGAGGAATGTCAGATTCGAGATGAGCACTTCTGTTGAGTTAATCAATTCAACTAAATGAGGCCTAGTATAGTTGAGGGTTTTATTTTGGAACCAGTTCCACCAGACACTGCCTTGACCATTGATGGTTCCGTTATCACCTATATGGGCATGTCGGTGAATATTCAAAAAAGAAGAAGGAAAGAAGCGAGCACATATAGAATAAGCTTTAATATTATCACGAACCCGTGATAACAACGTCTGTCAAATTGCGTCCACAGACGAGGCTTCGATGCCTTCCACCAGGCAACTCCCTACCTCGGCCATATGATGGTAAAGGATCAATAATTGGCCAATCATTAGAGTTCTGAAAAAACGTAAGATCAGCTAGCTGACATTATATACGGTGAAGTATAATATCAAAGGCCTCGGTCATGCAAGATAGCACTTTCCAGTGGGGCTTGGCTGAATAACTTCAAAGACTGGAAAGTTCTAAGTTGCATTGAAGCAATGAGATGACTTGTAATTAGTGACCGTGCAACATATATTAGCACATTTTTTACAGTTTGACAAGAATGTTGTCAATTTAACTTCTTGACGCTGTATATTTTGGTAGTTATAAGATCTGTTCACTTGGTGGATGATTTACAATCAAGATATTACCTCTGCCAACACGTGATCAGAACTGTGACTCAGTTACAAAAAAACTTTCAATCTACAAGGCCTATGCAATGAGGTAAAGGCTCACCATAGATCCAAGAATTATTGCATCCTTATCTAGGCGCAACGTAAGGTGACTGATCAGAATGAAGCTTCCTGTCAACCACCGGCCAGCCGGGACAAAAAGCTGGGCCCCACCCTTATCAGCAAATGAATTAAGATAGAAAATGGCATTCTGGAAGGCTTTGGTGTTGAGGGTTAGCCCATCACCAACTGCGCCAAACTCGGTAATGGCAACGCTGTGGGGTCGAACAACTCGTGAAATTGTCTGTTTGCAGCGGGAGCTGCCCCTGACACCCCATGGAGCTTCACTCGACAATGCAAGCAGCAGAAGCAAATGGAGAAGCTGTTTGGATAAATTTTAGTGTTGGTTAGTGTCGTGTTAATTATACTGATACCCCAGTAAAAAACAAAAACTCTCTTGATGCATTCTGTAGCAATAAGTTTGAATGTTCGTTTGCAATAGAGTAGCAAGACATTATACTGAAAACTTACTAATCATTGCCTCAAAGAGTAAGTTGAATTTGATAACAATGTGAAACAGAAGAAACAATCAGGAAAGCTGGTAAATAATAGCCAAAATTTTTGAAATAAACTCTAAGCTGATAAAAAAGAAATAAAAAGTGAAAGGGTGGCGAAATGGTTCTTGACCAGAACCCCAAAAATATTAACTTTCATATGGTATGGCTGTAAAGAGTGATTACTTCATCTCTAAGTACAATTCTGGACCAAGGGCTGATATATTAGAAGGAAATAATTTAGATCTTATGCTATAAGATTCCAGGTCTACTGATACAAAGCAAGCAACTAAAACCCCTCAAGCAAAACACTTGGAGAAAAGAAAGGAAGAAGTTAAAGAAGAAGGAAACTTACAGCAGAAGGTCCCGTCATATATCCCATGACTGAAAATTAACGAAATCTTGGAGAGATTAGAGCACACTTATTGCAGAAAATTAACAAGAGCAGCAAAATTGATTAGCTTTGATGTAGGAAATCAAAGACTGCAGGAAAAAAGACAGATGAAAGAGCGGAGATGAAGATCGCGCAAAGAAATCTCAGAGGAGGCGATCAAGTCAAGTAGATGGGGTCATATGACAATTCCGGAGAGGAGCAAACTAAAGCAGCCATAGCCCAAGAAAATCATTGAAAGTGACGGTTGCTGCCCGCCAAAAATTGAGCAGTAGGGACGAGGGGACCCCTTTTTGCCTTTTATGTGTCTGCGTCTTCACCCTCCTCCACTAAAACACACGCACGCACGCACAGTCTACGCCCTGGTTTTGATCGGAAACAGAGTGGAGGAGGGATACCCATACTCTGGTGGTCATAGGACTGTGGACGAATTCAAGTGAATTGGAAGCAAGTAGAGAGAGGGAGGGAATCTACCTGGTCTGGTGTAGAAGAGAAGAAGGCGAGGCGGCCAATCTCGTACTCGCCTCTCGTGGCATGTTATGTGTCTCGTCAAAAATGATGCTCCATTCATAACTCGCAGTCAGCCCCCTCATTTACGCTCGTAAATTCC
The DNA here is from genome assembly GCA_033070095.1 of Escallonia herrerae. NCBI lineage: Eukaryota > Viridiplantae > Streptophyta > Magnoliopsida > Escalloniales > Escalloniaceae > Escallonia > Escallonia herrerae. Next base: position 224,809 of record JAVXUP010000479.1, on the reverse strand, counting down.
GTCAAAGATACTCTCTCTAGCCTGTCACCTGTGCCCCCCCCCCCCCCCCCCCCCGGTCCCCCGGCTCTCTCTCTCTCTCTCTCTGCGTGTGCTTTCGTCTCCTTTCCAAGTACCAGATTTTGACTGTGACTGTGAGTAGGAAAAGGGTCGGTTCCTACTACTAGTAGACACTAGTAGGTAAATACTCCCTCCTGCTACGTAAATAACGCTAAACCTCCTCGCTCTTTGGATTAGAAAAGTGTTGCCCATCAATTCAATTTCTATAAATATATATATATAGGGGACCGATCCACACTCACCGGTGGAGAAATAACAATTTCTCCACCGAACCGCAGGTAAGAACAGCGGTTGGGCCACGTGGCGCAAAAAAGGCGAAAAAAGCGTACGACCACTGCATTAATGGCGAAAAAGGCACGAGAAATGGTGAGAAAATGGCGAGAAGGAGAAAAAGGACACCAACCGCATGCACAACCAGCGGTTGGCATTAATATGCCCTGCCACGTGCCGTCCCCCACCCCTGCCACGTGGCCCAACCCCATGGCCCCTGCCACGTGGCGTCCCCTCCCCCTGCCACGTGGCCCACCAGCATGGACAACCGGCGGTTGGGGCGATGGCCCTGCCACGTGGCATCCCCTCCCCCTGCCACGTGGCCCAACCGCGTGTGGTACCAGCGGTTGGTCTCTCGCCCCTGCCACGTGGCGTCCCCTCCCTCTGCCACGTGGCCCAACCGCGGGTGGTACCAGCGGTTGGTCTCCCTCCCCTGCCACGTGGCGTCCCCTCCCCCTGCCACGTGGCCCAACCGCTGGTACCACCCGCGGTTGGTCCCCTCCCTCTGCCACGTGGCGTCCCCTCCCCTCATCCGCAGGGCCCAACCGCTCCTACAACCCGCGGTTGGTCCCCCCCCCCCGGTTGGTCCCTTCCCATGCCACGTGGCATCCCCTCCCCTGCCACGTGGCGTCCCCCGCGTGATGCCCCCACCTGGTGTCCTTCCCCTCGATGCCACGTGTCGTCCTTCCCTCCCCCATGATGCCCCCCACGTGGTGTCCTTCTGCCGAATTTTTTTTTTTGCCGCAGCCTTTGACCGCATAAACACCCACCCTTCCTCACTTTTTTCTGTCTTTTTTCTTCTCTCTTCCTCGCTTCTCTCTTTATAATCCCCTCCCCCGAACCCTTCTTCTGCACTCTGTCATCTTTTACCAACTTCCTTCGTACTTCATATCTCACCTACATAATCTCCATAACAATACAAACCAAAAAATTTTACGCTAGAAGATCGGTGGATAACCGCTAGAAGATCGGTAGTTTTTTCTTTAAATACATCAAGTCACAACAAGTAAGTATTTTGAATTTCCTTATAATTCAATGTTAGGTTTATACAAATCAGCGTATTACATTTATAGATTCCAAAACAGCGATTTTTTAGGGCGCCAAATATAGACAGTTTTTCACGAATTTATAAAAAATAGCTAGAGCTAGATTTTGCCAAAATACAAAAAAGAGACCCTAGTTATTCTTAAAGGATCTGTCTCAGGTAAAAATTTCAGATTTTTCCAAAGACTGGAAAGGGGTTAACTGATACGGGGAACCTTGTAACTCTGCAGTGTATTTTAAAATATCAAGCTAGCGCGATTTCGCGCGAAACTTTTATGAGAATCCTAGGATGTTGGGAAGTTCCATTCCCCAGGAATTCGGGCCATTCCGAAGCCGTTACCTATTTTTTTGGCCGAACGGCCCTTTAAGCGCTTGATCCGGACACCGGTTCGCGATTTTTGGGCGAAACCTCCGTAAAATACTTTTTATGTCAAGAATGAATTCAGGAAGCCTCAAGTAGCATTTCGAAGCACTTTTGATATTTTTCGATGCCAGGGGGCATTTCGGTAATTCGCCGCCCCGAGAGGGGTATTTCGGTAATTTTACAGTGCTAAGTTTTTTGACGGACTTTTTAGTCCAGAAATGTAATTACAAAACCTGAAATGTTGTTTTGAAGCTGACGTGGCGCGCGTAGGGGTGTTTTGGTAATTTTCCCGCGCCAAATTTTTCAAACGACTTTTTAGTCCAGAAATGTAAGTAAACCACCTGAAATGTTGTTTTGAAGCTGGTTCGGGGGCGTTGGGGTGATAGTGAACGCTCAGGGGCATTTCGGTAATTTGCCGCTGATCGGGGGCTATTTTGCTAGGAAGGATCCAGCTTAAAATTCATACCTTAAAATAACTTTTAGTTCAGGAAAGGGTGTGAGACACCCGAAAACTTATTTTGTTCCAGATGTTCTGAACCTTGTGACGCACCGGCGATGACTGCCAGGGGATATTTTGCATAAGTAGCGGGTGTTTTGGTAACTTTCCCCCTTTAAAATTTTTCCTGATATATTTGGTATATAATTGACGTAATACATTTAAAAACTTGACTTTAAAGCGGTTTTGAGGTGTTGGGGGTGTAGGGGCCATCGGGCTATATATTGCTATATAACCACGTTGGCGCTAAATTCAGTGGGAACTAGCGTAATTAAGCGTTCGGAGTGGTGGGAATTGAGGATTTGTTTTAATACATTGAAATAATGACTATTGCTAATGTGTTGGTAAGCTAGGTTAAAGATCCAGTTATAGTTTTGGAATGTAAATATTATGGATATTATGGACGCTAAGTTGGTTTATAATTATATTTTGTTCTTAAAGGTATGAATTTCAGCTCTGGACCTCATGATACATCAATCCTATACGATGACGATGACCACGTCGCGAGGCACGTATTTGACGGTGTCGATAGGGGTGTTTTGGAAACAATTCAAAGCACAAGGCACCTTGAAGAGTGGGTACTAAACAAGGAACAAATACAGCTATTACACCGTCAAAATTTAACCCTGTTCACCGATTGCGGGAAATGGTCTCGACACGACGATTGCCTTATATCCGCTCTAGTTGAACGATGGAGGAGCGAGACGAACTCATTTCACTTCCGGTTTGGTGAAATGACTGTTACGTTAGAGGACGTCGGATTTATACTTGGAATCCCATGTCACGGCAGACCCGTTACTTTGAACGTGCCGTCTGCATCCATAGCGAATATGGCTATGCAGTATTTTCCGGGAATTCCAAGGGCAGCGCTTACAACAAACGGCGTCAAGCTTAAATGGCTGAGAGAGCAGTACGGCGTGCTACCGGATGAATACACTCCTCAAGATTTCGTGACGTATACGAAGGCATTCCTTCTGTATATTATTGGAGCTATATTACTTCCGACGCATTCGAAAAACACGGTGCATCCGAAGTATATGGTGTTCTTGGAGGATCTTGAGGAGGTATACTCCTATTCGTGGGGTTCAGCTGTCCTTGCGCACCTATATCGAGCACTGCATAAGGCTACGAGAAACGGTGCCAAGTCCATTGCCGCCTGCCTGACTCTATTACAGGTATGAGCATTTATTTTCTTGGTAGGATCCTTAGTCAATATATTCGGGATTAATTACTAATTCCATATAATGTTTGCATTCACAGGTTTGGTCTTACGAGAGGCTACCCATGGGTCGTCCACAACCGTTGGTAGATTCCGATGAGACGTGGCCTAGGGTGTGGGCCTGGGGGCCTACGACCAACCGGAGGAGGAGACGGGTAGACCCTCACCACCATCTAAAGTTCTATCGGGGGAACTAGAGATACTAGATGCATCCCAGGTGACGTGGCAGCCATATGGCAAGGTGATGCATCTGTTGGATGAGTGGTGTTGGCAACTTCCGGTGTCGTACGTGCTGGCAGGTTTGGTTCGGGTGCCGCTCATTCACTTCGAAGAATGTGAGTTTCAGATGCCCGATCGAGCTATGAAGCAAGCTGGCTGTCCACAAGGGATACCAAAACCCGCTGTAGACATGCGGCCATACAGGGGTGGTCGAGGGCCGAACTTCGAGGTGGCTGATGCCTTGATTTTGTTGGGTGACGAGGTGCACCAGTGGAATACCTGGCAGGAAACGTATGATAGCCTTGTATCGCTGAAGCACGACGGCATTAGTACTGAGGAATACTTACAGTGGTTTCTCAGGGTGACGCGCACGAGGGTGAATCGCCCTTCCCAGGTGAAGAAGACATCGTACGCGCCACGTGAGGTCTATGACCAGTTCTGGGCATTGGCCATTGTAAGTCATGCTAGTGTTGTTTGATAATTTATTTGCGCACCTTATCGACCATTTGTCAAATATGATTAGCCATATTTTCTATGCATGTTTTTTAGGTTGACCAGGGCATTGAGGTGTTCAAGCAGCTGGAGTCGTTTGACTGGTTTGTCGCGCAGGCTCCTGACAATCTCAAGAGGTCCATTGAGAAGTACAAGACTGAAGTTCAAAACTTTAGTCTTGCGTACCGGGGTTACGAAGGGGAGCCGTCTAGTCGCCCTCGTCCTGAAGCGTACGACTATCAGCCCCAGAGTCAGGTGTGGGAGTCGTCTGGTCGCCCTCTTCCTGACGCGTACAACTATCAGCCCCAGAGTCAGGTGTGGGAGCCGTCTGGTCGCCCTCCTCCTGACGCGTACGACTATCAGCCCCAGAGTCAGGTGTGGGAGCCGTATAGTCGCTTGCCTCCTGACGCATACGACTCTCAGTGCCAGAGTCAGGTTCCCCAAGTAGGAATCCAGGCCTCGCGCCCAAGCTTTCGGTCGGACAAAGGACAAGCGACGAAGCCATTGAGGTCGGACAAGATGGCTTGGATCGACCGGCACTACTTCGGGCATGAGCCTGTCAATTCAGCAGACTTTCCCCTTGCGACATTCCTAGGTCATGAGGATATCAGAACGTTGGCGCCGGAGACAGATCTTTCAAATTTTGTCATGAACGCTTACATAGAACTGCTCCGGATTAGAGAGCAACGTTTTAACCGTTCTGAATATTTGAAGCTTAACATGTATCCCACTCATTTTGTGGAATTAACGGTGAGAGAATTCACAGAATGGAGGCGAGGGGGCGGCAGGAGTAAGTGGAAACCAGGTCGAAACGTGTTAGGCATGATGAACGCAGACTATCAATGTCCCGCTGCTGATGCGAACCTTATCATGATACCCTGTCATCATGCAAACCACTGGTTCCTATTAGTTCTCCATCCAGCGTTCAGAACGGTTCACATATACGATAGCCTAAGGGAGGACGAGCCTGGACAGCTGCTGGCACAGATGTACAACGAGTACATCACTTTAGTGGTTAGTATTTATTTTTTGACCTTGGCTCATAGTATATTGTTCTTGTCTCATAGGCTTGATTCTCGTTTTTATTGTTGGATGCAGACTACTGTCCTCTCGCTAGCATGCGGACGGCCACAGGGTGACCCTTGGACGGTCGTGATGATAAAGGACCGACCAAAGCAATATAACGGTCACGATTGCGGGATTTACGTCCTCAAGTACATGGACTACATTGCTCGCTCGGAAGTGCTCAAACACTCCTCGTGGACTAGGAAGGATGCCTTGACGTTTAGGTATAGGATAGCCTGGGAGCTGAAAAAGAATGAAGCTAGACGCCTTCATTACCATTATCCTGACGTGCGTGGCTAGCTGCTGTGATGTTACAAAAAACTGTACCAAAAAGAAATGTACATAATTTTTCGCATGCTATGAATTTGGCGCTAAAATGTGCGCGAATATACCTTTCATATGACGGCATTCGAAAAAATTACGCGTCTCGCTTTTCGCCGAAATTCATAGAAATGGGCTAACTAGCGTGCATGAGGTGCAATGAGCGAAAAAAAAGTGACAAAAAAAATTACAACTTTTTTCGGAAGCTATCAAATGGGGCCTAAAGTGTGCCCGAATAGGCCCTTCCTAGGAAAACTCAAAAATTAATGTGTCTCGTTTTTCGCCGAAAGTCTTACAAATGGGCTAACTAGCGTGCCTGAAGTGCAATGAGCGGAAAAAAAGTGACAAAAAAATTACAACTTTTTTCGGAAGCTATCAAATGGGGCCTAAAGTGTGCCCGAATAGGCCCTTCCTAGGAAAACTCAAAAATTAATGTGTCTCGTTTTTCGCCGAAAGTCTTACAAATGGGCTAACTAGCGTGCCTGAAGTGCAATGAGCGGAAAAAAAGTGACAAAAAAAATTACAACTTTTTTCGGAAGCTATCAAATGGGGCCTAAAGTGTGCCCGAAAACGGAGTTACCAAAAATATCAATAATCCACAAATCAAATCACAAATTAAAGATTGCACAAACCAAATCACAAATTTAAACATTATATAAGTTCAATTTATACAACTGAAACATTAACCCTAACACTCTTCCTCATCATCGTCCTCCTCGACCATACTGCCAGGTTCGATACCTAACACTTTATAATGGTTTCTCTTGTCATGATCAGTCATCTTGTTACACAACGCACACTTTCGTAATTTTTTTTGACCCGTTGCTTCTTCAATCGGATTCTTCATGCGTATTGCTCGTTTTCGCCCTTTTGTTTGAGAAATAATTGGATCAAAAATATCGTCCTCCTCACCTTGTAGGTCAGTACCGTCAATGACTGGCTGTTTGGCTCGATTGAATCTACCGCCTGGAGTTGTCCGAGTAGTCGGAGTGTCCACAGTTTCTGGTAATGCCATCCTAAACTGTGCATGCTTAGCCTTATCCCGTGCGGCTGCTTCAACTTGATACCTGTACCCATCAAATGTCGACGCTGCATCCATTGATAAACCGTGCATGATGTTACAAAGGTGATTATATCGCAGCGTCTCAGATTGCTCGAAATCAACTGAAACATTGGGCACGTAAGGAATGTGACCGTGGACTCTGTTGGCTTCCTTCGTCCACCGTTCCAAGATATACGGTGGAGGGATTTCACTAGCATTCTTGGCGCTCAAAACCCTCAACGCGTGTCGACAAAGTATACCTTTATGCTCAAACAGTTGACAGTTGCAATTAACCAACCCAGTGTCCTTACAAACTGCTACGGTAAAATGTCGTCTGGTCCTCGGAGCCGACGAAGAGCACGGATTGGCGAAGTTCGTCACATTTGTCAAAGCATAAACCTTGATATCTCTGGTGGAATACTCGTGCAACTTTGTCATGCCATATTGATTCGACTTTAGTAGTTCCTCTTGAAACTGTCGAAACATTTCCTTGGTATAGACTTGAGCCGCATGAGCCTCTAAAGGTGAATAAACTAGTATAGCTCTTTCTTTGCAAACTGTAGCCGCGTCGGCTTCTCTCTCACGGTACAATTGCCTGTCAACGGCTTTCTGCATCTCTAGTACGAACTCCGCTATACTTGAAGACTGGCCTACGTACCCATCAAAGAATGAATTCATAGCTTCGCTTCTCGAGGTCGTAGTCATTCCGGCTGCAAAAAACTTCTTGGTGTAGGCACCGACCCACTGTGTCTTGATCTCATACAACGATTGTAACCATTCGTGATTGTGCAAATAGTAAGTATCCATTAACGTGGCCCACCTCTCCTCGAACACGTCTACCGTCAACGATTTCTTCACACATGTATTAAAGTCAGTCTTGAATGACGGATGGTTTGCATATACATGGTGAAGCCGTTCGGGATATTTGTTGCTTATGTGCCATGTGCACAGGCCATGGTGAGTATCTGGAAGGACCTTAGCGATTGCATTTTTCATTGCCAGATCTTGGTCGGTGATGATGGTCTTTGGAGGAATATGATACATTGCTTGAAGCCACGTTTCAAATAACCACGTAAATGACTCCTCCGTCTCATCCCTAAGCAGGGCAAAGCCAAACGAGATTGACTGATAGTGGTGGTTCACCCCGGTGAACGGAGCAAAAGGCATAGAGTACTTATTGGTGCGGTATGTGGTGTCAAACGTCACAACATCCCCAAAATTTTGGTAAGCAGCTCTAGAACGGGGGTCCGCCCAAAATATAGTACTAATGCGGTTCTCATCATCCAGTTGGAGACTGTAAAAAAATCCAGAATTCTCACTCTGAAGGGACCTGAAGAGATCAAGTGTAGTTTGAGAATCACTCTTACCGAAAGACTCTCTCCTCTGAGCACGAAGTTCATTTCGAAGGTCTACTTCGTTGAAACTCAACTTGTCAATCCCCCCAGCCTGGCTTGAGAAAACCCCCATCATCTTAGAAGGTGGAATTTTAGCCTCGGCCATTGTAAAAATTAGTTGTCTGTGTGCCGCGCTTATTTCTCGGTGTTGATGAATTTGACCAATCTTACTGGGGGTCATCAACTGATGATTATGGCTCAACTCCACTCCTGTGACAACCCAATGGTTTTCATTTTTTCGGTGTACTGCATACACATGGGCCTTGCAGCCGGTACCCGGAAATGTGTCCCGTTTTCTTTGTCTTGTTGTCCCTTCGTCACTGATCCGAACGACCGGAGTTACATGCGGTGCTCCTCTATGACACTCAAATAGTCTTGCACAAATTTGATCTGTATTCGCCCGTTTTCTAGTCGTCTTAGTTCTAATACCGAAACCTATCGTTTTCGAATATGCTCTATAGTATGCTTCAACTTCGTCCAGTGCTTGAAAAACTTGACCAACGTAAGGTGGATCAGAACCTTCACAAAAATTATTTCCTCCAGTTGCATCCATATTTATACTGAAATCTAAAAAATAAAAATTATATCATTCTCAACAAGTCATAGATTTAAATAAAAGAAGAATAAAATTTATTTAAACCACCGTCTTTCGGGAAATTTGGTATAATGTAAAATTAGCAAAATAGCCCCCGATGAGCGGCAAATTACCGAAATGCCTCCGGGGGTTCATTATCACCCTAACGCCCCAAATCAGCTTCAAAACAACCTTTCAGGTGCTTTGCTTACATTTCTGGACTAAGAAATCCTTTGAAAAACTTAACGCTGCAAATTTACGAAAATACCCCTATCGGGGATGCGAATTACCAAAATGCCCCCTGACAAAAAAAATCTGAAAAGTGCTTTGAAATGGGATTTTAAGCTTCCTGAATTCACTCTTTAAAATAACTTTTCAGGTGTCTCACACCCTTTCTTGAACTAAAAGTTATTTTAAGCACAAATTTGTGTAATGTAAAATTAGCAAAATAGCCCCCGGGGGTTCATTGTACGCCCATCAAACCAGCTTCAAAACAACCTTTCAGGTGTTTTACTTACATTTCTGGACCGAAAATATTTTTTTCGGGAAAATTACCAAAACACCCCTCGCGGGGGGGCAAATTACCAAAATGCCCCCTGGCTTCAGAAAATATCAAAATTGCTTTAAAACGCTATTTTAAGCTTCCTGAGTTCATTCTTGATCTAAAAAGTATTTTACGGATTTTTCGCCTAAAAATCCCGAACCGGTGTCCGGATCGAGCGCTTAAAAGCCCGTTCGGCCAAAAAATTAGCTAACGGCTTCGGAATGGCCCGAATTCCTGGGGAATGGAACTTCCCAACACCCTAGGGTTCTCATAAAAGTTTCGCACGAAATCGCGCTGTCTTGATATTTTAAATTACACTGCAAAGTTACAAGGTTGCGCGTATCAGTTAACCCCTTTCTAGTCTTTGAAAAAATCTGAAATTTTTACCTGATACAGATCTTTTGAAAATAACTAGGGTCTCTGTTTTGTATTTTGGCAAAATCTAGCTCTAGCTATTTTTTATAAATTCGTGAAAAAACTGTCTAATTAAGTTTTCACCTTTAGCGACAATTACGCCCCGCAATCAGCTGCAAAACAACATTTCAGGCGTTTTACTTACATTTCTGGACTTAAAAGTCCGTTGGAAAACTTTTCGGGAAAATTACCAAAATACCCCTCTCGGGGTGGCAAATTACCAAAATACCCCTGGCTTCAGAAAATATCAAAAGTGCTTTAAAATGCTATTTTAAGCTTCCTGAGTTCATTCTTGATCTAAAAAGTATTTTACGGATTTTTCGCCTAAAAATCCCGAACCGGTGTCCGGATCGAGCGCTTAAAAGCCCGTTCGGCCAAAAAATTAGCTAACGGCTTCGGAATGGCCCGAATTCCTGGGGAATGGAACTTCCCAACACCCTAGGGTTCTCATAAAAGTTTCGCGCGAAATCGCGCTGGCTTGATATTTTAAATTACACTGCAAAGTTACAAGGTTGCGTGTATCAGTTAACCCCTTTCCAGTCTTTGGAAAAATCTGAAATTTTTACCTGATACAGATCTTTTGAAAATAACTAGGGTCTCTGTTTCGTACTTTGGCAAAATCTAGCTCTAGCTATTTTTTATAAATTCGTGAAAAATTCTATTTCTGACGCCCTAAAAAATCGCTATTTTGGAATTTTTCGAATGTAATACCCCGATTTGTCAAAACGTAATTTTGACGCCCTAAACACGAATTTTAGACTATTGTAAGAACAATTTAAGCGTAACACAATTTAAACAATCAATTGGTAAGAACAAATTGAAAAATACTTACTTGTTTTAACTTGATATATTTCAAGAAAAATCCACCGATCTTCAAGCGGTTATCCACCGATCTTCTAGCGTAAATTTTTTTTGTTTGTATGTAGGTGAGATAGGGAGAATGAGGAGGGTGGAAGAAATGATTCGGGGAGGAGGGATTTTATAGAGAGAAAAGTGAGAGAGGAAGAGAAGAACCGTGAGTGAACAGCAGGGAGGGGGAGGGGGGAATGACACGTGGGGGTGGGGGGTAGGGTGGTAATGACACGTGGGGGAAGAGGGGGTTCACGGGTGGGGGAAGGGGGGTTCACGGGTGGGGGAAAAGGACATAGGGTGGGGGCCACGGGGTGGGGGGCAAGGGGGTGGGGGTTACGGAAGGCAATAATGCCAACCGCAACTCCTACATGCGGTTGGCATTATTGCCACCATTTTCTCACGAGTTTTTCATTTTCTCGTGATATTTTCGTGAATTTCTCATAGTATTTTCGTCCTTTTTTCGTCCCTTTTCGTCCCTTTTTGCGCCACGTGGCCAACCGCTGCTCTTACCTGCGGTTCGGTGGAGAAATTGTTATTTCTCCACCGGTAGATGTGGATCGGTCCCCTATATATATATATATATATATATATATATATATATATATATATATATATATATATATATATATATAGGTTAACTTTAAGGTGCAGGCAATGCCCCTAAAAAAAAAATTTCATTAACAACCGGCTTATCAGTCCTACCTTTAGGACCCCATATATAAAAATGAGAAAGTAAGGTGCATATTATTTATCTCTTACTGTTGTCTTAACTTAAGGATATATATATATATATATATATATATATATATATATATATATATATATATATATATATATAGAGAGAGAGAGAGAGAGAGAGAGAATTTGCCTGTTTTGAGGAACATGTAAAGCTCTCTTACTTAAACTCAGCCGAGATTTTTGGGAAGAGCATGACGGCAAAACACCGTTAGTGAAGCCCACTTTGAGGAGCATGCGGCTGGACAGGTGGACCAATGGGGCGTTGCCACGTAAAGGGGTAGAAGTATGAGCCTGCTATCAAGTCAGTAGCAAAAAAATTTCTCACATATAATTTCTTCTTAAGAAGTGCTTAATTTGATTATCCTGTCACTCATTGTAATTCAAAACAACCTTAATCAGATAAGCAGTCAAAAGCTAAATTTACAGTAATAAAAAGTGATTAATCCTTTGTCTATCCATTGGTCATTGTAATTCAAATGACAAATGGACTCGAAATTTTAAACTCTCAAGTACTAATATATAATATTGTCTGAAGATGGGGACAATGCGAGTTCGTCTTACCCCTGCCAAGGAAGGGAGGGAGGGATCCAATGCCCTCAAAAGTGAAGGTGAGCTTCTTAACCATTGCATGCAAACACAAGACAGAGCAGACAGAGTCACGAATTAAGAACTTCCTTTCTAAAATCAAAAGTATCTATAGTAGTTCACTTCTTCCTCTGTCTGTATTTATGTTTGTATGCATCACACTACATAGTTTGAGTAACTTGTACACTCTCTCTGTTATCAATTATACTGATACACATTTAACCATTGTATAATTCTGTACAATGGTTATTGAGATTGATACCACCCCCTCCCACAAGAATAAAAAAAAAGAAAGAAAAGAAAAACCTAACACACACGCGCGCGCACACACCTCTATAGATAGAATGAGTTGATCCACTGCTGAAATCTATGTTACATGGACTCGGTGTCGGTGTCGGAGTGTCGAACTAGTCTATCTTGAAAATTTTAAGATACGTAGACATCGTCCAAAAGTTATGCAGATACAGAGTTTATGGTGCATTTATATTCTTGTACTGTAATGCATCGCTAAACAAGTCTATGACTAATTATTACTAAAATACTCTAAATAGAATGCTAAGAACTTAAGGTATAACATCAGGATATGTACTCCGTATTGTATAGGACTATTGCACTATAAGGTATCTATTGGCTGTTGCTGAGTTAAATGCTGTAACTGGGGTAAGTCAGTTATGGTAAGTCAGTTACGGGTAACTGATCAAACAATCAACTCAGAGAATGATCTTCATCTCCAGCTGTATGGAAATAAATCAAATAATGATGTTAGATAGTACTGTGGAACTTGATACTATGATTAGAGTTAGATACTATAAGTTGATAAAATGACACAAACTTACATAGTCACATGCACCTTCTTGCGCCGTAGAATAGCTTTGATTGGCTTCAACTTTCAAGTTTTCAACTTCAAACTTGCTGAGCATTACCACATCAAAATTAAGGTCAATAATATTAGAGATAGAAAGATAAATCAGCAGCTTACAAGTTGGAGGCGTACCTATTGAGAATGCCTTGCCTGGGAATATTAAACGATAAACATCAAAGCATGCAACATGAATCCAGGAGAATAACAAAAGTTTAAATATTTGAATATAAACTTTGTTATCACTTGTCAGCTTGAAACTAACTTCAACTTGGTATATGTTAGAGTACAAACTCGGTCTCTCTCTCTCTCTCTCTCTATCTCTCTCCCTCTCCATGCATGTACTCAACGAAATATTAGCAAAAACTGAACATTTTTCATGTTCTTTTGGCAGCCGAAACTTGTTACTCCTTTTTCTTTGCAATTACAGTTTAGTTTCCAGCAGAAGAAGAGCATTTCAGATGTGAACTTGTTACTCCTTCAAAATGTTCAATTAAATCTAAAATCTGAAAATCAATCAACTTTTGAGAATCAAGTTTGACTAAAAGATTTTGCAATTTATCTCCTTCTATATATATACTAGACAAGAATCACAAGATATAGTTAATACTCCGTTTTATCTTTAAATCTTAGTACACCATTTGGTTCAGTGGGCTGAGACCTTTGGGCCGAGGAAATTGGCCCAGAGCACCGGAAGCGGCATGGCCAGCTTGGCCCAACTATCAACGGCTTTTAAAACCAAAAACCCCTTCGATCCAGACCCAGAGAAGAAGAAACCTCTGCTCTGGGTTGTGAATTGAGTCGGCCGGCGGGTGTGGGGGGACGATGCGAAGCAGAAGTAGGAATAAGCAAGCGCAAGCAGAAGCAGCCTCCAACTCCAAGACTGGCAGTCTATTCGCTCCACACCAAATGTAAATACTCCAAGACTCTGTCTTTCTTTTGAAAATTCCCAATTTACCAAATCGTGTGTATGATAATCTTATTCTTGCGCTATGGTTCTGACATATCGTAGTTGCTATCAAGGAGAAGGTCCTGTTCGTCTCCTCAAACTACTCGAGAGGTAATTTTCTCAGTTGGGCAGTTTATTCTGCTCTTCCTTCTTAATCCTTTTGTTTAAGATTTTCGTCATGTCTTTCGTAACAGGGAGATTGAGACTGCAAGAATTTTCAACACAAATTTACCTCGTAAAATATGGCTAAAGGTCCCTTTTTCCCCACCCTTTGATATGTGGTTTTCTTCTGAATGAATGGATGCCAGTTCTTTTAATTCCGTTGTTGAATTTTCAGCAGCATTTTTCAGTTGGGGTTAATGATGTGACACGTGTGCTCGAACGCATGCCGCCAGTAGCTGCTGCTGCAACCGGGAGTTTTTCTAGACTAGATGTTTCCAACCGTGACAGTACCGATAATGCAGGATCCACACTCCAGTTGCAGGTGGTTATCCCTTCATATGAAAAATGAAATGGATCAATGACTATGTCAATTGCATGTTTGCCACTTTTTTTTTCCTTTTGTTGCTCGACTTTACAAACTTTATATTCTTTACTTCACCACCTCCTTTGTTATTGTCTAGTCTTTGTTCAAATGCAGATACAAGCATTATCCAAATTTGATAGCATTGTGGTTGTCGACGTTGTTGCATGTTATACTTTGCCAATGTGAAAACCTCATCATCATCACTTTAAACACTAGTAAATGTTTTTCTTGCAATTGAGATTTTAGTCCTCAAATTGGGGATGGATAAGATGGGCGATATCCACCTTTCACCTTTACTTTTAAAATAAGCTTGACCCTTTTATCCTTGACACCGTTAGAAGTTTATTTGTCTGTCGCGTGTTAATATCTGACCCTTATCACGGCATGAACAGTGATAATATGGTTACTGGACAGGTAGATTGGCTACATACATGGTATTTCATTATCGAGTAGCATAACAGCGTGTGATTCATGTGTTGGTGCTTTCTTTGTTTTATTGGGCTGGATCTGGTACGTTTGACCTTGATATCCTTTGTTCTTGATGGGGGAGGAAAGGGTATATATTTCCTCCTTTCCAGTTTGGCTACAGAACTGCCCTGTTTCCAAAAGTATCCTCCTAGGTGTACCGTGGATTATCTATTCTAACTAGCCATAGTGGTGGAGGTCCTGGTGGAAGCGTTGTACGCTCAGGCGTTGAGATATCCTAGGCAGCATTTTTCTCCCTGGATAATATATAGCCCGGTATAAGTGGGTGACTTGCCATTAGATTTATCGCTTGCAAATGAAAGTATATCTGCAAATGTGAAGGTAGTAATAGTAAATTGTTGCCCTTTGCATCTGTAGGTTAAGACCTGAATAGTGGCAGGATATACATTCCAAACATGGTCAAATGCTTAAATGTTTTAATTGAGTCCTAATTGTTCTCTTATCTGGAATTCTGCAGAATTGTGAATCTGATGAACTCAGCTTGCGCTTTGAGTTGATCCTCATTTCGAAGCTGAGTTATTTTGCTTTGGCCCTCGTGCAGCTATAGGTTTTTTGCTAAAGAAGTTCTGTGTCGTCTCCGTAGAAATATAAACAGATGATATTTTGGATGTTACCATCAGTTGGTGTTGTCTATCTTGTGGTTATACATTTAAACTTTGTGTATCCTTTGTTTGCAAGGAAGGAATAGATGAATCTACGTTACATTCTGCAAAATATTGAAAAAGAGAAGGGCAGGAACTTGCTTTCTTCACTACATTTTAGTAAGTTAATTAGAATCACGCCAAGCGGATATAAAATTCTCCTAAACGTGGCGACAGAGAACTGAAATTAGTACAGCAGTTCACCCCAGCGGCCCAACATTCGCTGGTGTATACGATTTGAATCTGCATTTTAAGTGGCTATCCAGAAAGTATGGTCGTACCATTCCGTCTCTATACCACTTCTTCGTCAATCCCAGTCGCTACAATGAATGATATGGTAGAAAAGTAACAAGCATCAGTTCTCATTTGAAATTATCAGCTGCGCTCATGAGCTTTTTGAAAATAGTTGCTGCCTGACTCTGAAGGCATGTGTTTCATCTGGGAAGTCAGGCCATTCTATTAGCATCAGATTGCAACCCACGATGGCTGACAAAGCATCTGCCTAGCTTGGCTTCGTCAAGGAAGGTACCGGTGATATACGTGAAAGATAAGGGGGGCTCGTTAAGACTGGGTGAACTGGTCAAGTTGAAAACAGCAATTGCCATTGGAGTTAAGGTAACTAGGTCGAACTTCATGAATGACAGGATAGTGAGTATACTATATTGTACACGTGGATATAGCTGTTTGATCTTTAGTGGGCTCCACATTCACATCTACCCGTCTTCCTTCATGTAGGCCAGAGGTGATGCAATTAATAAACTTATTGAAGACATTATTGACAGCAATGAAATACCTGACATGGAGGCCTGAACCAACTTAGGTAACAGGTGCACATTGTCTCAACATTCTTTTCTTGAAAGGCATCTATTTGAGAATGCATGAATCCGATATTTGTGTTCTTTTTACCTCTTAGTAAACAATTTGAACTCATTAACACTGATGTTATTTATTTATTTTTTCCCCTCTTTTGCTTGAATTGTCAAAATATGACTTGTTTACCTTTTTTAGAATCTGAACCTAGGAGTCATACACCACATTTGTCATGGTAAACATGTTGGAGACAAACTCACTCAAACTCACACTCATGAAGAGGAACACATGGAGAGAACTTGAAGATAACCGACAATTAAACTAAAATTTTTTCTCTTACTCCTTACACTTGCTTACACCTACCTAGATGACTAGAGTACATGACTTCATATGGTACTACGTCCTAGACTTGTAATAACACCACCACTCAACCCACTATCCACACAATAACTAGACCACTACTCAAGTTCATAAAACAAATGAGTAATGCGTTTGTAACATATGCACCACTAACACATTATTAAAGCACCGCTAACACATGACTAATGACCTCTAAATGTCACTAGATGCACCACTCTAATAACATAACTAAAATAAATCAAGTTTATATTTCAAGAAAACACGTGTACCAACATTTTGCGTAGTCATCAGGAACAGTTTCTGTTATTGTTATCATGCAGTGAATGTTGATCAGCTAATGTCTTATCAGAATCACCAGGTACAAAAGGGTTGGCATCGTTTCGGACCGTAGTCAACAATGGGAATGATGATCGGAGAGGTTCATAAAATCTTGGGAATGGCTTCTTTTCTATTTTAAATGTTACAGAAGGCAAGTAATGCCTGGAGTACAGATTCCTTTTGATGTTGTCTCTGAAGCTTTGATCAATTTATTATGAATTTGCTGATGTTTTTATATGGCCTAAGATCACATGTTCAGCTAAGTAATGGTCTTTTGTTGGCTTCTTTTGAAGCATTCTTGATTCGTGTTGATTTTGCAGTCTAGAGCTCTGAGAGGGATGTGCTTGAAGCTTGTTTGGGAGAGAATTTTCCGTTTGGATTATTTAGTACGTAACTAATACTATCTACTCATCAGAGTACAAATATAACTCTCTTCTTGGGAGTATTTTCTTCCATTCAGTTTCTTGTCTGTAAGCTTTGACAAGTTGTAATGTACTTGTACTTGCTGCAATAAAACTTTTACCAGAGATTAAATTGTCGAATGTTAGGCCTGTTGGAATAGCTTTTTATTTCTAGTCTCATTTTGCTTTTAGCAAATCAATTAATGGATTGGAAGGATACATTGCTATATAAGTCAATAAATACTTCATGTACAACCAGAACAAGCAATGGGCATAAAGAATTTTAGCACTGAACTGTTGAGAGATTCTGTGATACATGAGGCTTACCGCGTAATTTTCCATCTATTTCTATTGAAAACTGATTGGGTTCATTGTTTTCAGATACGCAGATCAGGATCACTGCTTCAAACTACTTTAAAACACCGAAAGGCTCGTATTACTGAGTAAATATACAATTGAAGATATTTCGTATTGCAAAGAAAAAACAAATTAATTACAAGACCTATTTCCATGGGCAGTACCTTTCTACTTTACATTTTACAGTGCTTATATACTATCCAAAGAATCTGAGGAAGCTATATATTGTAGAATTCATTCTCGATACATAGGTCTCACGAACTCGCCTAGGAGCTGACAGCTGATGAAGAGGCCTCAGCAGCACCAACTGGATCATCCTTACTGTCATCAGTACCCCTTCCATTTGTGACGAGCTTTCCAGATTTCTCACGACGCTGTTGTTCCTGATCCTTCACGACTGCCGGTTTAAACTGGCAGAAGAAAGAGAGAAAAAGATATATATATATATATATATATATATATATATATATATATATATATTCAAGTAAATCTCTGTGCACTTTGGTGCAAATACAGTTGTGGATACACGAAAAATGGAAAGGCAAAGCTACTAATGCCGTATATGTGCCAGACATAAGGCCTAGTCTATAAACTAGGACACTTGGTAAATGCGCGCACAGAAGAGTCATGATGCACAGCAAATTCCTTCAAAATAGCAATACCACTGATGAAGCCCTCGCACCTTTTAAGGACCACATATTAGCTATGTTACATGGACTCTTCAGAATGCATGAAGTACCAGTGACGGGCACACTCGACACTAGGACATGAGTATAAGATATGTGTCCGACACATCTCATAGGATATGCCACTATAAACACTATCTTATAGTGTTTCTTTGACTTTGAGACGAGACAAATTCTCAACTAAAACCATGTGCTTCACATAAAACATCATTTTACCTTGGAAATAATTATTAAGTAATGCTAGATATGAATATTTTGCCATGTCCCCGTGTCTTGTGCTTTAAATATTAGACGAGTCCGACACTTGGACACGTATCCGACCCGGACATTTGTACGGAGTCCATGTAACATAACATATTAGTGGACGCAGATAAAAATAAGCTAAATTCCAATTTTTCTTGAGCCTGGGCTCTCTCCTGTTTATGCCGCTTGCATTCATCTACAAAAAAACAACAAACCAACCTGGTATATGGAGTATATGACATTTCTTCTTATCTGCGCCATCATCTCAATGAAAAGATTGTAGCCTTCAAGCTTGTACTCGATAAGTGGATCCCTTTGTGCATATCCACGTAAACCTACAGCTTGCTGAACGAACTTGAGTGCTTGCAAGTGTTCTTTCCATAACCGATCGATGTTGCTCAACACGAGGAACCTCTCTGCTTCCTTCATCAATCCTGGCGCTTGTTTCTCAACAATATCCTAAATAAAGAAAAAAGCAGTTCAAAGAAGATAGGACTTGACAAGAACTTAAAACAATAAGCCTGCGTTCTCTTGTTCTTGACATTCATACTCTGAGCAGATATGGGTAGGTAATGCCCGTTTATTAGAGGCAGATTGACAGTCTAGGGAACCAGCTTCCCCAAGTACTCTTAGAAGGAAGGCCTGTGTTTGGGTGGCTTGTCAAAAACAAAACTAAGTTCGGTCTGCCAGTGTGTTTATCGGATGCCCTTAAATCATCCCGCGCCTCTTGTTTCGGCTAAGGGGTTTAAGGGGCACTGTAAAATAATTACCCGAAAAAAAGTTACCATGCTTAGCAACATTTTCTCATAAAGCTCGACTTAGATAAGGACGCCATTTTAGTTTGCCAAATATCGACAACTTAATCTGCATTTACATTTGCATGCATAACCATGACAAGGTTGAAATTTCTACTTCATTCTTTTATCTTTTTCTAAAGTATTATTGAGAATTCAAATGAAGGAAACGACAAATCTGACCCGTTTTTGCAAGTATGCTTCACGACCACGAAGATGGAGATAACTCTGCAAGTCCTCATAATTTGAACAACTGTTCACCAACAAATCTGCGGTCAAATCATTCAACAGAGAGCAGTACCTACGAACAAAGTAAAACATGCATATTGTCAGCAAACAGGATTACCAAAGCTTTTTGTTACCGTTAAGATATAGGAGAGAGGACAGCTATTCCAACCAATACATCAGTAACTTCCTAGAACAGAAGATCAACCATTAGACTTATCAAGTCTGATGGTTTTCGTATGCAAAAGAATGAGATAAATCTGCATCTTACTGTTGTACTTTTGCGACGAGCTTTTCAAGATCCCAGTTCTCCTTTGGAGCATCAGAACCAATATTTGCCTGACCAAGTTATCATGGACATATCAAGATACATATCCAGAGTTGAAGACGCGGTTTTTATTATGGAAATGATTTTACCTCTAAGATGTCATCCATTGTCAGCTCTGCATATTCAATGAGGAGTGATTGTAGATTGTCAGATTCCAAGGCTCGCCTCCTCTCTGTATATACACGATCTCTTTGGCTGTTTAATACCTCGTCATACTCGAATAATTGCTTACGAATGTCAAAAAAGTAGTTTTCCACTTTCCGCTGAGCTTCATCTAGTGCTTTTGTCAACATCTTGGATTCAATTGGTAGGTCCTCAACTCTAAAAGCTCTCATCAAACCCTAAACTCACAAGATTAGGGATGTGTCTAACAAACGGGTCATAAAGCCGCCGCCCAATTGAAACAACACGAGACCTAAGATAATACCTGAATTCTATCCCCCCCAAAAATCCTAAAAATGTTGTCTTCAAGACTGAGGAAGAAGCGGGAACTTCCAGGATCCCCTTGCCTGCCGCTTCGACCACGCAGCTGTATGACATTTCAAGTTCCATCTTTAGAATCTTTATGAAGTATATATTTTAGTTGCAAGAGTGCAAAATTGGGAAGAAATGATGAACATTTAATAAAAGCTAAATAGGTGTACATATGAAGCTTAGACCTGATTGTCAATTCGACGTGATTCATGGCGTTCTGTTCCAACAACATGAAGTCCGCCGGCTGAAACAACCTATGATGAAGAAGCAATGTTAATTAATTCATTAAAGGAGATTATGAAACAAAATTTGGTAGGAGGAAGGATAACTTTTCTAACCGAGTACAATTCCATTCCTGATAAGAAAAGGGATGTTAGGGAACAGACATAACCTGACACAGCATATGATGAAAGACAATGCATACTAACTTCATTAACAGATCCTTACAGAAGAAATTTTCATCCAAAGAAGGAGAAAGCAAGGTCTTCTAACAGCACAATCGCATAGACAAAAACAAAAAGAAAAAAGAAATGACGACACAGTCATTATCATCATTTAACATTTCAAGTACACATAAATCAGGATGGACTTCATGAATTATTAATTTGACGAAAGCAATCTTGAAAGCTTTCGATTCGCTGTCCATTGTCAAGCCTCAAACACTTGACATCAATCTCAAACACTAGATTATATTAATGAAACATGCACTAGTTACACATGCCGACATGCGGAGATCGCTCTCTCACTGATTGGTACACAAGAAATGGAAGCATTATTTGACCTTGAAAATAACCACAGAAGTTACTTTTGGCTAGGGCAACAAAGGACCAGCTACAATAAGTTTCAGATGCCCTTTTCATCTTCACATTTTTACGCTGATATATGCAACAATTTTAAACAGAAGTGGTTGTGGTTTATTAGTGGGCAAATACAGAAGGAATCGGTCTAAGGAACAGAATGTACCTTCTTTTTCTCTTCCTCAGTGTAAACCTTGTATTCTTTGACAATTTCCACAAAGGCACCACGGAGGTTTGCAATTACTTCATCCTGAGCAGGACCCTACAAATTGAAGAATGCACAATTTTCTTTAAGCCTCCCTGTCTGCTAATCTAAGCTTTACACATTTCATGTATTTGTTAAAAACAAGGAGAATCATATCATGTCATCTAGAAGTATCTTTCCTCTACAATACATGTCATATAAAAGTATCCTACATATCCAGTCACGTTTCATGTCAAAGAAGTTCATATCAGTATCCCCTATAAACTTCACCTTTTCACAAGAATAAGACAGTCGCTCCTCTGCTTCAAGCTCAGTTAATGATCGCTGACCCCATTTCGTGACAGCTAATTGTACAGCTTCCTCCGCCAACTTGGCATTCTCTTTCGAAAGTAAGCAGGGAAATAAACTTTCATTCACCTGGAAATTTATGAAACAGAAAGATCAACACATGGGCATTGCTACTCAGCAACCTCTGTCGGACCACCTTTACAAAGACCAAGATTCAATCAAACCTTCCATGTCTTCTTTGGAGTTGGTTTTTTCACAGACACGAAAACCCCTTCAGCTGGCTTCACAACTCTGCAAAGAAACAAAATTGCATCCAGTAAGATACTATGACTTGCAAAAGTGGAAGATTGTTTGCCCTTTTTTTTTATGAAACCCCATTTTCAGATTTATCTGATTCCATGCCACACGTGCACTAGCAGTGGCCGAAGAGAGATTGAAGATGCTCTATATTGGACAAAAGCATGAAAGATATGTACCTTGGCATTAGCATCTCACGTAGTTTCAACCTCGCCATGAATTCTGCATTACCGCCAAGGATTATATCAGTTCCACGACCTGCCATGTTCGTAGCAATTGTAACTGCCCCGAGACGACCACTTTGTGCCACAATCTCAGCTTCTCTCTCCACATTCTCTGGTTTTGCATTCAGAACCTAGAACATGAATGATATCAGGTCATAGTTTTTGAATGTGGACACATAACTGGTTTTAGCACGATATTATGAGTCAAAATAGCAAAATTCTACATGTGAAAAAAAAACGGTGTTCAAAACCTGGAGGACTGAAATAACTACAACATAAGGAACTTTAAACCTCACCTCGTGGGGAATTCCAACTTCTTGCAATTGTTCTGACAACATGTCGCTCTGTTCAACACTGGTTGTACCAACAAGTACTGGGCAACCTGTTTTATGCATTCTTGAAATCTCTACAACAACTGCTTGCCATTTTCCTGAAGCTGCCCTAAACACTACGTCTGATTCTTCCTGAAAAAAGTTAAGCAAATTATGGATCTACATAAGGGTGTTCAAAATCAAGCTCCTTTCCAAAATCAAGCTCCTTTTATTAAATTGTAATATAGAAGCAGAAGGGAAAAATATTGCACATGAAAAGGCATGGACAAAAATGTACCTTTCTTATCATAGGCTTGTTTGTAGGCACTATCGTAACCTTGAGCTTGTATATACTCTCAAACTCTGCACTCTCAGTTGCTGCGGTTCCAGTCATGCCACAGAGTTTTGGGAACTATAGCAGCCCATTGTACAGGCATCAGAAAGTGTTTCAGTAAGGAAAACAAAAAGATATCACATTCCTATCATGCAACATGTTCTAAAACTGCCACAACCTGGAGAAAGAAGTTTTGGTAACTAATTGAAGCCAGGGTAACAGTTTCGTTTTGAATTGGCAAGCCTTCTTTTGCTTCAACTGCTTGGTGGAGTCCATCACTCCAGCGTCTTCCCTAACATACAGCCAACCTTACTATTAAGGATCATGATTTTGACAAAACTGAGTCCCCTTCTCTGTAGCTATGATAAGAAACGGAACTCAAGTCGTAAAATTAACTGAAGCAAAAAAAAATCCAAACAGGTCAGAATTCTTGGGAACAAATTATATCTGAAGTTGCTAAAACCTGAGGAAAGAAGTTCGTGGGAATTTTTATTTCTCTGTTCCAAATACATGGATAAGAACCAGTTATCCTCGCATGTTCATGGGCAAGGTTGCACTGTTCTTGATCTAAGAGTTTGAACATATGAGTTTACATTTTGTCAAGCAGAACTAGCTGAAAAACTAATCCAAGAGCATATATCTACAATGTTGTGCTCAAAGTGCAATTACTCCTAAGATCTAGCAAATGCCAACTGTACATTTTATCATTTTGACACGATGATGGAAAAAAGGTAATAACGTGGCATTCTGAGTTAGTAGTATAACTTCCCACAACCCATGAGGGAATAAAAACAGGGGAAAGTAAGTAATATAAGTCCCAAGAGGTGAGATAACATAGTGCAAATTATAAATGACAAGTCGATAAACAGCAATATGCCACTAGTGTGTAACTCCCACTCCCACTCCCACTTTAATTTAGATACATTGATTTTTCTCCACGTGTTTAATCATTATATAACAAGTTCGGTATTACATTTGTATGGATACGAAATAGAGCCCGACACAGATTGCAGCAAAACTTGCTTGTGGGTATATTATTTGTTCTAGATTATACGATAAATAAAGATTGAATGGAAGGCACTTCGCAACTGAGCAAGAACAGAGTTCATGACTAAATCTTTGCCAAACGAAACTTAGATTAACTAAATCACCTGCATAACTCGACCAGTAAACTCATCCACTATTAGAACCTCCTTGCCACGGATGATATAGTTCACATCTCTCAGAAAGAGTTCTTTTGCTTTAATTGCATTCAAAAGATAAGATGCCCATTGTTCTCGCGGATCGTACAAATCCTTTACATCCAGAATCTCTTCAGCATCTGCATAACCCTGTTCTGTAAGTAAAACTGATTTCTGCTTCTCATCAACCTGCAACAACAACAGCAGTTAGGAAAAGAACAAAAAAAAATTATTGCATATCAACTATATCCAGAAGATATTCACTCAACAGTAGGAGGAAGAAACTATCTGTGATGCTTAATGTGTAGGGTAAAACTCTTGCTGTCAATGCAGACTTAGACCCCTGGCATCGACATAGAACATCAAAATGTACATTACAATCTTCTTGAACACAAGCAAGATTGATAACAAACAGCAGATGGTGAGCGTTAGTGTAATGGTAAGGTTGCTGCATTAAAACCTGGAGGTCAAGGTTTGTAATGTGGAATAGCCACGAACAAAAATCATGTAATCTCTAGCCTGACGGCTACACCACAAAAGTGCATAATCTAACCGTCAATGAACAAGTTGTAGCGAAGCGCTATGCAGTTTTTCAATGTATCATGACATGAAGATCTCTACAAGTGATGATACGCTGGTCATGCACTTCATCATCTTATTGCAATTCCATCTTTTCTTTGTTGAAAAAACCCTGGATCTAACAGATAGTGCAGTTGAAGGACCCTTTTGAACATGAATAGCTACTGGTATCAGTTTATACATCACCGTTCTGACTTTAATTGAAAAAAGAACACATTTATACGTAGTAGAAATAAAGCACATCTTAATCAGGGTGAAGATGTTGAAAAAAAAAACCTTTAGGGAAGGGTACACTTAAAGTAATTAGTGCTTCTATTACCATTTCTATTTTCATCCACTAATCTAAACCTATAAACTTTCCTACTTTCATCTTTTCCTTCTATTAGTATTTAGTATCTACAAGAGAATCAGTAAGCTCTAATAAATTCTTTTCAGTCTCAACATCGAACAACTTGTCAAAGTAAATTGTCTATCTTAATCCTCCCTCATATATCTTTTACTAATAGTCTTTGATCCTTATCCTTGGTACACTTTATATGATTAAGCCTCTGCTCTCCTAACTTCAGCTTAGCTAGCTAATAAATTTCTCTTTCAACCTCTTTGTTACTTGGTCTCTGTTATACATTTTCAAAAGCCTTAGCTCTAGCATTCCTTGCTAGTTTCTTTGCTTGTTTTCTTGCTAATATATAATCATTTTCTTCTTTGATTCACGTGTCAAAGCATTTAAGTAATTAACAAAAGGAGTTTTTTTTTCCTTTCACGAGAATCACACAAAATTTAACACAAAAAGATCAATGGTATACTGATTCAGCTCTAAACTACCGAGAGCAGAATACTTTATAAGACTGACATAAAATATAACAGGTTAATAAAATGGCATGAAGATACAAATGAGAGGATAATAACACGTTATAAAGTTGGAGGACGTAAAGACTCGAACTTGGTAGAGAGAAGCCTTCCTCTCACTTGACAAGAACTGGAATTCCAAAAGGTTCATGCAACCCTTTACATCCCTAAAATTACTTGTACACTTATTTACGACAACCAAATCAGCAATAGGATAGTCTTCTTACAGTGTAGTGTATGTCTCTCTCAAAGGCATCAGCTACTTTAGCAGCTTTATAGTACTGATCACTTGGTTTCTCAGCAGGTCCTGATATGATGAGAGGGGTTCTTGCTTCATCGATAAGTATGGAATCTACCTCATCAATCACACAGTAGTTAAAACCCCTCACGACAAGTTCGTCAACATTCTGTAGATCAAAAAGTACATATATAAGAGAACATACAGCAAGAGTCAAGGATCATATGGACAGAGCACAAAAATTACTTTCCGTGGCTAGATTATCCCTCAAGTAATCAAAACCCAGCTCACTATTGGTGACGTATGTGATATCACACAAGTAATTTTCCTTCCTTTGTTCACTTGTCATATTCTCTGCAAACATAAACAACCCGCTAACACATTGTTTTAAACTTTAAACAGTAGCTATATTCAGAACAGGAGCTTAAATACAAATCAAACACCACCACACAGTAAGGAGATGCAGAGATTCCGCGACATTCATACTTCAAGGAGAAACAACAGCGTTTTGGTAGGGTATGATTCCAATACTAGTAGAGATAATGAGTATTTCATGTCTTTCAATAGCTTCATTACGTGAAAAAGTGGAGAATTAGATAGACTAGAAGCACCTCTTCTGCTTCTAATTCTGAATGGCGTATTAATAAATCTATGCAACTCATATTCAGTGGTTGAACTTTTTCTCATCTCAATCAGAAATCCTGCCATCCGGTGATTTATAAACAGGACCGCAATAGTCGGTTAGACCATAAAAACCAGGAACTGGTCCAGGAACGGACTGGCTTTGCCCAGAAAACAGTAATTGGTTAAAACCCGGTAAAACCCGCTGACCCCATGGTCCAACTGCATAAACTGCCTAGGTCACAGTTCTAACACGTCCATCGATCCAGAACCTAACATGAAAGGCCAAACTTTTAGGACTTCTATTTTACGCCAGAATTATTTTCCCCTTTGGCCTCCTCTCTCGTCTCTCATTCATCTTGGCTGTGTCCACTCTCCACACTCCACAGTCCAGATCTTCACTGAAGGTACCTTTCTGCTAAATGAAATGAGACCCCCACACGAGAAATAAGGCTAAGAATTTGCATTTTCTCGTCCAAGATGTGCACTCATTATATCTGCAATATTGTTCAGTATCCGTGGCCTATGTTACATGGACTCGGTACAAGCGTCCGAGCTGGATACGTGTCCAAGTATCGGATTCGTCTAATTTTCAAAACCCAAGAGACGGAGACACAACAAAATATTGCTATTTATTACTATTTTGTAGTTATTCCTTAGGTAATATGGTGTCCTCAGTGACCCACATTGTTTTAATTGAAATCCTATCTCATCTCAACGCAATAAGGAATTAAAAGATCACTTTAAGATAGCGTGCTTAGTGGCATATCCTATGAGATGTGTCGGACACGTATCCCATACCCATGTCCAAGTGTCGAGTGTCCGACACTGCTATTTCACGCATTTTGAAGGGTCCATATAACATAGTCCATGGCATGAAATCGAGCTGTGAATCACGTGCTTGTGGGTAAGCCATGAAGCTGTGCATTTATGCATTCCTGCTCTCAATTTTTTGATAGAAGTACTATGTGGCTCTGTGCTTGTGAATCATGTGCAAAAGATGTGAATTTGTGAAGGTTTAACTTTCAATCTACAAGTTCATAATCTAATATACTGTACAATGCTATCAATCTTTAATTTGGCTCAACCTTATTGTATTTAGCATGTTTTCTCATTTTTTCCTGCCTTTTTGAATTTGTTAACTTATATACTATTTCCCCATACGTACTTATGACAGCATCACTGTTGGATGCCGGTTGACCCGACGGTTGAACAGGTGACCCTTGACCCGGTCCTTTTTCGGATTGATGAACGAACCGTTTTTCAAAAAACTGCCGTCATCACACAATGCCATTCTCCTCACGAAGCTAAACATAGCTTATTAACCATAGCTGTTGCAGACAGCCATGAACTGTATAGCTGCGAAAGAGACTTGTGCTGCAACTAAAATTTCAACTCAACAAGGCCTTGCGCAAGCTACGTTAAGGCCCGGCTACTTCACTATTGTTTAGCCTGTCTACTCTATCTTATCTACCATCCTTTTACCATCTCAACTAGTTTTGACCCCGTGCTTTGCACAAGGGAGCACTATATCAAAAGTACCAAAATACTAAATCATGTAGAGAGAGTCTCTTTACACCTTATGTGTGTCGCAAAAAAGTTAACAATTGTCTTCAAAACACATTTTTTAGCAACAACAAAAAAAGTGAAAAATAAATGAGAGAATGAAAATAATGTTTCTCAACCACTTGATAAGAGTGTTATAAGATTGCTTTTAAACCATGTACAAAGAAGCACCACTAAATGTTAACATGAAAAGTGATGATCTAACTTTTTCAACAGGTAGATTCATGTACTATATATAAGGAAAAGGTGTTGAGAGAGAGAGAAATACGCTTGCAAGAAGGGTGAAGGAAAAAGAGAGAATTACTAAATTAATTTTCGAATATAACAATAAAATTGCAAACAATTTAGAGTTAATTAATTATAGATTTACAAAGCAAATCGTAAAACTCGGATTGTGAAAGAAAAAACATAAGTATTATAGATCATAAATAAAAACAAAAGTGCAAAAAGGAAAACAAGGGACCATTTCAGAAAATTGGACTATTAGGCCTTTTATTTTGAATTAAAACCATCAAATTAGCTTGGGTTATGTCCAAATGGTATTTGTGAGAATATATCGTGGCCAGATTTTAAAGTGAAGTGGAGAGAAAAGAAGTATGCATGTCCAAAAAGTTAAGTAAAAAGAGAGATATATAAGGTACTGGCATAATTTGTCCATGAGTGTGTTGTGGGGTGGGGGGGGGGGGGGGGAATGAGGCTTGAGAGAGAGGGGGAGAAAAAAAAGGAATTCAAATCAAATTGAGTAAGTGAGAGAGAAGAAAAAAGGAATACAAATCATAATTAAAAAGGTGAGTAAATTCAAAATAGTTTCAAAAAGTCAAAAGTCAAAAGTTCACATGGCGAGCTAAGAGAGTGTCCAAGTAAGCGGTGATTGAGTAACATTCTCTCAGCTTCACTTAAACGACAGTGCTCATTACGTCACTCTCCTAATTAGGGAAGTTACGTTGCTGTCCAAATTGTTTTACTCGGGGAGTTCTTTTTCCATTTACCCGCAATTAGTGCAATCCCTGGGACTCTCAGCTTAATTTCTCCCTTCTTCTCTAACCGAAATTTATTCATCTGTGGTTCTAATCCTTCTTGTCCACCCAATAACTTAATTTGCATCAGGTCCTTCTTAGTCTATGCACATATTTCTTACTTGTTTAGTATTGAAATTTCGACACGTCAATTTTACACTAATCCAGAAGCAGTTGTCAAGTTGTTCTAGCTATAATACTATTAGATCTCCCTCCCTCCCTCTCTCACTCATATACACGACATTTTGGTTATTACTAACTTTAGCCATCTTTCTTCAGAACCTCATGCCAAAATCAGTCGACAGTTGGAAATAAGGGTACAGCCAGTGGTAATGGAATCACTCTCTTTTGCTGGTTGTTTCCGTAAGTTCTCTCCATTCTTCTACTTAACCCACCATAGCTGCATCGATGAATACATTGCATTACTAGAGAAGCATAAGATTTCCTGCATGTATCTAGCCAATTCAAGAGTTGACTCCACCAAAAGTGGCAATACTCGTATATCCTGGGGGCATTAAGCAGTTGGCACCACTACTGCAGACAAATTAAGATGATGGGAAACAGGCAAACGAGTTTTTGAAATGAAAGCTAACTCGAGGCATAAAATCTTAATTCAAAAGGCTACAACCTGAACAATATAAGATGATTGAAAATAAGCTTAAAACAATATAACAACGAAAGAAATCGTAAGGAATGAAACTTACGCTGGATTAGGCCAATTGTCAGTCCAAGAAACCGAGGAACTTGACCAACCCACTCACAATCTCGCCGTGCTAGATAATCATTCACAGTAACAACATGGACTCCTTTCCCACTTAATGCATTTAAATAAGCTGGTAATATAGCAACAAGTGTTTTTCCTTCTCCAGTCCTCATTTCAGCGATTTCGCCCTTATGAAGAACCATACCACCTGCATGATGAGTACAAATGACAGGACAAGTTCCAGATGTCAGTCCATGAACTTGCACTCTACCAAAAAACTTGCAATCCAGAAAATAACAGCTCATCAATGGACATCAACATAAGCACTGCAAAGACATTAGTACCATGACTAACTGGCGACGTGAGCGTCTATGTGCGTGCATGCAAGTGTGCTGAGTGTGTGGCATAAAGAGTCTACTGTATGCTGAAGCAAAATACCATAACATTTGTCTGGAAAATGCAGTCTGTGTCTCTATGATCCTCATATCAGTGAATATAAGAAAGAGCTTCATCGCAGGTTCCCTAAGCACATAGCTAAAAAACAATACATTATCCATCACTCTAGAATGACATAAACTGAATGTGATGGTTGATGGACTATTCACTAATCAGAAAGGATCCATATGTTTGACAATGCTAAACAATGAAGTTGCTGTTTTTCGATGGACTAATCAGGAGGGATCCCTGCATATTCAAAAGAAAGTATTTTTTTTCTCTTACTTCTTTCCGACGATAT
Source organism: Escallonia herrerae (assembly GCA_033070095.1). Taxonomy (NCBI): domain Eukaryota; kingdom Viridiplantae; phylum Streptophyta; class Magnoliopsida; order Escalloniales; family Escalloniaceae; genus Escallonia; species Escallonia herrerae. The sequence continues at coordinate 194,720 of JAVXUP010000479.1, read as the reverse complement.
TTAAGAACTAAAAATGTAGCTCAACTATAGGTAGGTGAAGTATTTCCAACACGGTAGGAGAAAAGTTACCTATCAGCTGAACATCAAAAGGACGAAGGCCTAGAACCCTTTTTGAAGCCTCTCTCACAACAGCAAATGCTTCCTGCAAGAAGGCAAAAGCAAAATCAAAAAGTGCTAAAGAGATAGTTCAAACCAAACGGACTCCCAGTTATCTGTCGAATGACAACAGAATTCTTGTTAAGAAGCTAGCCGTCGATGGAGATGGGGCTCAAGAGTTTCGACCATTAAAAAAGGAGGGCTCCTTAGTACTTTCCTAGTTTAGCACCCAATAGAATCGATTTAACTACCAAGATTCTTGTAATAAACTTGGCGCAGGAAAAGATAGGCAATGAACCGAGGCAATGATTCGAAACAGGAAAATTTCATTATGCTAACAAAATTAATATGAATGGACTCTACAACACGGTAGAAGGGCTCATCAGACGAATGAATATCACAGCACTGGTTCTGAAATTCAATGCACTGACGCCAGCTGAAGCTATGCCCAGCGTTTAGTAAAATTTGGAAGGTAGCCGGAAACTATTGTTGGGGATTATAACCCGAAGGTATTCATCCTGTACAACTGAGTGAAGACGTTTGACCTAATTGGGTCAGCAGTGCACCCACTTCCTTCTGAGGCCAAGCCGACAATACTACTAAAGAAAGAAAGACCACTACCATATATAGAGTAAAACACTACTAAGAAACTGACTGCTTACAGGCAAGAGAGAGTCCAGAGATTCACCGCGGCAGGCGCGCTCCTGCAAAAGAGGGGTCCTTTGCCTCAATTCTGAATCGGACAAAGCCGACAACTGGGCCTCAAGGCCGTTGATGAGTGCAACAGTGGTGGCGTACTGCTGCCTGGTGGACTCGCCGGTGTCGGTTCCCTTGAAGATCCCACCCAAAAGCCCTCCCAGCGACGCCGAGGTACGGAATCGCCGGCGCCGCCCTCCTCGTCCTCTTCTGCCACCGCTGGATGATGTGGAAGTGGGTGTATAACCGCCGAGCATCTTGTGAAGATTGTTTCTCCTTCCGTGGGATTGGGAGCATATCATAAAGCTGGAGGAGACAATTGAGACGGAGGGGTAGCGCCTCACCGCCAACTCCAGCGGCGGAGCCACCGCCATCTGAAACTAGTTAAAGATTACTCTAATTATTACCAAAGAAAAAGGATGGAAACCCACCCCAAAGGCTAATTATCTAATCTAATCTTGTGATAAATTGGAGACGCCGTTGCCTTTGCCTCTTTCTATCTTTCTTTCTCTTCTAGGGTTCTGGGCCCCAGAGGCTACAAAGAGTCAGAGATGCAGTAGAGCGTGCTTTGTTCTGTTCAGAAGGCAAAATGGCGTGTGTACATGGAGGAGGCGAGTGCGGTGGAGGAGAAACGTGACAACACAATACTGGTGATGAAAATGGCGGGGATAAGGCTACATGCGATAACAATGGTGGATTCGCTCTCAATCAAGGGGTTTTTTTTTTTTTTTTCACTTTTTTCTTTTTACGGTGTGTCTTTCTCGTTCACTAAATAATATATACATACGCGTGTATGCGTCGTTTAATTGTCTTTTTATATATAAAATAAATAAATGTTGGACGGAATTTGATTTCTAAATAGTAAAAATGTGTATGTGATTAAATTTTTCCTTAAAAATATTGCAGATAACGTACTATTAATGTAAAAACTAGTCAAAAATTATCACAAGGAAGGAGGGCAGCCAAGGGGTGTTCTCAAAGTCGACCTCCAAAAGGCCTATGACTCGAGAAAATATTTGGTGGTTGTCTAACATCACGTCATTAGCCTACGTGGCGTTAAACTATTAGTAATTTAGTGCCAACTAAGCAAAGGTTGGCTAGTTGTGGGCCGTATATCCACCTGGATATTTAATCTTAATCATGGCTAACCATGGTTTATGTATGAAAGTTGAAATTCAAAATTCTGGGGAAAAAATTGAAATGCCCGCCTACCGGTTTCATTTTCATTTCTTTGTGTCAAGTTTGTTTCATTATCTTTCTCTTTCATTTCCGGTCTTCTCTTTCATCTCTGGTTTTGACGACCACCATCTCCACAATCATCTCCAACAAGAACCTCGTAGTACTCGCGCAGTTTCGTGTGTAGCTGTAATAGAAAACACTGCTGTCGAAACCCACATCTAGCAAAAGCTAGTTGTGACCGCACTCGACAAAGGCTAACTGTGCCGACCCAAAACCCGCACAACCTCTACACCAAAATACTATGGACACATGTATGTACATATGCAGATCTGTTTTAGTTATTTTTTGTTATATTTTTTATTTTGCTCCTATAATAATTCAAATTGCAGGACTGATATTCTTGGTCTTTCTTTAATTATGTAATAGTATCACTGAAATGAACTTTTCAATTGAAATATTATGTGGTTTCCTGCCAATGATTTAAATTTTCCATTTGTTAGTTTGGGAGGGGACATGAATCTTCAGCAATGGTTAAATAGAGATCGATGGTTCCAAAGAAGTTGTTCAAGACTCGCAGATTGGTGGTGAGATACAAATCTAACAGCATTTAGCTTAGTGATTTATGTGAAGCTTCGCATTAACCGGTACTATTGGAATATATATAGCTATTGGAATATATATATATATATATATATATATATATATATATATATAGCACTTCAAATATCTAAGTATTTCATTTATTGTTCTTGTTACTGTGGATGATACTTGTAGCTGTAAATGATGTAGCTTTCTTAATACGTACTGTTCTTTCACGGTATTTACCTTATTTCATATAATAATGTACGATCTAACTATATCATTCTTTCTCTAAGGTATAATCTTTAATTGCAATTTAAGAGTACCAAGTCGATTTGAAGTTTGGCATGATTGATTATCTAGACAAAAATTCAAGTACTTCAAAGTTGTTACACAAGTTACTCTTAAGTAACAGTATCAAACCAGTCAAATAGCTTGATAGGTGTATTGCAATTTATATGATTTTTTACTACGCTAAATTCAGAAGGTCTCAAGACACTAGTATTGCAGTAGTTTTTGTTACCTGGTTATCTTTGGTGTTTGTGTTCATAGCTTTGCCAACACGTTCTAGGCTTTGTCTGCTCTCCTGCTTAAGATTGATTCCTTTTATATTCAGATACATAATCATCTCCTTGTACATACCTAGCCTCTTTCAACGGAAACTAGCATATACATGTAAATTCTAAGAGGTTACAATCAAATTGTTGAGCCTTGCATATTGTTGGAAGTTTGTGCAACATTTCAGAAAGAATGACCGCAATTGGTATACAAAGAGATGACGTGATTTAAGTTATTTTTAACACTTCAGATAGGTTAAAGTTTTAGTGTTTGTAACCATAGATTCATATGTTGTGACGAATGATCAGAATTGGTGTGTGTGTATATATATATATAACGCTAGCAAAATAGGAGGTTTTGTTAGCGCGATCTAGCCGTCCATCCTGAAAGAATGGACGTTCCAGATCTTTTTTTTTTCAAAAGCTGTCAGTCGTCCGCTACATAGTGTAGCGGGCAGATCTTTTTAACAAATTTAACAATTGATGGTTGATGTTTTTGTTTCCTTTGGCTAGTCAACTACCTATAATGTTTGCAAGTCGGTGTATGTGCCGTAGGAAAGCCTTGAGACATGGCAGTTCTAGGCATGCACAACTGTCCTATTCATTACCTGCTCGTACGTACGTGGCTTGCAATCTCGTGAAACTGCAGATTGCTTTTGAGTTGGCGTTTCAGAGAGGGAACAGTCTAGACATGCATTTGTTATTCTCCTCTATGTTGTGTTTGTTTGAATTTTTTCTTTTTCACTTTTCTCCAACATCTCAAAACATTCCATTTATTTTTCAGGATGACATTTCTTATTGCTGAGGTATGCTTGCTAGCCAATTTTCATGAGGAATGCATACCACACCACATACACACCTGTTTATCAGAAAATCCTTTTTCATGTGAGACGACCTTGAGGAAGGGAATAACCGGGGCAGACGCTGCTTTATCGTGTCCATAGGCATACTGTTTGAGCTTTATCCTGTTAGCTACTTAAAGGCTGATGACAGATTCCTTTCTAATGGTGGGGATGCTGGCATAACGATGCATGAGAACCTACAACTCAACTCTATTATGGAGGAGAAGAAGTCTTTAGTGATTTGTTTCATAGATTTTTTTGTAAAGATATGGTCAATTAAAAGTATAGGATAACAAATGAAGAGACATGCTTTTGCACCGGAATAAAAAGACTGATAGTTCATCACATGACAGTGTAAATTTGGTTTAAACATTGTATATGTACAAATTCTTGTAGTTGGGGTATACGGTGGTTTGTGGAAATCTGAATGGGTCATCCTTAGCTTTTGAAAGATGCTGCCAAATACTTCTATTTCCTTCCCATGCTTTGTGAATCATGAAAGCTCTCCTTACTAAAAATCTGCATGATTGTTGTAATACCACTCTCTGGTATACATCACTGAAGGTCGTGTACAGGAAGTGTGAACTGCTATGATTATTTGTTTGCTTTGATCAATTCACAAGCATGCAAATGGTTCCTTCAACATAATCCCAAAAACAGTAAGGAATTTGACCAAAAAAATAAAAATCTATTTTTCATCGATGAAATTGTATCTTTTACTAAAAAAAATGATAAAATAAAATTTGAGGAATTTCATCGATAAACTCTGCAGTAATTTTCAGTCTTTAGCCACAAACACAAAGACAGTTGCATTTGGTTCGCTGTCTTTAGTTGCAGTGCGATCCAATATATATTTTCGTGTAGTTTAACCTGACTCAATGAAACTGTCTATATAATTATTTTATTTTATACAAATTTCCGTTCATATATATGGTAATAATAATGTAGTAGTAGATTTACGGTGAATCCCAATCGTACGCCATAGAGCCTCTCCTCTCCGCCTCTGCCGCCCAAGATATTATAACCTGTTGATTATTCTTTCTAGACAAAAAGAAGACTGCGGGACAAAATTTATAACAAAGTAACTCCACGTTCTTCCTGACAAATGAAAACAGCCAGAAACAAACATTCCTTTTCTTCTCCAACCCAACACTAAAAGAGTTAAACAATGCCACTCTCTCTCTCTCTCTCTCTCTCTCTCTCTATTTAATCAAGACGCGCAAAGAAAGACTTCTATTCATCTGTTGTTTCCAAACCAAATATTATTTGTCAGAAGAACACAAGTAAGAATTAAAGCCCTTTGACTTTGAGTTACAAAATGTAATAATAAATTTTGTCAAAAGTAAGGGGAAAAAGGGTAGATTTCTACAGACAAAAACAAACTAGCAGGGAGCCAACCAACCCAACCATTAGCAATCCAAACATAAGGATGCCTCTGCATCCTTTCAGTAGGCAGGCATACAGCTCGATGATGTAAAAAAACTACCGCCACGACTCAAGTTTCACAGTCCCCATTGGACGCAACTCCCACGATTCCTTCTGTGGCTGAACGCCGGCTAAACCCAGCAGAAAGAGATTTAACTTGGCTCAGGTGGCAATACTTTCAAACTTCGCATCCACTCGCAGAAGCTAGGATCATCGAACTGTATAAAACTGCATTTCAGCTTTGTTCGCTGTTCTGTAGTCAATGTTCGAAGCTGGGGAAATCTTGCCTCCTGCAAAGTACATACCACAAAACTTTTGAAATGGCAACAACTACCTTCTAACAAGTTCCTCATGTGCGTGTGTATTTACTTTCTAGGTACACAAACAATTATAAAGTTGTGCACACACATCAACAGAAACTTATAATAATTTGATATATTCCTGAAATCACGACACATTGTAATCTAAACTTCTTTTTTCTTCTTCTTTTCTTTTGAGCAACTCTGTAACATGACTTGCTTCTTTCCACTTACCTGCTCATAAGGAGGATCTTTGTGTGCTGGTATAAGCCGCGAAACGAAGTATCGGGCCTGAGAGCTCCCCTCCTGTTACCAAACAGATCCACAGAATACCTCAGAACTTTTGGTTTAAAAACATTTGCAGAAAATTAAAGAAAGCCTTAAAGGAATTTACTTTGAATGCAAGAATCCGAGGAGCTGGAAACCGCACTTCAGTGAGTTCCTCGGCCAATGTTCTACATGCTGCTAAAGCTGCTGCACTTTGCCCTTCCTGAGTAGCAAGTTCAGCACCCTAAAATGACACAGAGTTTTAACATGAGTAATCGATATGAAAGGAGAAATTGAATAGCAAACTGGCAAGTTCAAGCAGTAATAATAAATAGATGAATATTACTTACAAAGGTAGAATCAGACCACTTATAGGGAGTAACAAATAACTAATCAAGGATCTCTTTTCTGGGAGCATTGTACACGAGAAATAAAACTCATCACTTTTGATATTAAGAATTTTATAGTTTTAATGGATATATGCACCTTAACAAAATCAGTTCTGAACCCGTACATGTAAGAAGGAAAGCACCTTACACTGAAGCCAGTCATGCCAAGTTGTGACATTGTAAAACGAAGATATAGTATTTTGAAAGAGAAGGAAGAGGTACCATAGTAGAGCGCCTAGAGATGCACAACCCTCACATGCACTCTTAGAATACACAGGAAGGCCACCAATGACTGAAACCAATTGAGCTCCAACCATATGGCACTCGAGAGACAAAATGCTATTTCCCAATCACAGCATTTAAGTCCCATGGATGAAAATTTTGATAGAATACCATTTGGTGGTCATTATGCTTGAAAAGTAAAGATATCATGAGCCAATCTTATAAATATCGCGTGGGTTAAAGTTTGCTTAGACACATAACAGTTATCCCACAAATTACCCTTGGACAACAATATTATAGCCTCAAGGGACTCAACTTTTCCAGGCCAAATCCATATTGAGATACCAAGCCAAGGAGCTCCAAATGTGCTTAACTTTTACTCAGTTATCTTGCAAGTAGACGTCAAGCATGCGTTTAACTGGGCCTAACACCAGCCATTCTTGGTAATTTTGATTAATCTCACAAACTCTACCACCAAAGAAGGCTTGCTGCGAAAGGAGGACTGGAGTCGGACAGAGCCTGGTATAATGGTATTAGTTGAGTGAAGTGGATAATCTCATACTCAAACATGATTACGATTTGCATCTAAGTTTTACCATTCCAAGCAAAGGCTTTTTTTGCTGATAAGTACCACTGACCAAGCAATGTTTTGGTAAACAAACATAGCATCCACTAAATACTTTTAGCATAAACTCAGAAGCGTAGTTATATAACAAAAGATACTGATTGTCAACGAGTTTGAACTTTAAAACATGAAAGAAATCATCCTTTGCACAGTCAAGATGGTGCTTTGGGGATTTAAGGGACGATGCTTCTAGATAACAAAAAGGATATTGAATGGCTGGGAATATAGAGAAGAAATTTCTTGGCTCTTGTCAGAAAGAAGTGAGTTTGAATTTGATCTTGATGCATAAATCATTACTCTCATTCTATCTGGCACCTTTTTCAGTTTTGGACGAAGGTTCTATTTGGCAGTATGAACATAATATCAAGGATAAGATTGCTACAGATTTTCTCTTTATGCTAAGGAAAAATTTACAAAATAATCTTTGTTTGTAATTTTATGTGTGTATCAAATTGATTGTTACATGTCAGATATTCTTCAAGAATCTTTTCATCCGTTCTTAATACATGTGTCATAATTTTGGATCCCGTATTTAGCATTTAGACATGAATTGATGAGCAAGTATCTGCTGCACTACAGCTCGTGAGAGCTTATATGTACTCTCATTCCGTTTGACACATTCTTATACTTACTCTTTTCGGTTGAGGGTTCTAATCGGTCTAAACATAAGTCAAAATAGGCATACCTAATACTCTTTAAATTATAATTTTTGAAGTAAAACAACTTTACAAAGTGATCTTGCTTTGTATTCGAGTGTACATTTCCCAAATTTATTAATGCATGTGAGTAGATAGGTCAACAAATTAATCCGTAACATGTGTGTGTGCGTGTGTGGTTTCTTCAAGAGGTGCTCTAGAGGCGCTCCCGCTCTGAGGCATTATCATATTTGCTGAATTTACACTCTCCCTGCCGTCTGTGTGACTCGGGAGATAAGTATCAGAAAGTCCATCCATGACATTGCCATATTTGATATCTTCCTATTTTCCATTATACAAAGGTTCTGAAGATTTCGCAGTCAGAATTCCACTTCAGAGACTGCTTTTACATTTTTTATTGATAATGTAGCAAAGTCAGAAAGTCAAAATGGATGGAAGGATGAACTATAGCTCGGAATATAGAGGTGCAGAAGTGTCAAAACTAATGCAATCATAGCCCACCAAAGCATACCATGCTAAAACAAAAGTACTTAAGCTTAGTGGCTTACCAACCAAATGAAGACATCCGTACCATGGTCAAGAACAACAGCTGCGTCAGACTGCATAGCAAGGTCATGAGCTGGCAGCTCCTCGAACGTACCACCTTCCCGATGCATTAAACACCGAGGTGCCACCATACGAAGAGACAGATCTAAGGATGCATTCAGAAACAAGTTTCGCAAGACAGATCTCTCATCTTCATGACCGACAATGCTTCCCAAAAGTGGACCCCTTCTGAGATGGAAGAGTAACTCTGGCAACAAGGAAAGCTCCTTGGGAAACCGGTATAGCTTTGACTTTGGCATTTGGGAGCCAAATTTATTAGCAATGTCTTTAATCCTTTCATCTATCGTTGCTCGCATATCAACTGCATCAGAGAAGTTTTTGGCTCGCAAGAGAGTCCTCTTGGCAATAAGAATAGCAGCCACTTCATCTTGAACACTCTCAAGATACGCAGGAACACTATCTACAGTGGGTAATCTGACATTAATCACTCTTGATATATCAGCTTGATATACATTCGAGTATCGGAATGCAAACTGAAAATATACAAAATCACTCTTGATGTCTGCTCTCGTTTCCATAGATATAGCAAAGCTCTGTGTTTCTTCAACGCTGAGCATTTGTATCCAGAGAGAGCTATCGTTTTTAAAAGTTTCATGACTATCTGTGTGTGCCTCCTCACCAGGGCCTATTACTTGTGTTACGGATATGTTATCAGAACAGCGTATCTCCAATAGGCCATGGGAACCAGCCGCCCTCATAGATGCCCTCTGCAAGTTCACACCAAAGGCCTCTCCAAAGTCATCATGGAGAATCAGGACACCTCCAGAAGTTTTTGCAAGAGGCTGCAAAACAGGCACTCTTACCGGACACGTTCCGGCACATAGGATATCTATTACTGTATTTTGTCGATGAGCCTCGTGACCTAGATTCTCCATCCACTTAAATGCTGTTTTCTCCATATGAGGATAGTTTGGATGACTATAAGAATGAGGGACTGAGCCAGGGCCATAGGTATTTGGTCCTCCAGCACAAACAATAATTCTACTATTGCCTCCAGCTCTTTTAACAACCCCCCGCGACATTTCTGCAGATGGACCTTGAATAATCGCCAAGGCAACCTCCACTGCTGTGCCCAGGCAACGGTCTCGGGAAGCTTCTGCGAAATTCAGTTTATATGGCCTCAATGATGAAAAAATGGAGTGAGCAACAGGTAGTGAAGCATGAATGGGTGACAAGTAGATCCCAGTCCCATATATCAACGCTTTCAAGTTTTCCTGAGTTGGTGATTTGTCCCCAGGCAGTACGTCGGCAGATGCAACTGATTCTTCTGAAAAATCGTACACCGATACGGTGCGACCATACAACACAATGCCAATTCTTGTTGTTGGGGGAACTGAGTCTACAAACGCATGCAACGAGCTCTGCAAATGCTGGAGGTGCTGTTCATCTAAACACTCATCTATTACAAGGACAATAGGTGCTGATATCCTAGAGTCAGAGACGGGAATAAAACCAGGTCTCTGATTACCAGTTTGGACATAATCAACAAAAGGAGATGACAGTTCGGGCAGATTACGAAGCTCTTCCTTGCTGGGAGCTATATATTCACCTTCAGATCCGTTCAAGTTCCGGCAAATTACACACTGCCACTGACCCGAGCCAAGTAAAATATTGCAATAAAGATTTGCATAAGCTCCACAATTGTGGCAGCGATGAGGATCACGGTGTATTATCTGAGGACCTGGTGATATCTCTGTTCCAGAGGAAACCAATGCCCCAAACCCCAAACTTGGTACACTTGCCAGTTTCTTCTGTTTTAATACCTACAGAATATCAAGGAACAAGACCAAGTAAATACTGAGAGAATGGGGAAATAGGTGATCCAATTCTGTTCACAAATAGCCCCTGCTAGGCAAGATTGACGAGGCGAGCTAGCAATAATCAAGAGTGAGATCACAGATGTAACAGGTTTCGCAAGGCTTTAATCATGTAGATGTTCCAAAAAAGGGATGAGCAAGCAAAGGTATTGCTCTTAAAGCAGAAAGCAAAATAAAGATGTGAAAAACAAATGGTTTTGATGCAGATGACATGGCTCTATTTTCTATGCTCTCGTGAACTTCAGATCATCAGAAAACAGAAGGACCTGAACATACTTATTCTGTGTTTTAATCACATCACGTTAAATTTCATAAATTGTAAAAAAAATTACAGTAAACAAGCAGGAAATGCTTAAATAGTAACTGAAGTTCAGTGCTTGAACGACGGAGAAGGAGCTTGATACCTTGTTAGCCGAGAATAAAACATTCGGTGATTCTGCCAAAGGCAACTCCTCTGTAGCATCAAAAACCTGGTTCTGCAATTCAGCCGACCCGCTGGAAAAAGGTGGAGGCGGAGATGACATCGGCAAAGATGAACCCGACGATAACGCAACTGGCTGAGGGGTTGCTGGAGAGGTTCGAAACGGCACAGCAGCAGGTTGGAGAGGCGAGGAAAATACAGGAGGACGTGGAGGAGTGCTCAGATGGGGAGCAGGGCTTCCAGGTTTAATCCCATTCGCTGGTGAAAGTAAAGTTGGGGTCCTGAAAGATGGAGAAGGGATCTGGCTGGGTTGTACTACTGGCAGAGGTAATCTTGGCCCTGACGACGAAGGGAAAGTCAAGGGATGAGGGCTCGATATTGGTTCTGGACGAGGGGTGGGTATGTCAGGGTTAGAGGAACTGATAGTAACAGAGAATCCAACTGAGGACGGTGGGTTGGCCATTGTGAATCAAAATCAAGTCAAGAATCAAAAGTTGAGACCCAAACCCAATTGACCCACTACGCAAGAATCATATAAATCTTGATTGTTATTGGAACATGAGCATAAAACTGAAGAAAGGAAGGAAGGCCGACAGGGGTGAAGTCCACAAGGGGAGTAAAACCCTGCGGCCTAAAACCCAATAAAATGAACAAATTTTGGTTCCTGATTCCAAAGAAAGATCGTTAACATAACCTGCAGCCAACAGAAAGAAGCACCGAGATTTCACCTTTCTCCCAACAGCTTCAGTACAAAACCGTTACAATTCAAAACGATCACCGCCCCAGATTGAGAAAATCTAACAGTCAAATTGAAACGAATTTTGAGAAATTGGGTCTTTTCCTAAATTTAATTTCTGAAGAAATAATTGGACGTCAAGAAATATTGACAGTAATTAAAATGAAAAAATGGCTTACCTGAGGCGTGACAAATGAGAAATGTGAAGTGAAATGATCAAAGATCCCACCATAAAATATGAACTTTTTCCCTTGTGAATTCGATCTGGAGCTACGGGATGATAAACTCTGCAGCCATCTCTCTCTCTCTCGCCCTTCCTGCGAACCTTGTTCAAAGTAGCGGGTGTATTCTTGTGCGCGTGGGGTGAATCTGCTCCGTGTTATTTGAAATTTACTGCTTGTTGTGCTGGCAGTAGCGCTAGTTTCTATTGGCTACGCATACGATGCAAAGTCTCATACATCTACTGCGCATCAAAGCTACTTCCATTTCAATAATCTGTTGTTGAAAAAGTCTTTTACCGACGAATAAAATAGTAAAAACATATCCAATAACAAATTTGGGGAGGAAAAAAAAACATTCTCGGTCCGTACTACAAAATGTGGAATTGGTTTTTGTTCCTAACCTATTCTGGTCACACTCAAAGGTCCACTAGGGGTCTCATTTTGCGCGACACGTCGGCGCAGGTAACAGTCAATATTCAACGCTTTCAACCGGTCAAAACATGCACGCTCAAGTCACGTGCACTTTTCACTTTTTCTACGTTACTTTGTCAGTAAGAAATTTATTTTTGCCCAACTTAAGGCAACGTCTCGTCATGCTTCGACAGTCGCACGTCGCCCATCGGCGGGCCTTGTCACTGGCCAAGGAGGTTGGCCTAGGCCTTCCCATTGGGGTCGGCCTCAGCCTTCCCCTTAGCATCTTCACTTCTCTTCAAGAGACCATGCATCTTCCGCTACCTCTCCGCGACACCCATCACCTGTGCCCAAGCGCCGTCTCCGCAACCCCTATTGCCCGCTCTCACATGCCGACTCCACGACCCACGTCACCCGCGCACCGTTCATCGAGACCTTCGTCGCCCGCACGCACCCGCCGACTTCGTGAATCTGGTTGCTCGTCCCTGCGAGTACTCCGGGACACTTTGTCGCCCCATACGCCGCGCTGCTAATACAGTCGTGCCACTAACTCTCTGTCACACTATCGTGCCCTCGGCACCATACATATTTCGTCGCGCCCACAAGTTGCTTATATAGTCGGGCCCCCGGCTCTCTGTCACACTAGCACACACATTGTGTTGGTCCATCTACCATACGCACCTTGCCTTGGTCATGGAACATGCTTCGACCCACTTTATGGAATGTGTAGCATCCCGATGGGATAGGCGACTCCTCCAGGACACTATTTCCGCTAGGGAGCTCTAAGTGCTCTGGCATGAAGACTCTTCTTTTTCCAGGTAGACGGCTCCTCCGGGATGCTACCTTTGACGCACTCCGAGTGCTCCGGCACAAGGACTCACCCGCGGAGATAGGCGATTCCTTCGAGAATCTATCTCTGCCAGGGAGCTTCAACTACCCTTCCGCAAGGTAGACGACTCCTAGGCCCGTTGGGGAGATGACTCCTCCAGGATGCTACCTTGATGAGTTTCTGAGTGTTTCGGTACAAGGACTCACCTACGGGGATAGGCGACTCTTCCGGGACATTATCTCCCCTAGGGAGCTCTAAGTGCTCCGGCATGAAAACTCGTCTTCCACCAGGTAGACGACTCATCCGGGATGCTACCTCGGCTAGTGGGATAGGCGACTCCTCTGGGACACTATCACTATCAGGGTGTCTGTGTGACTGGCCTACGTGCTCCGACATTAGGGGATTTTGTCAGCACGCATAAGGACTATGACCCCCGGGTCACTCCGAGGCGGGAGCAGGTCTCTACAAAGCATCGCGTTTAGTTCGCCTGGCAGTTGGGTGTTAGAGTTTTTCCCACCGTTGTCAAGCCTGTGGGACTCTGCAAAGGGTTTAGAGTGGTGGTTAGATTAAGGGGGTTCTCTGGCCACACTAGCGCTGTGGGAGCCAGTCTTTTCAGACAGACAGAGCGAGACTGTGCGAGGTAGATCAGGTGAATATTCGATCCGATAGTTCGTGGAACACCGACACCTGTGGATCCCTCAGTGAAGTGTCACTCTCGGGAGGACGCCATGTGTCACATGATGACATCATCTTCTCAACCTCTATAAAATATGGGTCATGAGAATTCATTTGGAGGACTTCAACATTTTTTAGAATTCATTTTCACATTATCTTTCTCACTCTATAATTCTAGATAGAGAAACATACATGACCGTGACTCTGGACCTAAACATTGGACTGTGACTGTCGTCGTGTATTCATCCCATGCCATCGCCGTCGCGGAACTGCCATCCTCGTGCTCTGCCTGGGAAGCCCTTGGTCTCTGTCCTTACTCCACCCTTGTTGTGTCCCACATCAGCACACTTTGCATCTGACTCACACTGCATTCCTTGTGACACCTCCACATCGAATACGAATTCAGTTCCTTGGCATCAGTTTTTAACCCCTTAAGTTATTTTATGTTTAAGGTGTTTTCAGCTGGGTTGAGGTTTGATATAAATTCGGGCTTGTGACGAGTTCAACATTCTTTATCAAACTTGTGTTTCTCTCGGAGTACTGAAATCTTGTGGTTGAGGCAATACTCATTTTATGAACTCGCACGTGTTGGTGGTTGAGTACGGCTCACCTAACAATTGGTCAACAATAACCTTTTTTTATTACAAGGTCACTAAAAGTTGAAAACAAAATTCAACACACGAAGCAACAATTAAATGAGAAAAATGTAGTAATGTGTATCATAAGTTATGTACATAACTTATTTTTTTCATACAAGCCAATGATAAATATGTTCGATCACAACTCATCGACTTGCAAATGAATGATTCTACAAATTTCAAGCAGGCTCGTATAACTATTAACTGAATCCATCACTATCGAACTGAGAATCTTTTGAACCAAAAGAACTGATACTTGGTTGGTTTAGGGTTCGTTTGACAAAACTTTTTTTTTGGTTTTCAGTTTTTAAAGAGCAGCTTAATTTTATTTTTTTTATAAAAACAAGTGGGTGTTTGATAACCCCCTTTTTTTTAGGTTTTTTTTTTTGGTGTTTGGTAACCCTTTTTATTTTGACTTTTTTTTTTGTGGTTTGCGGTGGCGGTGGTGGGGCGTAGCGGTGGTCGACGGTAGTGGTGGTGGTGGCCGACGGCCGAAGGTGGCTGCCGGCAGTCACCGGCGGTGGTGGCCGGCGGCCAGAGGTGGCTGCCGGCAGTCTCTGGCGGTGGTCGCCGGCAGCCGGAGGTGGCTGCCGGTGGTCGCCGGTCGCCGGAGGTGGTTGCCGGCAGTCTCCGACGGTGGCGCCGACGGCCGGTGGTGGCTGTCGGCAGTCTTCGGTGGTCGCCAACGGCCGGCAGTCTCCGGCGGTGGTCGCCTGAGGTGGCTGCCTGTGGTGGGAGGGTGGTGGTGGTGGTCTAAAAAAAAAAACCAAAAGTGAAAAAAAAAAACCAATTTTTGAAGTTTTTTTTTTTACTCTTCAGTTTAAAAACTGATTTTTTAAATTGAAAAAAAATGGTTACCAAACACTCTTTTTTTTTCAATTTTTAAAACTGAAAAAAAAAAGAGGCAAAAAAAGAGTGTCAAACCTACCCTTAGTTTCAAACACGTATGGTTTGACTAGTTTGGGCATTTTTTTCCCCAAATTTAGGCGTTTAATTGACTTTTTGGACAAAATCTTTATTTCTGAAGCATTGTGTTTTATTTTATGTAACCTGTCATGCAAACACAACAAAAGATTTAACATAAAGGAGGTTCTACGCATTTGGGGGGGGGGGGGAGAGAATAAAATGAAAAGAATAATTTATTGGAAGTTTCTTCAATACAATATCAAAGTATGTGTTTCAACTAGAATACACTTGAATTGTATATTTTTCTATTTTCTCGTTGAATTGCTTTGTTGTTAAAAATATACTCTAAAATCCTAACTTGTAACAATGACCTGCAAGATAGAAAATGAGTAACCATCGGGTGGGGTTTCCGGAGGAGAACTCTCCGATACTTAAGTCATAACACAGTTACAGTGTATAACTCTGAGAAAGTAAGAAAGACCGTGTGTCCTTGTGTGTGAAGTTGTTTTCGTACCTGGGATAATTTCCTTTATATGGCTGTAGGTGGCAGCTTGACGGTTGGGCCTTGGATCAGATATGTGAGGATTGCACTAGAATTCTTGAGGATTACGTCAAGATCTTTGAGGATTTCTTTATGATCCTTTTATAATCCTAATTCCCAATAAAGTAATTACAAACATCGGAGTTAACCAAGCTTGAGCGTGAGTCATAATTGGCACGTGTTCTATGCTAATTGTTACTATATTTTTAGCTATATTAAGTTGCACATTTGCTATTTTGGACACATGATGTATTGTGATACTTTGCGTTGAATGTAAAAGAAAATGAGAACTGGTCTTAAAATACCTAACCAAAGAACTCATGCATATAGTTATAGAAATGCACTTTCTCGCGAGAGACATCGACTAATGCGAGATTGCAATCCTAGTCGTTAAATATGGCAGCAGAGATGTAGATGTGGATAGAATGGGCAACAAGATAATTTTTGGGCCACGAGGAGGCTCCCGCTACACGAGAAGTGAAAGATGAGAGAAAAGAAAAGAAAATATCAAGAGAAAAGATAGGAGGACGAAAGAGAAGGATTTTTTTTATTTTGTTTGTGAGTTTAAAAGATAAAAAAAATAATATTCGTTTCTCTTGCTTTTGAATTTAATAGTAAAGAAAAAAATATACAACGAGTTATGTTATACTACGTTGTGAAAATTATAACAAACACTATAGAAGTACGATCTTAAAAAAGAGCGCGATTTCGCCAAAAAAATAAACTAATAGAAAAAGAAACCATAAAAAGTATATACAAAATCTTACTTCACTAATTAATGCCATAATAAGAAAATACACGAACTACCCATTGAGTTGTCCACAGACTTTTGGACATTCAAATCTATATCTATACTATCTATAAAAGTACAAATGTTGTAAATTATTTTTGGACGATTATGTCATTCGTTAATTACGGCAATAACAATCAAACCTTCCATTTATGACTCCTTTTTAAATTTGGTTAAGATTAAAGGAATATTAGATAATAAACATGCATTGAAAAATGAAAAGTCTCGTGACAAAGAAAAACAAAACAAAGAAATCCCTTAATTTCTCCCTTTCTAATTTGGTTGAAATAAAATAAAAATTGGACAATGAATGTTCTCTAAATATTGCGTAATGAGAAATGTGATATATTTTCTTTTTCTTGCATTTTTCGGCTAGTAAATAATTAAATAATTGTAACAAAAAACAAATAAACTGAAATAAGTAAAAAATCAGTTAAAAATAAAAAAATTGTTGGAAAAAAATAGAAAAAAGAATGAAGAACAAGGTTAATATGCATAAAAAAATGAGGAAAACAAAACAAGGCTTAAATATAATGCAAATTAACAGTAGCTTTATACAAAAATTGTTCTACTCTTTACAGTAAAATTACTGATTATTGAGAAGAAAGAAGAATCATAGTACTAAGCATACAAAAGATGCTGCAAGAAAGTTACAATCACAGAAAATTGACGGGCTTGGAAGGATGAGAAATGTGAAATTCCAATATCTTATGAATCAATGTAAGTTAGGAAAATTAAGAATATTTTTCTATTTTAACAGAAATTTTGTTGATTCAATGATATGTATAAAAGTAGGTGTTGATGTGGAAAGGGGTTCGATGCTACGTGGAGGTGCCACAAGGATGCAGTTTGAGTCAGCTTCCAGGTAGGCAACGCGGGTAGAGTTGTCAAACGGGCCGGGCGGCCCGCGGGCTGGCCCGACCCGGCCCAGTTCTGGCCCGGGCTGGCCCGGCCCCGTGCATGAACAGTAGCGGCCCCAGCACAGCGGGCTTGGGGCCTGGGCCTGGACCAGGCCTTCATTTGCTCCGAAAAAGCCCGGCCCGGCCCGGCCCGGCCCGGAAACGGGTTTGGCCCGGCCCGAAGTCGGCCCGGGTCTGGCCCGGTCTGCGGCCCGGATCTGGCCCGGTCTGCGGCCCCACATGTTTGAATTTTTTTGTTTTTTCCCCCTTTCTTCCACCCCTTTTCCAAAATTCCACTTTTACCCCTCCAACAGCAATATAACGGCTAGTTTGGGGGGTATTTTAGTCTAACCTATATTTTTCAACTCCTTTACACTCTTACCCTCCCCAACAACTATAAACGGATAGTTTGTAGGGGTATTTTGGTCTTTTGTGAAGTTTCTAAAATCTATAAATTCACACCATTTCTCTCTAATTTTTCACACCAATCTTCTTACTCTCTCTTACCTAAACATTCTATATTTCTACAAGCTTTGCTACTATTTTCCTCTCCAATTACTACTCTTGCTAATTACTACTAGTATTTACTAATTAGTACTCTTGTTTATTAATTACTAGTCTTGCTAAATTCTTTTTAATTACTAACTCTCTAATATTTGTTACTCGTTCATTCTTTTAATTGTTATTTCTTATTACTACTCTTATACTTGTGTATTTAGTTACTCTTACAAAGTTTAGCTCGAAATATGGCTGGATTATTGAAGAAAATGAGGCGTGCATCGTCATCACGAAAAACATCATCATCATCGCAAGCACCACCACCAGCACAAGCGCCAGCGCCACGGCCATCACAAACACCAATCCAAGCACCAACACAACCATTCGTTCCTGGACGAATGAGTACAGGCTGTATGATAGATACCCAAGCCAATTGGGAGTTCAATCAAAACATTCCAGATTTTGAATACACGCCTGATGAAGACCCCCCGCATTATAGTCAAGGACGCAGCTCGGTTGGCGAAGCTACTACTCCGTGGCATAATCTCAACCCTATGCCTGGTCATGATGAAGAAGGGCCGAGCAATGCCTCCGGTAATGAGCCAGAAGTCCAAAAGGGGAAAAAAAGAAAGCCGAGTGTTGGAATCATTTCGATGTAGTTATGGTGGACGGCATCCGAAAAGCTCGATGTAAGTACTGCGCTAAATTATTTTCGTCTGGTAGTGGTAATGGACATCTTAACAGGCATTACCCTCTGTGTGCACCTCGACAAGGCCACGTCGAACCTACCCAAACGCAGTTATCTTTTGACGGTAAGTTATTTGTTTATAATCAGCGAGAGCAAAGAGACGGTCTCGCTGAATTTGTTATTCATGATGAACAAGCCTTTTCTTTTGCCGATAATCCTAAGCACTCTAGATATATGAACACATACGTTCAACCTTTGTACAAAAAGGTTCATAGAAACACAACTAGATCCGATGCACTCCGACAGTACAATGCTGCTAAAGCACGCCTTATCGATTATTTCGATAAATTTGAAGGTAAAGTTAGTCTTACTTCTGATATTTGGCAATCTCCTTATACTTTTGTTAGTTATTCTTGTGTGACCGCTCATTGGATTGATGTAGATTGGGTTATGCACAAGAGAATCATCGCTTTCGAGCACTTCCCTTATCCGCACGATGGAATGAACATTGCTATTCTTATATTAAAAGCATGCACCACATTTAAAATTAAGGATAAGATTATGAGTGTTAGTTTTGATAATGCTTCTAATAATAAAGTTGCTGTTGCAGCTTTAAAGGAGACGCTTCAACCTGTACTTAATGGTGAATTATTTCATGTTCGCTGTGTTTGTCACATTATTAATTTAATTGTTCAAGATGGTTTAGCTGCTGCAGGAGATATTCTTCTCAAAATGAGGGGTATGACAGCGTATGTTAATAGCTCGAGTCCGAGAACACAACAATTTAAAACGTTGTGTGTTCAATATAATATGCCTCGCAGGAGAGCAGTTACAGATGTGGTCCACAGGTGGAACTCTACATACCACATGCTTTTACACATTCTGGCATACCGAGAAGTCTATACGCATTTTCTACTAACCCAGTTCCCAGCCGGCTTGCCAACTCAAGAGGAATGGCAGATGGCCACATACCTAGCTGAATTTTTGGAGGTATTCTACACGTCTACCAATTTATTGTCTGGTACGTACTATCCCACCTCTCCTCTCGCTGTAATAGAAATTCTGAAGATGGCTACAATGTTAACAAAATGGAGATATATAGGACCCTTTAAGGAAATAGTAAAAGTGATGGATCAAAAATTTAATAAATATTGGAGTAAACTGCCTGCTATTTTTACTGTGGCTACTTGTTTAGATCCTAGGTTAAAGTTGCATGGCGTGAACGCCTCGATACAAGAGATATCGAAATTAATGTGCTACACAGCAGAGGAGACAACCGCATTCACAGCAAAAGTGAGCAAGAGGTTTGAGGACTTGTTCAACGTCTATCGTAATTCTGCTGACGTGCGCGGGCGAGCTACATCATCATCCACTGTTGAGAGGTATTATGCGCCATACCTTCAAGGCTTTGAACATCTAGTAGCAAGACAACTACCAGGTGAAGGTACTTCTAATTCGGCAGGTTCGTATACTTTTTCCTCTTTTAATGAGATTGGTGTATATGCAAATACTGATCATTATTCTGATTTATCAAGGCAAGAACAGGTTAATTTTAATTTGTTAAATTTTTGGAAACAAAATCAAAACATGTATAAAACTTTATCCCAAATTGCACGGGATGTA
Source organism: Escallonia herrerae (assembly GCA_033070095.1). Classification (NCBI taxonomy): domain Eukaryota; kingdom Viridiplantae; phylum Streptophyta; class Magnoliopsida; order Escalloniales; family Escalloniaceae; genus Escallonia; species Escallonia herrerae. Next base: position 174,589 of record JAVXUP010000479.1, on the reverse strand, counting down.
CTGCCAGTGCAAGCCTCCACGGTTGCTTCAGAGTCGGCATTTTCAGCCAGCGGGAGGGTTTTGGATGACAGGAGGAGTCGTCTTAACCCCGAGTCGCTCGAGCTATGTGTATGTTGGAAGGATTATCTTGATGCGAAATACCGCGAGCAAGATAAACCGATTGATGATAGGAAGAGCAGTGACTCGGATATTGAAGTACTTCTGGATGATTAGGTAATTTGTTTTTATTTTCCTCTTTTGATCCTTTTGGTTGACGTTGCAGATTTCTTGATCTTTGATTGCTGATATTTTGGATAGACATGCATTATTATTTTGATTGTTAGAATTTTAAGAATAAATTTTTTCACAAAATATACTTTTTTTCCATATATATAAAATAAATTTTTACAAGCAAGATATATATTTTTTCGTATATATAAAAAAATAGGTAACTTCGCCTGTTTGTTTACAAGCAGCCGGTCCCAAGCCCGGATAAAAGGAGGAGGGCCTATGAATACATTTATTATTTTTCTATATAAATTGTTATGTGTTAAGATTTTATTAATAAAGCTCACCAAGAAGAGTATGAAAATGTTTAACATATAATAAAAAATATAATGGCTAACAAATAAATATGTATATACATACATACATATATATGTATATTACTTATAATGAAATAAAAGGATAAAGATTAGGTTCGTTAAATTGTGAATATTGCCTAGAGATGAAATTTAAAATTGAATAACAAGAAGAAGAAAAAAAAAAAGGGCCCGGGCCCGGCCCAAGCCCGGCCCTAGCTATTGGGCCTAGGGCCAGGGCCTGGACTGGGCCTAAGTTTGCCTTCGGCAGGCCCGGCCCGGTTGGCAGCCCCACTGGCCCGGCCCCGGCCCGGCCCCACAGCAGGCCCGATGGGCTTGGGTTGGGCCGGCCCAAGCCCGGCCCTTTGACAACACTAAACGCGGGAGACAGCAAGGATGGCGTAAGGCTGAGAGCAAGGCTCCTCAGACAGGTCGCGAGGGCTGGCAGCGCCGCGCAGGCAGAGCGACGACGAACAGGGGCGACACTCGACAGTCCGTGGCGAGGATGCAGTGTCGAGGGTCCAGAGACGGGAGTCCAAGTGTGTTTCTCTCACTAGAATTCTAGAGAGAATGTCTTTTTAGAGAGAGAAAGTGAAAAATTCAAATGAGAGAAAGATCCTTGAATAAGCTCCAAAGTTCACTATTTATAGGCAAAAATGTGCATGTGTCATAAGTTGACACGTGTCACCCCTGGGAACGACGCGTCGCCAGGGGGGCCAAAGTACTAATTCTCCATTGGACTGCCGGACCCAAAGTTCGTGCTGCCCTGCCCTCGCAGCATCTCTCTGCCCGTCTGAGGAGACTGATCACGCTGTAGTAGCATGATCAGAGTAGCCCGTTGCCCCAGCCTCCAGTCCAAGCCCTTACTGAATCCCACAAGGTGCGTCATGAGACGCGCAGAGGACCTGACAGCGGTGAGGGTTGCCCCTGTAGCTAACTGCCAGGCAGACTAGGCGCGATGCCCTCCAAGGACCTGCTCCCATCCTGGAGTGACCCGTGGGTCATTGCCCTGGTGGTACTGACGATCAACAGCAACATGAGTGGGCATGGTCGCCGCTTGGTGCTTAGAGTCCATTGAGGGGAAGTATTCGCGTTGGAGTTTCCTGCAAGTGTGATGTCGGTGGCTTCAAGGTTGTGCCAACGATGGCTCCATGGTTGTGAGCCCATTTTGCTGCGAGGGCCAGAGCCCCTAGTGGTTGAGTCGGCTATGGCACGAAGCCCATGATGGCACTCAGCCCATGCCATAATTTGATTGAGCCGGCGATGGCGCTAAGCCCGTGATGGCGCTCAGCCCATGCAGCAATGAGGGGTCCTCGTATCGGAGCACTACGAGCGAAGCCCCCGGAATGCCGTACACTCCGGAGAGTGGGTAGAAGCATGTTCCATGTCCATGGTGGGGGCGCATGGTGTGGTGAATAAGTGTGATGCCCGAAGGCCTGTGACATGATTGTGGTGCATGGGCACGGCAACAACCGTCGCGGAACAATACTTGGTGCTGGGGCATATGTCATGGAAATGGCGCATGGGCACAGCGACGAAGGTCACGACGAAGGTGTGCGGGTGACGGGAGTCGCGGAGCTGTCGTGCGGAAGCGGGCGACGAAGGTCGCGGAGATTGTAATATCTCACATCGGATGTGGAATAGTATGAGATGGCCCTTATAAGACCTTGCCAATGAACTCATAAGTACCTACTTGGCTAGCCCTTTTGAGGGAGGCAATGCCCTGTGGTGGGGCCGTGGACCGGGTCGTTACAGATGGTATCAGAGCCGACTCTCGAAAGCTCGGGCTGGGCTGTCCAGTCCAGTTGCCGATGGTTGGGGGAAACGAAGGCAAGCCCGGGTATATCCCACATCAAGAGGATGGTTGGGGCAACGAAAGGTGAGCTGGGTATATCCCACATTGGCTAGAGAGGAAGATTCTGAGCTATGTGTGATCGAGCCTTAGTGAGGACGCTAAGGAATAAGGTGGGAAGATTGTAATTTTCCACATCGGTTGTGGGAGAGTTTGCGATTGGCCTTATAAGACCCTGCCTATGAACTCATAAGTACCTACTTGGCTAGCCCTTTTGAGGGAGGCAATGCCCTGTGGTGGGGCCGTGGACCGGGTCGTTACAGATGGTATCAGAGCCGACTCTCAAAAACTCGGGCTGGGCTATCCAGTAGGGTTGACGATGGTTGGGGAAACGAAGGGTGAGCCCGGTATATCCCACATTGGCTAGAGAGGAAGATTCTGGGCTATGTGTGATTGAGCCTTAGCGAGGACGCTAAGGTATAAGGAGGGGAGATTGTAATATTCCACATCGGATGTGGAATAATATGAGATGACCCTTATAAGACCTTGCCAAGGAACTCATAAGTACCTACTTGGCTAGCCCTTTTTAGGGAGGCAATGCCCTGTGGTGGGGCCGTGGATCGGGTCGTTACAGAGATGGTGTGCGAGCGACGAGAGTCGCGGAGTTGGAGCGCGGGCGACGAGAGTTGCGGAGTTGGAGCGCGGACGCGGGCGACGAAGGTCGCTTCGACTACGGCGCGCAACCATGGGCGATGAACATCGGTCGTCAAGGTAGGTGGCCGACCCCCTAGGGTGGGCGACTCCCTTTGGGTGGCCGACCCCTAGGGGGTGGCCGACCCCCTTTGGGTGGCCGACCCCCTCGAGAGGGGGGAGGCATACCAAGGTTGCTTCTCAAAGGGAAAAAGCACGTGACTTAATTATGTGACGCTTTGACAGGCCTGTGAGCGTTGAATAACTAATCGTCGACTGGGTGATGTGTCGTGCAAAGTGGGTCCCCTAACGGGCCCTGCTGGTTTGACCAGAATAGGGTATGAACAGTAGGTATATGCTAAAACGGGTTGTAATTGAAGTCATTCCATAGACATTCATAACATTGTTCGACGCAACAAAAAATTTAATTGGATGTTTAGTCTCAAAATTGATATAATCAAAGAAGGTACACAAATTCATAATTATATGTCTTGTAAAAAATTTAGGTAAGAACGACGTCTAACACTAAAAATCACATGCAGAATAGAAAGAACCTTGAGAAAATAGAAGGAAAAGATTTCAGCTTCGTCATTAGGATGGACAAAAAGGCTGAAAATGACGGAATCCGAGTAAGGCTAATAGCACATGAAGTTCAAGAATACTATCCAATACAAGAAAATGATGGAAACAGTCTAATAACAGCTAAAGATCCAGTGCGCAAAAAAGAGGATCACTTTAATGAAGGCTAAGATGATATTATATAATAAAGTAAAACTACATCTTCTTATCCTATATGCTAAAAGCTGAAAGCCTATTGCCTGCATTATGAATGACTCTCGTAAACAAAATTATTGATTTTATGCATATTCACTACATCTTATTATTGAAATAAAAAATGTCCATTAATATAATATCAGAGGTAACAACACAAATGGTCCCTGAACTTTGGGCCATTTTGGGGTGTAGTCCTTGTAGTTCCAAATTCGTACAAGCAGTCCCTAAACTATTCAGTTGTAGCCCGTTCAGTCCTTTTTTCCCACGTCAGTCTATTTTTAACCGTTAGTGTGCCCCACGATGGGGGCATTTTTGTCTTTTCTCCTTGCATTTTAGCCTCCGCCACAGTCCAAGCTGCTACTGTAGTCAACCACCATCCAAATCGATGGTGATGCCAACCACCACCATCAAAATTATTGTTGATGCAAAATGGGATAGATCTGTGAAGGGTTACTCTCAATCGGTGTTCATGGCTTATGAGAAGAGGGTGATAGGTGGTGAAGCTCATTCACATTTTGTGGTTGACAAGAATAGGTGGCGGGACCTGAGCGTTTGGGTGATTGGCGGTTGATGGATGTGTGGTGGCGCTCGGGGATCGCGGTGGCGGGCGATGTGGGCTGTATTGGGGCGGTATGCATCACCATCGAAGAGACACGACGGCACTATGCCTGGTGGTGGGACTTGAGCGATGGCAGTAGTGGGCGGGCAGATCCATGGAGGCCCCGTCATGGGTGGTCGATTGGTGGCCCTCAGCCGTGCTGGGTGGCCATGACGGTGAAGGGCAGTAGTTACCGGTGATGTGTGCGAGAGAGAGTAGTGTGTGTGTGTTGTGTAATGACATTTAAAAATGGGGGGACTCTGTTCAATTAGTGGTCGATAATGGCGGAAGGGTGATGGTGATGGCGGCACAGTAGAAGGATAGCGACGACGACGATGGTGGAAGGGTGGCGGCGACTGTGATGAGAAAGAAGAATGATTTAGGGTTTAGGTTATATTAATATCAAATGACGGTGTTACCCTTAATAAAAAAATCTTAAGCTTTGTAAGGAAGGGCATTTTTGTCAAGAGTCTGAAAATGTAAGGAGAAAGACAAAAATGCCTCCGCTGTTGGCACACCAACGGTTGAATATTGATGGACGTGAGAAAAAAGACTAAACGGGCTAAACTTAGAAACTACAAGGATTGTTTGTACGAATTTGGAACTACAATGACTACACCCTAAAATGGCCCAAAGTTCAGGGACCATTTGTGCTGTTACCTCTAGTTTCAAATACTGTCTTATGTATAATTGATTTATATAAACATGCATAATAGTTGTCTATATTGTGATTATTGGTTTGAGGTTTGCACTACAAGAGAAAATAGTTTATGCCTACGGTATTAAAGAGTTGACATAAGTAAAAAAGTACCATAGGCATAGCCTATTCCTATGATAGTGTACTGTGGGTGCTTCTTCCGATGACATATCTAATGTTTCAAACAGTTTCTCATTAATTGTTCGCTAAAAATCCCTTTTCCCTCTTTTGATGTTTAGAGAGAGAAAAAACTGCCTTCCTCCCTCAATGCTGCAAACAATCGACAATGGTTCTCTATTTACAAACTTTTTTGTTTAAACCAAAAAGAAAAAAAAATTGTCTTTCTAAGGTTTTGAGTTCTTCTTTCTTTTTTATAATTCAATGGAATTCATTTTTTAAAATAAATAAAAAAATCTTTATCTTTGTCTTCTTGTGATGAATAGGGAAAAAAAATCAAAAAACTCACGGAATAAAACCAAACTACAATAAAATAATGAAAATTATAAATCTTAACTATATATCATAAACCGATCTAATAGATTACAAAAATAAAGACTTAGATTGACTCTTTTAGTATATATATATATATATATATATATATATATATATATATATATATATATATATATATATATATATATAGTAGCAACATTAAACATTTCTTCAATCCAAAAACCTGCAAAGACGATTTCCAAATATTGATTATAATTGTAAACATCAAATATACATTTATTATAGAATAAGTCACAAAAGAAATAAGAACATAATTAAATTATATTATTTGATAAAAAAATAATAATTTATTATCTCAAAAATTACCCTCGACCACAAAATACTTTGTACTAGTATAATTAATGCCATAAAACACACACATGACTACAACATCCAAAATGCCCATTATTTTATAAATGATATGATAAATTTTTGTTGGAACCTATGACCTAAAAGTCATTAAAAATTAATCTTTATTATACTAAGAGTTAATATTGGCATAACATAATTATTATTTATGAGAGTCTCCCCTTTCTTTACGTTTCTTTTCAAGAGGAAAGATTATTCATTTTTCCCCCCTAAAAAACTCGCGAACTCTACAAAATTAACTCACTTAACCTTTATTTTCCTGTCGTTTTTTATTATTAAAAATAAAACAAGATGGATTTGTCCGGCAAAACTTTGCCCCAAACTCCGGCCCAAAATTGACAGTCCTGCCCTACACTACACTACAGTCTACAGAGATGCCCGCCTCCGTCTCTAGCCCGAGAATTATACCGGAGCTGGGGTGTTGTTGCACTTTGCACACACAAACCTTCCTTTCAACGGTTCCAACCAAACCCTGGCACTACCGCTACTCAGCATTTATAGTTGCCACCACCACCATGGGGGAGCCCCATGAAGATTCCCACCTTCATGGCCACTCCAAGAAACCAAAACTCTCTTCCTTTATCACCGAACCCCAACTCCGAGAGGAATTTGCCCACCACCAACCGCTTGTTGCCCGAATCAACAACGGCAGCTTCGGCAGCTGTCCCGCTTCCATCATTGCCGCCCAGCGCCGCTGGCAGCTCAAATTCCTCCAGCAACCCGACGATTTCTTCGTAAACCACCTCCAGAGCCGCATCCTCCACTCCCGCACCCTCATCAAACACCTCATCAACGCCAACGACGTCGACGAGGTCTCCATCGTCGACAACGCCACCACCGCCGCCGCCATTGTCCTCCAGCACGTCGGCTGGGCCTTCGCCGAAGGCCGCTTCCAGAATGGCGACGCCGTCGTCATGCTCCATTGCGCCTTCCAAGCCGTTAAGAAGTCCATCGAGGCCTACGTCACTCGCGCAGGCGGCTCTGTCGTTGTCGTTCAGTTGCCGTTCCCTCTTAGTTCGACTGAAGAAATCGTCGTCGCTTTTAAAAAAGGCCTGGCGCGAGGTAAGGCTAATGGTAGGAAAGTTAGGTTAGCTATAATCGATCATATAACCTCCATGCCATGTGTTGTTATTCCGGTTCGCGAACTGGTTAGGATTTGTAGGGAAGAAGGCGTGGATCAGGTGTTTGTCGACGCTGCACATGCTATAGGTAGCGTCCATGTGGATGTAAAAGACATCGGGGCTGATTTTTATGTTAGTAATTTGCACAAGTGGTTTTTCTGTCCGCCGTCTGTAGCATTTTTGCACTGTCAAAAATCGCCCGTAATGCCTGATTTGCATCACCCCGTGGTATCACACGAATATGGGAATGGACTGGCCATAGAAAGTGCGTGGATAGGGACTCGCGATTACAGCTCTCAGCTTGTTGTTCCCGAGGTTTTGGATTTCATTGATAGGTTTGAAGGTGGTATCGAGGGCATTAGGAAGAGGAATCACGACGCTGTTGTGCAAATGGCTGAAATGCTGGCTAAGGCTTGGGGAACAAATCTGGGCTCACCTCCTGACATGTGCCCGAGTATGGCTATGGTTGGTTTGCCTGCCAGTTTGGGCATTTCTAGCGACACTGATGCTTCCAAGTTGAGGACCCATTTGCGAGACCATTTTGGTGTTGAAGTTCCATTGCATTATCAGGCACCAAAAGAGAATGGGGATAAGGGCAGTTTGATCACTGGATATGCACGGATTTCTCACCAAGTTTACAACACAGTTGATGATTACCTCAAGTTCAGGGACGCAATAAATCAGCTTGTCCAGGATATGTTTACTTGCAGCATGCTCCTTCAACAATGAAAGGTATGCATCTAGTCATAATTCAAAACATAATATTGACGTTTGACACAACTATGCATCTTGTTATGATGCCAAACCTTTCTATTGACAACTCAAACGTAGGGATCAGTGGGATGGTTAGTGCGAATTTTGCAGACTTCCATGTAATATTTTGTATGACAAACTTGTTTGCAACTCTGTAAAGTACACAGGCTGTCAATCGAAAATTTTATTCTGTTGCCTGTTGCACCCACTATACATAGAGATGCACTGTGTTTGCCATTTTTCGGTAGTTTTAATATATAATCTGAGCAGGACAGTGAATTAGCAAGCATCATTTAGGCGAAAGAGGAGCATGAAATGCAGGGGTTGAGGTTACACTCGACTTTTCTAATTTCCGTCTTGAATCAAGAATTGTCACAAATTTAATGTGTTTTATTGTCGAGATGCCTTAAATTTTTGAAAGTAATGGTAATTTAACATTTCTTGTTTTTTTTAAGGAAACCCTCGTGGAGTTATCTTATTGCTTCCAAAATGTAATAGGACTGCGGGGCGCGTGCGCCCTAGGGGTGGGGCGGGGTTGGGGGGTGGGGGGGGGGGCGCATAGACCTTGCCCCTAAATCTATATGAGGACATAAAACATTACCCCTAAGAAGGAAGGAGAGCGAAGTAAGGCTTTCTATATGTGAAGATACCATTTCTATCCTGGTTCCAAATCTTTTGACAAGTTTCTGGGAGCTCTTGGAAGGTACAAAAGATTTTGGAGATTGAGTGAGTATATGCACTAGTGGCTTAACTCTCTGCTGTGGCATTACCTTCAGAAAAAACTTCTTATTTTGCCGACGATGTACATATCAGTATTTTGCCTATGTCCATATCTTTCTGTGTCATTTCCTTGTGTACCATTATGAATTAGATAAATGTTCAAAGTTGTCATCGCTCCGCAGCCTTTACTTGCAGTAAGGTTGTGGGATGTTTTGTCTTGGAACCCAGTTGCTTTAGTTTGAAGATGTTGGTTTAAGCGATCGGTGGCGGATGGAAATGGATTTGCAGGTTTTGAAGATGGTAAAGAGTAGCTTTGGTAAGTATTTGTGTCTGCTTTTTGAGGGTAACAAACACAACGCCTTTGACTTGTTCGACAGACTGGTGAAGGGGCTCAGCCGTCCTAGTGATTGTGGGTCTGTATTAGCAATATGCGGCACATGAGTAAAAGTGAGGGAGAATTGGGAAGGCTGTAATGCTCTATTCGCTATGTTCCAAGGATGCATGGCAAAGAGGCTGGAGGGTATTATTCGTTTGGTTGCAATGATTCGTGAGTGGTGGTTTCGATTTGGTCTTTTTTTGCATTTTCTTCTTTGTTGAATATACTTTGCATGTATGTAGATTTAGTCCCATTGGACCTTTTCAAACTTAAAAGTGGTTCTTGGGTTGACGAGACATTTCTGCTAGTAAGTTTGCAGTTCAATCCCCAGCCCTCGGATGAGCATCTGAAATGTTCTTTTAAGCTTTATCTCCTATTAGTTTTGCAAAATGGACTTCTTTATCACATTCGGTTGCTTATTTCAACAGCATAGACCATATCTTATCATGTATTACAATATTTCTCAAGTGTCAAACAAATGCAAGCTAGTGTTACGTGGCTGCACTAGATTGATCCCTAGAAGTTGAAGATACTTTACTTGTTAATGATAACTCTATTGACAAAATTACTACCATAATAAAAAATTGTAAATAACGCGATTAAATAGAGCAAAAAGCCAGTATGTCGCAGTTTAAGATTGGATACACACTCACACACAAGTATCCTTAAGCAGGCCTACTCCCTAGAAATGTCCTCTCGTACAGATGTAGAAACTTATCCTCCACCTGCGGTGGAAAAATGTAATGTATGTAATGATGGCGATGTAGGGATGGCTTTGTTTTTCTTGGTAGAAAGATGGTTGGAGAGGTTTGGCCCTGTGCCTAGTTGAAGTGTAGAAAGTCTGATCTAAGCATTGGTAACGTATCACTTCCTACTGGATGATGGGGTTAGAAATATGCCGCCTTCTGTTTTCGCTGGCCGAGGGGATGATTTGGGAGGTATTGCCGTGAAGTGACCGAGTTAGAGCGGGTTTCTAGGTGCCTAGATGATGTGTTCCGATTACTTCCGAATGGAAGCGGAATTTTCAAGGAGCAGATATGGAGAATTCAGCGTTCGCTTGCTGCTCAGGCCAGTTGGTGTGATGGGATGGGGTGGATTTGGGTAGTGTTCTTTTGTCATCTGAGTTCATGGTAACTACAGTCTGCTCAAGAAAGTGAAGAAAATGTTACCTGGAAGTGGCTTAGGCATTAAGATGGAAGAAATGTCATGCAATGAGAAAATAGAGTTCGTGGAACACTGTTTAGTTGGCAGATTAAGGGACTTTTCTTGGTCGCGACTGCAGTGAAGTCCGGTGGTCTGTGGTTGATAGACAAAAGATGGAAAATGGCTAGGGCTTAAGCATATACATGAAAAACTGGAGGAGAAAGAATCTTGTTGAATTCATGGGCAATGAGTTGTATACACAAGTCCACCACGTGACTGCTATAGACCATGGTTCAGACAGGATGGACAATAGTTTAATCAAGCTTGAGGAGTACACGTCTATCTCTCGACAGGAAGAGCTTCGAGCTTTGAGACCTGGAATTTTCCTCTTGAGGGGAGGTGGTTTTGAGAGTTCGATCAATGTGAAAGCTCTGAATTGGCCGGTGAGCAGATGTGGGAAGAACAGAGAGAAAATGGACAACTATTCTGATCATATTTCAGGAGTACATTTCAGTACCATTTTCACCTATGTGGAGAACAATGCTGGGTTTGTTGAGTGGTTCAGAGGTTGAAGATGCACGATACCTGGTATACGGGTCGGGGTGAGGTTGCTGGGGGAAGAAACGATATTGGAGGGAAGAAACATGTCTTACTGGGTCTATGTACGGAGTGGGCACGTGGTCTGGTGTCTTGCCAAATTAATAAAGCGATCATGTGTAAGAAGGAAAGGGCTGAACCTTTTTTTGTGCTTGTGAAGACAAGATTGAAAGGAAGCTAGCCTATGTAAAGAGGGGCTAGTCACGAGAGGTCGAAGGCCTGGAAGTGGTCTAAAGCAAGCCAAGTTTTTGGTTGGGTGTAAGGCCATTGATTTAGCTGAAAGATCTAATGGTCTGCTTATATGAAGATCTTAAAGCCAGTGTGGCCGGGCCATTGTTGGGGAAATATTGTGGGGAAGTAGTCACCAAGTTTTTCCAATTAGAACCCCCCCTCTCTCTCTCTCTTCCTCGCCATATACACTTGGAAGAAGCTGAAAAAAAGAGATGAAGGGACTGGAATATGTCTTCTAATGGACTGGCGGTGCAGGGAGGGAATGTTGATGGAGAAGGGTGAATAACTTGAAGGGTTGGATGGGAGATCCTCTTTTATGTTTTTGATGAGTAAACGTATATTTACGAATTACAAAGAGCCAAAGGGGCGAACCCAGTTCCACAACAAGTTTACCAAATTAATCACCTAAACACCTCAAAAAGCAATTCAAAAAAACAAAAATGGCATCACTAGAGTCAAGTTTTTCCTTAAGCCAGAAAGCAAGCATAGATAAAATAAGGGTCTTGAGATTCTCCAAGGCTATGTTCACCTCCACCCCCTAAAAAGCTTTAGCATTCCTTTCCCTTTAAATGCACCAAAACATTGATGGAGTAATCCTAAGAAGCACGGATGCGAGTGCGGATACGACATGGGTGCGGATACGCGGATACGACATTTTTGAAAATTTTAGGATACGGGTGCGGCGGGGATATGGCAAATATTATAAATATTTTTTTTAATTATATACACTTAGCATTAAATTTTTAAACAGTTTGAATCTCAATAATCACAATATATGTGTTTGATATATGTAAAAAGATATTAATATTCCAAACAAACTAGTAAGATTTTAAGTTTAATGGGCTCTTTTGTAAATTTTAAAGCTTTCAACCAAATTAGTGAGAATTTGTTAAGTTTAATGGGCTGTTTTATAAATATTAAAATTATAAATTTGAAAAGAATAAAGTTTTTATGTGGTTTAACTTTTATTTCTTTGAATTTCTGGGGTGATTTATGAAATAACTTAATAATGGGTACTTAAGATAAAATAACAAACTTTGTGTCAAGATCTCCATAGATAAAATAGATTTCGTCAACCACCTAGATAATATCGACCGACCGACCGACGGTTCCTCTTCTTCTTCTCCGGCTGCACGCCGTCGCTGGTCGCCGTCGCCGGTCGCCGTCGCCGGTAAGTCTTTCTTCTTCTCCTCCTCCTTCTTCTGTTGCTTCTACTTCTTCTCTCCAGTCTCCTCTCTCGTCAGAGTCCTTGCCGGTGGTCGCCGGTGTCGCTTGAGTGTCCGGTGGTCACCGATCTGCCCGGTGGTCACAGATCGCCGGATACGCACCCGAGGCGCACCTGCACCTGACGCGTACCTGGTGCCGGTGCTTCACCCTAAGTGCCGCACCGGTGCTTCATAGGAGTAATCAGCTCCCCACAATTTCACTGCACGCCGCCTCATCTTATGGAAAGACCAAGGCTTGAAAAAATCCATTTCGAACAAGGCATGACTTGATAGATCCCCCGAAGGCTGAATAAAAAAATTCTAAAGATCACTTACAACAGGGCAGTGCAGCAGAAGATGTGCTACCGACTCACCAGCCTTCTTGCATATGAAGCACCAATTCACATAAATCTTCCTCCTTTTCCTCAAATTCTCCCCTGCAAGAATTGAATCCCTTGGATGGAAGATTTTATTACTGGTTTGAGTACGAAATTAGTTCTGGATTTGAAGAATAGAATCCCTTGTAATGTCACAGACCATTGGCCCAGGATTTGGAGAAATATGGAGGCAAATGCAGGATTAAGTTCTGGAAGAACATCTTGAGAAGGTGGAGCGACACTGCACCACTGGAATTGTTGGTTTTAGTCTCGGCAGGATCAAGGTACTTCAAAGGATGGGATGCAGACCCATTAAAAAAACCCACAAAGGTCATAACCACGAAGGCGGGGCAAAAATTGACTCTTCCAAAGGAGTTAATTATCACTAGTGAGCTTCATATATATGAGGTTTTGGTTATGGTTTATTGGGAAAACAAGTGCAGAGGGGGCAGAAGAAGATGATGAAGTAGCCATGGGAAGAATAAATCAGTCGTGACTCATGAGACAATTTTGGCTCCAATCAGTCGTGACACATGAGTTTGGAAATGTTGTTTTTTGCATGTCATTCACATGTACACCCTTTATATAGGTAGATATATTGCATGTTTGAATTACAAATGTGCAATAGTAAATACAGTATGGCTAAGATCCTTGGCTAGCAGATAAGGATGACTTTAAAATGAAGTCTTCCTTGATCTGCTGTCACATGATCCAATATACACTAGTTACAAAGTCAATTGTCCTTTGGTGTAAACATGCTTCCTTTTGTGACGAGTGGCACATTATATTGTAAAGAAAGAGAAATACACAGAGAAGGTGGAGAGGATAGAACATGGGAAAATAGAAAATTAGAATATCAACATCTAAATTTCAGATTTAGAAAATTATTGCGATATAAATAAATCACCACCTATATTTTCTTGCTGCAAAATGCTTAGCGTGTTCACTGCCACTAGTAAAGGCATAAGTGGAAGAAGTTGATACCTCATAAGAAGAGGATTTCAGCGTTTGGCACGGAACAAGCTGACCTCTTACGGTATAACTAGGAAAGAAATGTGTATTATCCCGTGAGTTACTTTTGTGTGCTTATGTGATGATGTCCTTTTGGAGTGCATGAACTGAGGAAACCTTTGGGACTAGAGCATTAGCAATAACTCTGACCCCTCCATCTAACAGGAAACAAGGATTATAAGTGCTCAGTGAATCCAGTTGGTATGCTCTGTTTCCTCGTGCAACAGATGCACCAGAGGGTAGCATCCAATTATTTAAGCAGCATGATTAGAAGCTGCGAAAAAATTGCGTCATCGTGGCATTGATACTAGCACATTGCTGTGTGCACCATACCTTGGGGGAGGGGGTAGTCCAAGCAACTTTATGGAGTAACATGAGTTGAGTTGTCAAATGCACTTAAATATGCAAGGGATTTACTGCCCGAATAACTCCTCGATTAACACCTCTCTCTCTTTTGACAGCTAGAAGGAAACATTTGGAGAAGATGTCCACCAAATAAGTAGGGTATATCCTACTGCAGAACACCTACACAAGGCCTTGGAACAAAGGCTTGGTGGTGGATGATGATGGAAAGGCCTCCGCGTTGTGACTACTGTCCTCTTTTTGGACAATGGAAACTGGGGCCACCACTCTATAGCAGAGCAAAAGATTGATGTACGAACTTGCTGAAACCTTGAGAGGGTTTCTTGTAGATGCTTGACGATTGGAATAGTTGCGCTCCCCATTCCTGATTTCTTGCATGACAGTAAACTGATAGGATATTGGTATTCTTTCAGCCTGTCCTAGATTGTTAAGATGCAACAGCGGATACTCACCAATCACTGCTTCAATGTAAATTCTGAGAACTGGTTTGGGAGGATCTGATTTGATGCTGAGTTTTGTTTCCTTTTTTGCATGGTTAACATTTGTTTGAAAGTGCTCCGGATGATTAGATTCTTTTTATGTCTTCGTTTACGAGCTTATGCACTTTTGAAACTGGAAACATGAAGCACTACCAGACACGTTTCTATACTTATACAAGCTGATGGAGCCTGGAGAGAACATTGCGGCTGAAACTTATTAGTGGTCGGAGAAACCTCTTCTAGGCAGTGTGATTGTTTGAGACACCTGATTCCTGTCGGCTCTCGCTTTTCAAATTTCACAGGGGAAGTTTGTGTTTGTTATGGACTATTTAGGTACTGCTAGTGCTTTTATGAGGAAAAAACTTGTATTTTTGGATGGAAGCAAGCTATCAAAAGCCGCTAAATCAAAATCGTGAAGAAGCTTTTGAAGTTTCTAAACGGTAGAATACCATTTTTATTGTTTTCGAAAAGATTCTTACTGAAGATAGTGTAGCCGAAAATGCAAAAATGAGAACACGGGCAAAAGAAGATTAACCACCCTAACATGTTTGAAGACTTGTTCTTCGAATTTGTATTCTAGTATTAGCCCAACACTTTTTCTTGACTTGCGTGTATGATGTATTAGTATACCCAACTAGTTTCTTTCTTTCGTCTATCTCTCTTATTAAAAAGAAACCATTAATGTTGAAAATTGATATGCTGCATGTCACTGAAATATGTTTAACGATAGAATAGAGTGTTTAGAATAATTAATGAACGGTTGTTTGATAAATAAACAAGTACAGAGGAGAGGGTAGATGTAATTATAATGTTTTTGTCGTATAAATTCACAATCTAAAATTTGATTCAAATGTAAAAGAAGGTAGCGGCTCGCAGATAGCAATACAAGAGGGAAAAAATCAACCGACTTGGAGTACTTGTAACAGGAAGAAGATTGTGAGTAATTCTCTCGTGAGTTGTTGCAGTGTTACGTCAATTAATTATGCTCCGACGGTAAACGGAAACTGTCTCAGTTGTTCTCATTGTTGGAGGCGGCAAAGGAGGAGCACTCGACTTTCGAAGATAATAAATGGCCAACTCCAATTCTCCCCCTCCGATTAGATTGATGAATTTTGTTTCCCAAGATCAGGTCTTTTTTTTAGTAATAATACTATTTCTGCACTCCACTTTTTTTGTTGTTGTTGTGAAATTCCCTCAAAGGATCCTCATTGTCTTTCCTTTTGTTTCACTTTTTGTGCGCTAACAATTACTAGTATCATGTCTAATGTTGTTGTGGGTGGCAGTTGGATGAAGCTAAGAGAAATCGAGGTGCAAGAGTTGAGGACGGAACTGCCCAGCGAGATAGGTCCCTTTATGAGGTTCTTCCTTCCCCCACCTTTTCTAATCACCCCCACCCACCCCCAAATAAAATCCCGAAAAATGCCTTTCAGAATTCGTTGTGGTGTCTGTGCTGTGCTCTATGCCTGTATCTGTACCTAGTTATCTCATGTCTTCTCTTGTTCAGCTTGTCATTCTTTGGTGCGTCTGATTTTTGTTAAACTGCCTGTTAGGTTATCCTGCCGGAATGTTCAAATTTATATTTGGTTTTAACTTTTGATGCAGGTTTTAAAGGAGAATAAGGACAAGAAAGATGCAGAATTTAATGAGCGCTTCAAACATAGTAATTTCGAAAACTGTCCATGCTGCGTGCTCTGTTTATAATTGGATTTGTAGTATGCTGTTCTTGTAAAATACGTTCTCATTCTATTTCTGATCACCAGATCAGGTTGTAAAGAACTCGGTATCTTGCTTACATGTTACCTGTGTTTCTTATAAAAGGCTCAAGTGAATGTTTCATGCTTCCTGTGTTTAATGTTGTTATCGCTGCTTTTACTGCAGGACCACCAAAAGCTTTGGATGATGATGAGACCGAGTTTCTTGATAAGCTAGAGTTGGTGAGAGTTTTTCTTTTAGTTGTTTAGTGACTTGCTCTTGGTTTGCCACTTTGCCTGCATCCGAGAAACAGAAGCCATCATTTCTTATCAGCTTTATGCTCTTATTTATAACTAGTTTTGGACATAGATTTGTGGACACATTTTAGGTTTCACCACGGGCACAATATGGCAGACATAATTACATGCAAAAGTCTAGAGAATACCACTTTGCTGTATACATATGGATGCCAGATATTGATCCTAATTTGTAACTCGAAGAATACTACACTGGGAATGATTAACTAGTCGGAAAAGAAAAACTACAATTATCAATTCAATCATCACAGCTTCTCTTTTTTTTGTGTTGCTTTCTTTTCTTTTTCTGGGCTGTGGGGTTCTGGCATCTCTTAATATCAAATCAAGTTAAGCTCAAAGGTATTCGATTATCTTATAATTCCATTCAATAAGATGTTTACACATATATTATTTGAATCTTCAGGGATATTTTAAGGTGATGGGCATACCTGCTTAGATTGTATTAGAAAAGTCTTCTTAACCAGCTTTGGCTTATATGCTGTTAGTTCTTTTGTGATTTCAGAAGAGGAAGTAAGGTGATTAAATCGTGCTTTCCTATTTTCAGTGCCTTTTCTTTTCTAGTTATCTTTCTTTTTTAGCCTCTAAAATGTGTTTTTTTGTTTAGTCAAGGAGAGAGTACGAGCGTCAAATGGCAGATGAAGAGGCGCAACAGCTGCAAAGTTTCCAAGTATTTTCCTTATACTTTTTAACTTTGTCTTATCTTTTGCAATTACTATGCTTCACCATTTTTAGTTAATGGTCTCCATGTTTGTAAAGAAGACCCTTTCTTTTGTGGAGCTGACCAGTTCCATTCTTTTCAAGAGGAAATTATGTATCGTCCATATTTGAACCAATATGCAATTCACCTCCCATGTCTCTGATGTTTAATTTGCCGGAGATTTGCACCCGTTTGTGGTTCTGACAGTTGATTTGTTTCTCTTCTGTTGTTTTCTTTGGTTTGGCATTGGGGGTTGGGGGGGTTTGAACTATTGTGTAAAACAAGAAAGAAGTGACATGATAAAGTCGAAGCAGCGCCAAAGCAACTGTTGAATAAGGGAAGCACAGCAGCACAAACAACTATGGACTAGGAATAATAGAAGAATGAATGCTGTAAGTCCTCTACTGCATTTTTGCAGAAGATACAGGCACTGGTAGAATCAATGTTCCACAAGCTGAGCCTATATTTTAGATAAAAGCCTCTCTCCCAAGGCAAATGCTCTTTTTATAACTCAAACAAGTAGTATGCTGATTTTGAAGAAAATACACGAGGGTCTCAGGAATCCGATCCTTCGGAGCAGAATCAGGCAACCAAATTGAGGAAGTAGATTCAAGTAGCTCTCTGAGCTCCTCTGTAGTAAGAGTATGCCGATTTCACTGCTCTCCTGAGATATTACATCAAACCTTGGCAGATATTAGAAACCTACATCACACTGATAACTTGAAGAATGTTAGTTATCCACTCACACAAGGAGTAATATCTCCATCACAATTATAATCTTACTGGGTGGTTGCAAGTATGCACCGGTTTTACCCCCATGGTGAAGTGAGTGAAAGGTTCGTTACCAGAGATCAAATATGTGAGGACAGTACATCCAAGTCAGCAGTTTAGAAGTGGTGCCAGTTTATGTGGTTTCATGTGCATTTGAGCACAAAGATTGGATGTTGATGGAGTTGAGAGTATATTCTGTCATTCTATGTTAAATGGTCCCGCCTTTTGCAAGTTCTGCACACACTACCTATTTGATCGTTAATCATTACCTTGAGGTTTTTTGTTGACTGATTGCAAAGATAGACGTGTAGTCCTTTTCCAGAACGTGTTCTATTTCTAAAATTCTAATGAATATTTATCGGGTCAGATTGAGGTGAGGAAGGACATCTCTTACCTATGGTGCAATATGTACTTAAATTGTGGAGTGTACTCATCAATTCTAATTTGAGCTTTCCCTTAACAGGATAAAAAATTTGTTAGGAGGAAGAATCCACCACCTTGTTCTTTAGGTATGACTATAAAGTCAAGCCACAGGCAAAGAAAGCAAAGCTGGATCAGGGGAGTTCAAAAGAGTCTCTGGAAGTGGTGGGGACACCTAATCCTGACATAGGAAAACATGCAGGCTTGATTAAAACAGCTTGTTCTGATGGCAAGGAGTCTAATGTCTTCGGTAACAGTAGTTTGGTTTCCTACAGTGATGAAAGTGAAGATGACTAGTCTTTGCCATTTGTGGGATTTGTGAGAAATTGTTATGAGATACATCTGTAGCTTAGTCTTCACTCTTAAATTTCAGAGCTGCCCAGGGGGGAGAAGTTGCCCCTTCTTTTGCAGTTCCTTACAATCTTTTTCTTGGTTATGGAGGCTGTCCCTTTTGATGGTGTTGAATTTGGAAAGTGAAGCTCTGCGCTGCCTTTTAGTGGGGTTACCGGGAGTTACATTTCATGCCTGTTAAGTACCAGGAGGCTGCCAGGAGCCCATTTGGATGGCACTTTGCTAGAAGAGTAACCTAGAGTAAGTGCATTAATCCCGTAACATGTGTACTTCTCTTGGTATTTCAACACGAGTAATGCCAAAAATTTATGCTTAGTTTTTTTGTTTTTGTTTTTGTTTAAGAGGAGCAATATATTGTATAAAACAAGTCGTCTCAGCTATACAAAAGAGGAGCTACAATGTCGTATGATAGAAGCTAAAGATTGTTCATACTTACAAGATTAAATCTAGAAGCATCTAGGCGATGACTCCATCGCCGGCAGCCACTGCCGGCCGCCGACAGCCACCTTCGGTGGCCGGCGACCACCGTCGGCAGCCACCGGCGACTGTCGGGGCAACCTCCGGCCGTCGGCGACCACCGCCGCAGCCACCGGCGACCACCGCCGGCAGCCACCGGCGACTGTCAGCAGCCACCTCCGGCCGCCGGCCTCCGGCAGCCACCAGCCACTGCCGGCCACCACTACTGTGGACCACCGCTACACCCCACCACTACCACCGCAAACCACCAAAAAAAAAAAAGTCAAAATAAAAAGGGTTACCAAAATCAACAAAAAAAAAACTCAAAAAAAAAAGGTTATCAAACACCCACTTGTTTTTGTAAAAAAAATAAAATTAAGTTGCTCTTTAAAAATTAAAAACCAAATTTTTTTTTTTTGTCAAACCGAACCCTAAAAGGGTCAGGCTTGCATAAGATAAGGAACCGGCAGTAAATGAATTGTGAGCAAGGGAATATGAAGATGAGGTGAACGTGTGCGAAACAATTGGCTTGGCAGGCTGCCAAAGGCCCAAGTTTAGGTCTGATTAGCTATGGCTATGGCTAGTTGAAGAGTTAAAGGTCCTAGTAACTCTTTACCGTTACACCAATTGTCCTTTCCATTCAAAATCTAGATCTGGCACTTTTGTTGCGACTTTCTGCTGGTGATTTTATTAAAGCAAAGTACAGTAAAAGATTTTCATTTTCATTTCAACTTCGCTTGCCTAATAAATGTATGGAGTTGCGTGCCTTCACATCACATCAAATGGTAATCAGACTTGCCAACTTATAATTAAACAACATGGTTTGGTGGTTAGAGGCGAATTAGAAAAGAAGACAATGTAAGGTTAGATCGTCATCCGTGAAATCGTTCTTGCAAGATTATAGTATTAAGATCAAGTACTATATGTGACGCTTTTCAAATGTTTCTACGACATACATAGGGGCTTTGACTAGGTGCAAAAACTGATTAGTACATATAATTAATTTCGATACAATTCTGTTATTATTTTTGATTATGATGCAGCGCTCATGTGAAGTGCAACCAAGGAGGCATAGAAACCATCTTTGATGTTTATCAGTGTCTCGTGCTTCCCTTTCTCTACGATGACTCCGTTCTTAACCACTGCGATTACATCCGCTCCCTTGATTGTGGACAACCGGTGGGCGACCACCACCGTAGTCCGGTTCACGATCACACGGTCCAATGCATCTTGAACCACTCTCTCTGATTCAGCATCTAGAGCACTTGTAGCCTCATCTAGCAGCAGTATCTTTGGGCTCTTCACTATGGCGCGCGCAATCGCCACTCTTTGCTTCTGCCCACCCGACAACTGCACTCCGCGTTCTCCTACTGTAGTATCATAGCCCTGCATTTTTCATAGATGAATATAATCTACGATTAGAAAAGGTCCTGCCGAAAAGTAAATTCATTATATAACTTGAAATCTTATAAGGAAAAATTCAGTTTCTTGTTTCATTGAGATCATTTTGAACTTTTTCGTAATCGGTCTAGTATGTGCTATATCTGACCTGTTGTAACCCACCGATGAATTTGTGGGCATTTGCCAACTCTGATGCAGCTAAGATTTCTGCCTCCGTTGCATTGCCATCGTCCTTTCCGTAGGCAATGTTGGCTCGGACTGTATCATTAAACAAAACTGGTTCCTGGCTCACAAGCCCCATTTGTTGTCTCAGCCACTTCAATTGGAGCTTCTGAATCTCAACTCCATCAAGCGTAATAACACCAGAATCAGGATCGTAAAATCTTTGCAACAGAGATATAACTGTTGATTTCCCGCTTCCACTCTCGCCAACTAGAGCTACTGTCTGAAAGATGATATCCATATGTCCGTATCAGTATAATTTGGACTCGAACGATGTTACAGAGTGAAATGAAATGACAGAACTTCACCTTGCCACTACGTATAGTCAAGCTCAGGTCTCGCAAAATCTGAATATCTGGCCTACTCGGATACCTAAAACTTAGATGACGTAGCTCAATCTCTCCCTTCACGTTCTCTAATGTCATCCCAGACTCATCACTTGGATCTATCTTTGATTTCCTGTCTAGAATAGCAAAAATGGAAGCAGCAGAAGTTTTGGCTTTGCTTGAATCAGGGCCCATGGAGCTAGATTGAGATATTGCTATAGCTGCCATGGTCAGAGCAAAGAAAACCTGCAACATTGGACGGAAATGTCAGAAATTCTGAATCAGAGATGTCAGCCCTTCATGATAATTTGCATTCTTACATGGAAGCTAATAAGAGCTGAAGAAGGGTCAAAGCTAAGGAAGTTTACTTACTCGGAAAACTTTAGAAAATGTTGTTTTGCCATCCTCCACAAGCCGAGCTCCTGCGTAGAAACTTGTTGCATAGACCAAAAATAGCAAGGCAAAAGATGCCCCAAAACCTATCCCGCTAATCAACCCTTGCCTTATTCCTGTCTTCATTGGACCTTCACATTTCTTCCTGTACAGTTCCATCACTTTTTCTTCTGCACAGAAAGAAGCAACTGTTCTGATACTCCCTACTGCATCATTAGCGACTTGGCTTGCTTCCTCATACATCATCTGCAACCATTTAGATCCAATAATGATGAAAAACATGGAACATATGCTAATTGGTTTTAGGAAATGTTGCAAAGAAAACTACGCGAATGTAACTTCAATTTAATATTGCTATAGACGACTGTGTTCCCCAGACAGGTAGCTTATGAAATTGTTGGATCTCTTTATTTGCTGTTTTTATCCAATCAGAAATCTGGGGGCGTGTTGCAGCCACAAAGCTCATGAATTTGAATACAAACCTTTGCATCTGCACTAAATCCTTTCATGAACTTTATTTGAACATATCCGTTGGCTCCAATCAGAGGTAATAAAGTTAGAACAATAAGTGCCAACTGCCAACATGCTTGGAAAGCAATGCCCAACCCTGCGACTGCTGATGACGCATCTTGAACAAGCTGAGCAAGCGCATCTCCGACTAAAGCACGCACGGTAGCTGCATCCGCCGAGAGCCTTGCACCAATTGCTCCACTCGAGTTCTCAGGCTCATCAAACCAACCAACCTCCATGTGAACGACCTTTTCAAAGCACATTGATCTTATCCGTCGTATCAACTTACAGCCAGCCACAGCAAAAAAGTACGACCGCGCTGGATACGCTAAAAATGATGCGAGTCCAAGGACTGCAAACATCAGAGCCCAAAACTTTGAGTCCTTCCTTAGTTGATGTGGTGGCTCATAAAATGTTTTGATCATGCTAGAAATTAGTATACCAAAGATTGGAAATATAGTGCCATTGATAATAGCAGCAATGGCTCCCAATATCAGCACTGGTATCTCCGGCTTATTGAGGGAGGCAAGGCGTTTGAGTGGGACTTTTGCAGCCTTCTCTGACATTTTCTGGGAAGTGGATTCAGGTCCTGTTAATGCAGTTTCAGGGACACTGAAACCTGTAGGTACACCAAATGAGACGGAGAATGAGTGGCGGCTGCTATTTCCTACTGAGGATCCCCGACTTATGGATCGCAGGTATGAGATTCTTTGACTTGAATGTCTGCCAGATTCCTTAGTTATATCTGATTTGTCTTGGCCATCTGCACCTTCTTGTATTGTATCCTTTTTCACTTCTTGCAATCGTATAAGCTGAGAGTATGCTCCTTCAGGATCTTTGAGTAGTTCCAAATGTGAGCCTGATAAAGGAATTAACATCACGTACTAAATTTCTGTACTACAACTATAGTGTGCATTAAGTTACAATCAGAACAACTTGAACCTTCTTTTGGAAGTTTCTCAGATTTTTATAACCTCACGTAAGAAAACCTACTCTCTATAATAATTGTTGCATGGGATACAAGAGCGAAGTTTGCTCTACCTGCGAAAGAGATGCATAATTAACAAGGTTATTCTGGAAGGTACCTTTTTCAACCATCTTTCCGCGATGAATAACTGCAATCATATTGGCATTTCGCACTGTGCTCAAACGATGTGCAACAATGACAGTTGTTCTATTGACCATAATTCGGTCCAGTGCCTCCTGCACAACTCTTTCAGATTCTGCATCAAGTGCACTAGTTGCTTCATCGAGTAGTAGAATGCGTGGGTCTTTTAGAATTGCTCTG
The DNA here is from genome assembly GCA_033070095.1 of Escallonia herrerae. Classification (NCBI taxonomy): domain Eukaryota; kingdom Viridiplantae; phylum Streptophyta; class Magnoliopsida; order Escalloniales; family Escalloniaceae; genus Escallonia; species Escallonia herrerae. The sequence continues at coordinate 151,397 of JAVXUP010000479.1, read as the reverse complement.
GCTATGGCAACTCTTTGCTTCTGTCCACCAGAAAGCTGAGTCCCATGCTCACCAACCATGGTGTCTAGTCCCTAGATTCAAGTTTCATAAACTCAAAGGTAAACTACAAATTCATGTGAAAATTTAAAAAGTATCTAAAGAAGAGAAGTTTGAAAAAAACAGCTGAAATGGGAATTAAACTAATGATGCGAGGCAAATGGACAAAAAAGTTGGAACCTGAGGCAGTTTATCAACGAATTTAGCAGCATTTGCTAGCTCAGCTGCTGCTCTGATTTCTTCAGTAGTCGCACCATCCTTTCCGTATGCAATATTATCCCTGATGCTAGACGCAAACAGCACGGGCTCTTGGCTGACAAGACCGATTTTCCCCCTAATCCATTTAAGTTGGAACTCTCTGAGATTAATTCCGTCGATTAGAACTTCTCCAGCTTGTGGATCATAAAATCTTTCTATCAGACTGATCACTGTCGACTTTCCACTTCCGCTCTGTCCAACCAAAGCTGCTGTTGTGCCACTACCAATGGATAAAGAGAATCCAGTAAATATTTCCTCATCTGGTCTGGCAGGATAACTAAAGTAGACTTGCCTCAACTCTATATCCCCGCGGATGTCATCCAATACCTTACCCTTGGTATCATATGCATCTATCTCGGGCTTCCTTTTTATAGTTTCAAACATCTTGAATGCTGCAGCTTGACCCGAGGCGAATGCACTCATACAGGGAGAAGCCTGCCCCAGAGACCTGAAAGAGAGCCATATGGCGTCAAAGATCTAAAGGAAGAACATCATGGAGTCTGAAAATTCAAAAAACAACTAAATCAAACAAGTTTTGGTTCAGTGTATCTTATGAATCTGCTCTATGCTACAAAGGTAATTCAAGGGCAACTCACATGGAACCAGTCAAGACAGCAAGAATTACATTGATCACTTCACCCCCAGTATAGCCTTTTTCCACTATCATTTTCGCTCCAAACCATATAGCCAAAGCATAACTCAAGAATAGGATACCAATAAGTGCCCCAAAACCTAATCCAGCAGCCAAGCCTTCCTGAACACCTGATTTGTAAGCTTTTATAAGAGTTTTGTTGTAGTTTATCACAGCTTGTCTCTCCCCAGTAAATGATGCAACCTATAGATGAAAATCCAAGTGGTTAGTGAAGTCCATAGTTTCAACAAAGTATAAAGTGAAAGTAGACAATCTTTCTTTTACTGAAAGAAAAAAAAGGGTTTTCAAACACACTGAGATATCGACATACTGTTCTAATTGAGCCAATTGTCTGCTCAACGATTGTTGCTGCTTTTGCATAAGCATTTTGGCCAATAGAAGCCATTCTGGCAATAATGATGGACATTACTCCACCCGCAACCACGAGGGGAGGAATAGCACTCAACATGACAAGGGAAAGGAGCCACCCTTTGGTGAAAGCTATTACAAAGCCTCCCAAAAATGTTGACACCAGCTGTATAAATTTACCAACCTGCACCAAAACAAGATATGGTGCTACGCGTATCAGTCTTAAGATCGCACGCATAAACACCAAGTATAAAAAGGTCCCGGCTGAAAACAGAAAATGAATCTTGTTGTAGTATTAGTTGAGGTACCTTCTCGCCCATAGCATCTTGTATGAGAACTGTATCCCCTGACATCCTTCCGACAACTTCTCCCGTATTTGTTTCCTTGTCAAAGAAAGCAACGTCCTGTCTCAGAATGGTTTTCAAATACAAACTCCTTATTCGTGCAGCCTGTCTCTCTCCTGTGACCATCCAGCAAGCCACCTCTAGCGAACAAATAACACTTGTTTTTAGTCCCAAATACTTGTATCCTCGATTTTTTTTTCTTTTTCATGGCAAATTATTAGGATGAGATGCACTTACGGAGGAATGCTGCTGCACCAGCCCCCATAGCCAAGTAGACAAATTTCAGTGCTACCTAGAAGAACCACCAGGTAACTGAACAATTAGCATCTGTATAGCGGCGCTTGCACATATCGTAAGGAAAGAAAGAGTGGACAATACTTCGGAAAATGATTGGGTTACTGGTGTACCACAACAATTAAGACACACTGTCAAGCCAACTTTCTTCAATCGCAGTATTTGGTGAGGAGTGATACCAATAGACTCAAGATAATATGACCATAAGACATTATGCACTTAGAGCGTATAGTCTTACCTTGGATACTACACGGACGATGTCTTTGTTATTTTGGGTTTGCCCGAAAGAATCAACCAATTCCCCAAAAATTATAGTCATGAGGGGCAAACATATCCCATTACCAATGGCACCGACTGTACCCGCGATCATCAAGATGATATCTGTGGAATCTGCAAATGAGAACAACCTGTAAAATGGGATTGTGTTGGTGACCTCCTTTTCCTTTGTTTTCTCCAAGTCTTGTTGACCCCCATTTATCCCTGAATCTCTGTCTGCTGCCTCTGTTTCCAATAAGGCATGGCTTCTTGATGCGGAAGCCTCGTGCATATTTGTATTGCCATTCAAGCCGTTCTCCAACTCGGCCATGTTATTGACTCTCTGATTGTTCCTTGATCAGTGCCAAAACTTCAATCTACTGTAAAGAACATAAACTTCAATCGATGCCGCAAATTGAGTCGAGGTAGAGTGTATATATATATATATATATATATATATATATATATATATATATATATATATATATATATATGGAAGATATCAAGTCTAAGACCAGTAGCTGGGCAGCTGAAAATTGGACATTGAGAGATCTTAAATGCATGAATGACTAGTTCAGAAACTAGCTAGACAAAGTACAAACGATGATACGGCAGCTTAAAGTAAGGGAATGGATATTATAGGTTCTTTTGTTGTTTTTTCTTCTTGGAACAAACTAAAGACCAAAAAAAAGGATTTTAAACGCAAGCCCAATTTAGGAACTGCCAATAGAAACCCCCACATGAGAAGCAGCCAATTTGATGCTTTCCAAAAATCACGTCAACGAACTACTCCTACAATAGTAAGAGATTCCATAAAAGAAGTACAGATTTAGCATTTATGATAACCATATCACCTCGTCCAGAGCATCGCATTCACTGCGGCAAAGTACGAGGGTCTCGTGTGTGTGCGCGCGCGTGCGAACGAGAGAGAGAGAGAGAGAGAGAGAGAGAGAGATTATATTGTTTCCCTTTCTATGCTGAGATTGGAGATCTGATCAAAGGGTGCTAATCAAGAACAGGTGGAAATCAAGTATCAGGAAAAAAGCTTCAGGAGTGGACTCAAACCCGAGATCAGAACTACAAGAAATTTTAAGTTGTTGGGAAGATACCGTGATTATATTAATTAAACACTTTTGTTCAGTACCCCAACTAATGTTCACCAAAGCCAAGAATACCCATGTGAAAGCCTAAGAACAAGGACAAGAAACAAAGGAAATTTCTTTTTTCCTTTGCTGTCTGTGGGAAAGAAAAGTAAAGTAGCTCAAAAATATTAAAGAAGATATTTTGGCGAAGACAGAGAAAGAAGTACTTACATGGGTTTGATATCCGAAAGACACAGAGAGCGAGAGAGAGGCTCAGGGAGAGCAGGGTGGCTGGAAAGTAGACCTTGTTTTTCTGGTGACGAGGATCTGGGTGGGTTTCTGATCCCACTTTTTTCAGCTGCGGCTCTACTGTGTAATCAGCAGTACCCTTTCCAGGTACATAAATTATTCTCTAACTGGTATTAACAACCTTTGATGCATACACATACGCATGTGTATATGGGAATATGTATATACATGCACAGAGAGAGCAGAGATCTATGGTCGAAGAATCAAAATCGTTGATTGGGGTTTGCTTGCAGAGCAAGCATGATTTTGTTCTACCTGAACCCCACCCAGCTAAGCTAATGACCTCTGATCTCTATAATTGATGGTCAAAGATGGTAATTTGTAATTAATTCATCCCGACATTGTCACCTCATACCTACCTACCTCCGACCTACCTACTACCCTTACTTAGCGCTATATATGCATCTCCAAGTATTTCCCCTTTTAATTAATCTTTGTCCATCTTCAAGGAATTTTCGTATCCGTCTGCATACTTCTGTCAAGACTTTAATTAGTTATATATATATATATATATATATAGTTCTATATTCCCATTTTTATATTCCGTACTTGGAAAAGTTACTTTACTCCATAAGAAGACTTTTTGCACATAGCTGATGCAGTGGAGTGGAGGAGCCTCATCCTTCATCAAGCAGTAGGTAGCCCACATAAAAGCTTCCTCCACGTTCTTCCAGCTTAATTGTGGCCCAAAAGTTTATCCTTAAAGTCTAGGAGCGGTAGCGTACTAGCGCATGGTTTTTGAACTATTATTCCTGATCGTCCAAGACTGTTGGATTAGTGTGGCTAGTGTAAGAGATTATTCTTAATTATATGATGTCTATTGAGATATAAATAAATTTCACATGCGAGAATGATAATTAATACATCATCAACGTATAAGCCTCGTGGACATTTCTTCTCATTGTCAATAGGTTTTGAATGAGATGCTTTCATATAATATCAGAGCAAATCAATTCAAGCCCAGTAGACAATTCAAAATTAAGGTTCTATTTGACAATACTTTCAGTTTTGGTTTTCAGTTTTCAAAAAAAAAAAAAAACTAAAAAGCAGTTTAATTTTTTTTTTTTACAAAAACAAGTGGGTGTTTGATAACCCAGTTTTTATTTTGTGATGGTTTAGGGTGGCGGTGGCCGACAATGGTGGTGGCCTGCGGCCGATGGTGGCTGGTGATCGCCACTCGCCAGAGGTGGTGGTCTTAAAAAAAAATCAAAACTCTTTTTTGGAGTTTTCAAAAACAGCCTTGGTTTAAAAACTGATTTTTTAAAATGAAGGAAAAAAAAACGAAAACTGATTACCAAACGGGTTTATTTTTTTCAGTTTTCAAAACTGAAAAAAACTCTATCAAACGGGGCCTAAATTCACTGCTACATAGTTTAATTTATCTATGTGAGTGTCCAAGACACGTGAGGAGACGTGTTGAGCTTTGAATTCCACATAAAAAAAAAATGACATTTAACTTATTAACATAAAAGTCTTGTGACCTTCTCTCTCTGTCTCTCTCTCTCTCTCTCTCTCTCTATATATATATATATATATATTGGCAATTAATATTAAATCTAATGACTTTACAATGTTCAATGGTTGTAAATGATTGGGATTTTGGACCGGAACCACTGCCACCCGTTAGATGTTTTACTAGTAAGGGACAAAAGAGTATCTTAATGGCAGTAAGAGGGAGTGATGATGGAAGTGCAAGAAGCAAATTGGAAATTGTCTTTGTGGCTTGGAAGTCTGAAAACATTTTCTTTGCTTACCAACCAAGGATATGATGATGTGCAGATGAAGTTGCTGAGACGCTGCTAGGTAATGGGATGGGCCTCGGTGGGCCGGTAAAAAGTAAAAACCCACAAGCCCGAGGCTCCATCATTCCATTTCCATTCACCCACCCACCCACCCACCCAATGCACTCTGTTCTCAGTCTTTTGCCATTTTCGTGGGTATATATTCTGAAAAATGATCCGAACTTTTCAATTACCTCTTTTGTTTTTTTTCTTTTGGTTAATCAGTCGAAATTATACTGGTATAATACTTCCGTTGTCCGAGTAGGATGGTAACTTTTCGAAGATAACAGTTAAAAGTAGCAAGGCTCTTTTGGTCATTGAAGTGCATATATAAATATCTATCTGTATTTAGATATAACAAATAAATTGAGGAAGAAATCAACAGGAAAGTTATGGAAGTGAATACGGCTATTATAATTCAAACTGGGTATGTAACTAGTGCCACCACATTTTAATAAGAACTATAATTATATTGCTTATTTAGGATTACATGCTTGCTACTAATGCTACTTGACGAGGTAAAACAAAAATTTTAAAGAAAAATATCTAGGGACGGCACTGCAATTCAATCTACTCTTTGTTCTTTAAACGTACGGTTCAAAGGAATTAAAACCAAATTTACGTATGCAAATATTATATAACTAAAGCATAACAATCTAATCAACCTTTTAACTTTTATTATTGTACATGACAAACAGATGTTCTACTGTATATCATCTTTGTATCTTGATAAGTTAGTGATTTCTTAAAACAATTATTCATGAAGAATATAAGAAGAGACTATGATATATGTGATACCAAACACAAATAACTCTTAAGCTTAAGATTTCAAGCCAAGAATTTACTTGGTTTTGTAAGGGTACACGTTGACTTACTTCGCTTTGTTTGTTAAAGAGGAACTATCATAACCATTTTTTTTTTTTTTGACATTTTGTTTAAGTTAGTCGTGAGTACATTTGACACCCATCATATTCTTCATAGGGGTTGATCCATTTCAAGCGTTTGATAAAACACTAGCAGTGATCTAACTTCCACTGAATATTGCGGACGATTGAGATCGCACTTCTTTTTTTTTTTGCTTCTCGATAGCTTGCCCCTGCAGCCAGCGATCTCCATTTTTTCAATATTCCCAAACTGCATTGGCCAAAGAATAGATTGACAGAGGACCTGGGTTCAAACCGTGCACATTTAAGTTGTGTAATAAGTTTGATATGTAGTTGCAAGGATGTAAAATAGATGACTGTTAATAAGATTGCCTGAAGTTCATGGTACGTATGAAATTCACGGTAAAAGCTAGCTAGTGGGTATATACGAGCCAGGAACCATCGCGGGGGTGGGGATGACCTTTGTGTTGCAACATCTTGACTACAGACACAACTGCTGTTTATTGCTTACTATACAGTTACCAAACAATAGGTGGAAAAAAAACTGGTACAAAGCCACTTTGGCCTGCCTGCCTAGCTACTGATATAGTGTACTAACGAATGGTACAACAAAATTATAGGAGATGTTACGTACACTAATTACATGTATTGAATTACGAATCAGAAACAAAAAAAGATGCAAACTTTAGTCTACTTATGATGAAGAGGTCATGTGAAGTGCCACCAAGGAGGCATAGGAACCATCTCTGATTTTGATCAAAGTCTCGTGCTTTCCTTTCTCCACGATAACTCCATTCTTAACGACCGCGATTACATCCGCTCCCTTGATTGTGGACAGCCGATGGGCAACCACCACCGTTGTCCGGTTCACCATCACGCGGTCCAATGCATCTTGCACCACTCTCTCTGATTCGGCATCTAGCGCGCTAGTAGCCTCATCTAGTAGTAGTATCTTTGGACTTTTCACTATGGCACGCGCAATCGCCACTCTTTGCTTTTGCCCACCCGACAACTGCACTCCTCTCTCTCCCACCACCGTATCATATCCCTGCATCATTTCAACACTTGGTTTAATTTTGGTTGTTTAACCTTCAAACTAGCTATTCCGATCTACAACATTAAAAATGTCTCAACTGTATTGAGCTACAAACCATGATTCACCTTATTCCCCGATTCTTACCTGTTGTAACCCGCTAATAAATTTGTGGGCATTTGCCAATTCTGCTGCAGCCAAGATTTCTGCCTCGGTTGCGTTCCGGTCTTCTTTTCCATAGGCGATATTGGCTCGGATTGTGTCATTAAACAAGACTGGCTCTTGGCTCACAAGGCCCATCTGCTGCCTTAGCCACCTCAATTGGAGTTTTTGAATATCAATTCCATCAAGCGTAATGTGACCCGAATCAGGGTCGTAAAATCTTTGCAATAGGGAAATCACCGTTGATTTCCCGCTTCCACTTTCTCCAACAAGAGCAGCTGTCTGAGAACAAAATATTTGTATCAGAAAATGCATGCTTGAACGTTAATGAGTTATACAATATGCCACGCCTAGACTACTTTCTGCCGAAATGAATATGCTTTACCTGGCCGCTACGAATGGTCAAGCTGAGGTCCCGCAAGATCTGAACGTGTGGTCTGTTCGGATACTTAAAGCTTATATGCCGCAGCTCGATCTCTCCCTTCACATTTTCTAATGTTGTCCCAGACTCATCACATGGATCTATCTTTGACTTCCTGTCTAAAATGGCAAATATGGAAGCAGCAGAACTTTTGGCTTTGTTTGAATCTGGTGCAAAAGAGCTTGAAGAAGATATCGCAACAGATGCCATGGTCAGAGCAAAGAAAACCTGAAAGGCCAATAGGTATATCAGAATTAGTGACTAAAGTGTGACCATTGTTGATCGTTAATGCAGCTAGATTTCGTGTGCTTACGCGGAAAACATGCGAAAATGTTGTTTTCCCGTCCTCAACAAGCCTTGCTCCAGCATAGAAACTGGTCGCATAGACACAAAACAGCAAGGAGAAAGACGCCCCAAAACCTATCCCGCTAATCAACCCTTGCCTGATTCCTGTCTTCATGGGGCCCTCACATTTCTTCCTGTACAGTTCCATCACTTTCTCTTCTGCACAGAAGGAAGCAACTGTTCTTATACTCCCAACTGCGTCATTAGCAACTTGGCTTGCTTCCTCGTACATTAGCTGCAGTCATTTGGATGCAATAATTTCTATGAGTGCAGTTTTCAAGATACTTTACAAACATTCAGTAAGGAAATTATTATGGAAACAATATTCCACCAATGATTTTTAAGGTATACACAAAATCATGCCCAAGAAACGATTATCAGCAACTTTCTGTTGCCGTAAATGGTGGATCACGAGTTTGAATGCGAACCTTTGCATCTGCACTGAACCCTTTCGAGAACTTAAGTTGAATATATCCGTTGACTCCTATAAGAGGTATCAAAGCCAGGATAATAAGTGCCAATTGCCAACATGCTTGAAAGGCAATGCCCAAGCCAGCAGCAGCCGATGCAGCATCTTGAACAAGCTGACCAAGCGCATCTCCAACTAAAGCTCGTACAGTAGCTGCATCTGCAGAGAGTCTCGCACCAATTGCTCCACTTGAGTTCTCGGGCTCATCAAACCAACTTACCTCCATGCGAACCACCTTCTCGAAGCACATTGACCTAATCCGTCTTATTAACTTACAGCCAGCCAAAGCAAAAAAGTATGAGCGTATTGGATGCGCCAAAAAGGATATCAGTCCAAGGAGTAAAAACATTAGTGCCCAAAATTTCGAGTCCTTCCTTAGTTTATGTGGTGGCTCATAGAATGTCTTGATCATGCTAGAAATCAGTATACCAAAGACTGGTAGTATTGCACCGTTGATAATAGCAGCTATAACTCCCAAAACTAGAACTGGCACCTCAGGCTTGTTGAGATATGCGAGGCGGCGAAGCGGGACTTTAGGAGCCTTTTCTAACCCTTGCAGGGGAGGGGCTTCAGGATCTGCAGCTTGATGGACACTGAGTGATGTAGGTAGACCAAATGAGACAGAGAGTGAGCGGCGGCTGCTGCTATTTCGTCGTCCAGATGATCCATGGCTTAAGGAATGCAAGTATGACAACCGCTGACTCGACTGCCTACCATATTCCTTACTCATTTCTGATTTGTCGCGGTCATCCATAGCTTCTTCTGATTTACTATTCACTTCTTGCAACCGTACAAGTTGAGAGTATGCGCCTTCAGGATCCTTGAGTAGTTCCGAATGAGAGCCTGATCGATGAACATTATTTAACATAGCGAGTAACAAAGTAACAACCAAGAATGCTTGAAGGAAATTTAAGATTGTTGATTAGTATTCACGAAAATCTCATGAACTCAGGACATAAGCTTAAAGCACAGACCACATATTTTTTTCAGAACCTGAGACTAGTTGTTGCATGCCCCTTTTTACTCTATATTAGTTGCATGGTTATTTTGGTACCTTTTTCAACCATCTTTCCTCGGTGAATCACAGCAATCATGTCAGCATTCCTCACTGTTGTCAAACGATGCGCAACAATGACAGTTGTTCTATTTACCATAATTCTGTCCAGTGCTTCTTGAACTACTCTCTCGGATTCTGCATCTAGTGCATTTGTTGCTTCATCAAGAAGCAGGATTCGCGGATTTTTGAGAATTGCTCTGGCTATGGCAATCCTTTGCTTCTGTCCACCAGAAAGCTGAGCACCATGTTCACCCACCATGGTGTCTAGTCCCTAAATGCAAATTTTGAAAAAACAAAAGTGAAAAACCAATACAAAATATTGAGAAATCTCGAAACAAGGAAAGTATAAAGGGGAAAAAATGGACAAAAAAGCTGAACCTGAGGCAGTTTATCAATGAACTTAGCAGCATTCGCTAGCTCAGTTGCTGCTCTTATTTCTTCAGTAGTTGCACCATCTTTTCCGTATGCAATATTATCCCTTATGCTGGATGTAAACAGCACAGGTTCTTGGCTGACAAGACCTATTTTCTCCCTGATCCATTTAAGCTGGAATTCTTTGAGATTAATTCCGTCAATAAGAACTTCACCAGAATGTGGATCATAAAATCTCTCTATCAGACTGATAACTGTTGACTTCCCACTTCCACTCTGTCCAACTAAGGCTGCAGTTGTGCCACTTCGGATAAAAAGAGAGAATCCACTGAATATTTGCTCGTCTGGTCTTGCCGGATAGCTAAAGCAGACATCCCTTAACTCTATATCTCCACGAATGTCATCCAAAATCTTTCCGCTGGTATCGTATGCATCAATCTCTGGTTTCCGATTTATAGTCTCAAACATCTTGAATGCTGCAGCTTTACCTGCAGCGAATGCACTCATACAGGGAGAGGCCTGCCCAAGAGACCTGCAACAGCCACATCGATGTTGGAAGTTATTTAATATGTACTATTCAGCTCAGAGTTGAAGCCAAGTAGATATATTATTTAGGATAGGCAACACAATTGACTTGTTTAGGCTGTTAGGCACAACAATATACTTGTAGACGCTAAGGAGACAATTCAAACTGCAACTCACATGGATCCAGTCAATACAGCAACAATTACATTGAGCACTTCACCCCCAGTGTAACCTTTCTCCAGTATCATTTTTGCACCGTACCAAACAGCCAAAGAGTAACTGCTGAACACAATCAGCATAATTGTTCCAAGACCAATTCCAGCAGCCAAGGCCTCACGGATACCAGATTTGTAAGCATTTACAAGAGCGTTGTTGTAATTAGACACAGCTTGTTTCTCCCCAGTAAATGATGCCACCTAAATTAGCACTAAGAAAATTAGAGTTGGTAGTAATGAAGCAAGCGATATATACTTCACTGCAAATAAGAAGTTTTAATTAGCAGCCTGCAGAGTTAGGCTGAGTTCTAGAATAGTAACCCACCGTTCTGATTGAGCCCACTGTCTGTTCAACTACAACTGCGGCTTTTGAGTAAGCAAGCTGTCCGTACGAAGACATTTTGGTAATGAAGAGGGACATGATTGCACCAGCCAGCACAAGGGGAGGAATAGAGGAAAGCATGACAAGCGTAAGGAGCCATCCTCTGACAAAAGCTATCACAAAGCCTCCTACAAATGTCGAGACCAGCTGTACAAACTTCCCAACCTGCAGCAACACGAGACGCGCTGATACATATTTGGAGTAGAAAATGAAGTCTAAATCTAACATTGTCTAATTTGGTTTTGGTAGTGCGTGGTACCTTCTCTCCCATGGCATCTTGTATGAGAACAGTGTCACCGGACATCCTCCCGACAACTTCTCCCGTATTTGTTTCCTTATCGAAGAAAGCAACATCCTGTCTCAAAATAGTTTTCAAATATAGATTTCTTATTCTGGCAGCCTGCCTCTCTCCTGTGACCATCCAGCAAGCCACCTCTGACAAACAATACAAACGGACTTTTGTCAAATCCCTGTGCGAACACTTGAGAGCTTCTTTTACGCTAAATTTCTACGAGTGTGAGATGTACTTACGGAGGAATGCTGCAACACCGGCCCCCATAGCCAAGTAAACAAATTTCAGTGCTACCTATATGCGAAAGGAGATAACTATTAGCTTCTGACCATACGTATATTTCAGAAAAAGGATAACAACTCAGAATAACTAGCTTTAAAATTAAGACATAATTGGCAAGTGAACTTGATTCAAAAAGCACATTAATAGGCAAGGTCGTATGCTCTCTCTCTCTCTCTCTCTCTCTCTCTATATATATATATATATATATGTGTGTGTGTGTGTGTGTGCTCTTGGATTGGATGTACTCCGATGTCTACTAGTTTGAATTAGTACCTTGGAAACTGCATGGACCACGTCTGTGTTCTCTTGTGTTTGCCCAAAAGAATCAACCAATTGGCCGAACAATAGTGTCATGACGGGCATGCATGCACCATTACCAATGCCGCCGATTGTGCCAACGATCATCAAAATGAGGTCAGTGGAATCTGCAAACGCGAAGAGCTTGTAAAACGGGACAGTGTTTTTGTTCTCCTCCTCCCTGTTGGGTCCGGCATCTCTTTCCATTTCCAGGGCGGCAGGACTTCTTGATGTGGAGGCCTCATCCAAGTTTCTATTTTCATTGCCATGTACGGGGTTCTCGTCGGCCATATTGCCAACAGCTATGAGATTGTTGTTCTTTAATTTCGGCAGCTTTTTACTAGAACTTCAGCTGCTATTGCAATTATTGATGGCCAAATATTAGCAAATTACTAAACATGGAATAAGGAAAGAAAGAGCAGCAACAGAATCTTCGGACTCGGGGGATCTGAAATCCAGTATAATAGTAGCTCAAAAGTCAACGGTGGATCGAAGAACAAAATACATTATACTCCGCATTAGATAGTAATAGTGGGCTTTCACCGGAACTACTTTTATGGGCTTAATTTGTAGGAGAATCTCCAAGACAGAGAATTTGAAACTGTCCGTTGTAAATAACTAGCCTCAACTTCAATACGGTGGTAACCAAGAAAGTATTCCAAACTGTCAAGATCGAACTGAAGAAGCATGTGCTTTCAGCCCATAAATTTCTAATTGCAAGCTGTAGAGTGACTAAAAAAATCCAATAATATCAACCAAGGAATATCTGGGGAAAAGCAATTAAGTAGTATTTATCAATTTCATCTCTGTGTCGGTCTTTCTTTCCTATTTATTCAATGGGAAAGGCACTCAAGAAACATGTCATCAAGAGAGGGAGATTCATCAACCAAGAAACATGCCATGCCATGCCAGTTACTGTCACCAATGTTAGGCGGACTGAAGAAGAAATACTGGGTCAATTGAACGAACACCCAGCGCAGGAATCATTAACTCATCCAGAGGAGTAGGAGGAGGAAGGAACGAAGACATCGTTCCCAGGCCCAGAACAACACATATAATTGTTGTATGCAGAATTAAGGAAAGAAATCATGGTGACAATTCATACATAACAGTGTACGTAACCAAGAACATACATGGTTCGATTCCGGTAGTAGGTACTCCTCTTCCGAGCTTGTTCAAGTGCGCCTTTAGTAACGAGATAGGATATCCTCTGCTGTGTAATCAACCCCGGACCGGCATCTTGCAACCTCTGCAAGAAGCATTTATATATATTTGGTATTTTTGTTTCACACGACGCGTCTACAGCTTCGATCTGATATATATATATATATATATATATATATATATATATATATAAAATATGAGAAATTCTGTGTATCGCAGTAATGGTGAAAAAAAAGAAGAAAGCAAGCTAAAGCTGTGGCTAATTACTTGAACAGCACGCAAGATTGTTCTCACAGCAGCTCTAACTAAAAGCGTAAATACAGCTCCGTAGACGCACGTATTAGCTAGTTAATCATCCATATCCATCGTCCTCTCTCTCTCTCTCTCTATATATATATATATATATCCTCGTAGTCTAGTGGAGTGTAGTGGTCAACATTAAACTCCCGTCCCGTCCTGTTAAAAGAAGAACAATTCCGACTGGGATCTCCTCCTTTCTTCTAGTTACTACCAGACTGACTCTTCTTCTTCTTCTTCATCATGTGTACTGCTTTTTAATTTAATTTAATTTGTGAAATATATACATATATACATACATACATACATGTGTTATGTTAAAGATCAATACTCAAACCACAGTTTAAAATATCCTACGTTTCAAAATAGCTTTCGGAAATGAAATCTATAATATGAAGCAAGACCCACGAACATAAGAGTATGAGGGCCGGTGTGGAAAAAGTCAAACCAATCTTATCATCATCAACAACAACTAGATTGAGAGTTTCATGCATGCATCTATCCATCCTGATGGGACCCGACGGCTTCAGTTCTTAATTGATGTGCTGTGATTGTTTGTTGAAGTTTCAAACACAAAAAGCCAGGTAGGTCGTTTTCACATCATCATCATCATCATCATATATATCATATCATAATAATGCACGGTCGCCGCACGCCACTTTTGACAAAATCCATTTTACCGCTAACCCCACCTCTCCTGCCTAGTTAGTTTACCTACCTACCTACCTACCTTTTTAGTTTATTTATTGTTCTCCAATTTTAATTTTTTTAAAGCAAATTTTATTAAAACACATTTCTCCCACTCATTTTCAAGTCAAACTTTGCATCGTCGTCATTTTTGTTTTTCCTTTTTCGTATATTTTTTTAAATAATTTCTTTTTTCTAATCAAAATCATAATAAAGAATTATTATAGATACATTTTCGTATACCATTATGACCCTTAAAATGAAATGTCAAATTAGAACCAGACGGCCAATACTTTATCTAATTTTAGAAGCTAGCAAAAGAAAGAAATACGACCTGTCTAATACGGAGTACTTGTCGGTCTAAAAAGGATTACTTTATACTTAGTTTTTTCAAAATATTATCAAAGTGTGGCCACGTAACTAACATTAACGAAGATGGTCCACCTACGATTCTCCGCTTATGATTCTCCAACGTTTCATATTCAAATGGTCGAATATTTGAGGCTATAAAACGTGTCCAAAGAAATGGCACCAAACATGTATCAAGTTCCATCTTCAATATTGCTGAATTGTGTGTGGGCTGTTGTTTTCGGTGCTCATAGACACATAGGTATGGATGAATGACCTGGTCACATGTTGACCATCTAGAAGCCTATCATTACAAATAATCGGAGGCCTGCAACCCAGGCCGGCAAAGACAGAACGAGAATTGAATTGAAATGAATGGAGGAAGCAGAGATTTAGGACGTACGTTTATTATATCCGTTTTTTTTTATTATTTTTATTTTCATAAATTTTGTATTTAAATAAAAAATTCGTTCTTATACTTTTATTATTTTCACAAAAAAAATTAATAATAACATACTAGACTTAATTAGAAGTGTTGAAACGATTTAATGCGCTTACCACATAACGTAATGGGTTCGGAAACATACCGTTCGAAGTCTCTAAAAATTTCGACGAAGGATCTTTATTGTTACGAGCCTCCAACACACTTGATCTTTTTCGCAGGTACGAAAACGGCTACTAGAGTCGAGTTTTTCGTCCACGAACCAATTCCTAGATCTTGGTGATTGCTTTAGAGAGAGTGTAACAGAGAGAGGGTTATTGCTATGATTTCTTACTTATTGGAATATCTCTAACCTTTATATATAGATACAATTAGAGACTGGTTTTATCTCAAACTCTTAGGAGATAAAGATTGTATTTATCTCAAACACTTAAGAGATAAATATTCTCTAAATAACTGTATTTATCCAAACTAACAAATACACATTATCTGTTAGTGGGCGGATAATGGGTCCATTGACCCAATTTATTAACAGCTCCCACTCGCCCACACACAGGGCAAATAAATCGTACAGTCCCTCTTTATCTCTCGTCCACTCATCTCCTCATACAGGAAATGGAACGTGCGACCTACGAGAAAGGATGTCCAGTTGAGGAGTATTGTATTAAGTTATCACCAAACTAACACAATACATCACTCCCAAAAAATCTCGTATGTACCCCAGATAGTTCAACTACACCAGATTAAACACTCTCAAATCCCTCATAATGAGCAGTGTTAAACCTCTCATATGTTATGTATTCATGACTCATATCGAAACAAAAATCGACAAAGTCGCCCGGGCTATGAATCACACAACATGATGTAATATTGAACTTTCTTCCCAAAGCCCTCATGTCATTCCAATTAGACCCAACCGCTTTCCTAGACATGCCCCGCGAGACCGCATCATCCATGATCCAAGGGTACATGCTAAAGTAGCGACATTGAGTATCCTCTTCATGACATAGTCTAAGGTGAGAAGGGTACTACATAGGATCAAAAATATTTCGATCCAAGTGGCTCACACAGTGACGAAGCAGGGATTCATTCATCACTCCCACTGTCGGTCTGCATTTAGCACATGCAGTATGATTTGCATGCTATGGCGTAACCTGCAAGGGCGTGTCACATAAATGTATAATAAAATACGCCATACGAATCTAAGTCTAGTCGCTGTACAAGCGCCTAACCTGAGTTTTTCAGCCCAGTCACTCTCATAGTGCCTGCCTGAAATCTCACATTCGGCTGTAAACAGGCTACATAGAGTTGTGGAGATACTCTATGATCGACCTACTTTTTTTAGGTCTCATCTTAGCTCCAACTAAGGCGACATGTTTGCTTTATAAGCTGTATCATCTTATTCGCCCACTTGGCGCTTAAGACAATTATGTCTCATCTTGCTCGCTATCTTAGCGCCAAGGTGAATTACCCGTGTGAGTGGGTCAATTCGAGCCTGGTGACACTCTCAATAAGGATGTATATGTAATCACAAAGATTATCCATTCATTCCAAAATAAACTCAAATCAAGGAACAAAATTTAATGTAATAAATAATGTCAAGTACATAAGATGCCATAAACATATCAAAACCTACGTAGTCCCATACTCCTAATGTGAGAAAGGAAAACATCTCTAGCAATAGGCTTGGTCAAAGGATCAGCCACCATTCTGCCAGTAGGTATATGCTTCATGGTCACCTCTCCTTGCGCAACTAAAGTTCTAATGAAGTGATAACGAAAGCCTATGTGTTTGGCCTTCCCATGATATTTGGGGTCCTTTACAAAATCTAGGGCAGCTGTATTGTCACAGTGAACAATGACAGCCTCGTCTGCATGAGCTGTAACCCCTAAAGACTGTAAGAATGACCTCAACCAAACAGCTTCCTGGACTGCTGCTGAACAAGCAACATACTCCGACTCCATCGTGGATAGGGCGATGCAAGTCTGTTTCTTGCTGCACCAAGAGATAGCTCCACCTCCTAGTATGAATGCATAACCTGAAGCGGATCTGCGCTCATCTCTATCACCGCCCCAATCAGCATCACTGTATCCTCTCAGTCTCAAGTCTCCACCATGATAACACAGGACGAGATCAGCGGTTCCACGCAGGTATCGAAGGATCCTCTTCACCGCATTCCAATGAGCGGGTCCAGGATTACTCTGATAACAACTCACCATTCCAACGGCATAGCAGATGTCTGGACGCGTACACAGCATAGCGTACATCAGACTTCCTACTGCAGCCGCGTAAGGCACTTTGGACATCCGATTCTTTTCCTCATCATTCTTTGGGCATTGGTCTGTTGTTAAAGTACACGCCTTGTCCATTGGAGTGTCTATGGGTTTTGAGTTATGCATACGTAATCGTTCAATGACTTTCTTGATGTATGTCTCTTGAGACAAACTGAGAAGTCTCTTTGGACGATCACGTACGATTTTAACCCGAGCACATAATTAGCTTCTCCCATGTCCTTCATCTCAAAAGTTGAGGACAACCACTGCTTAGTGGCGACAATGGAACTCATGTCATTTCCAGCTAAAAGAATGTCATCCACATACAAAGAAATGATTAGAATATTTTTCTTGGATCGTTTTACGTAAACACAATGGTCTTGTTCAATCATTTCAAAACCTATAGAAGTAATGGCATGATGAAACCTAAAGTACCACTGCCTAGACGATTGTTTGAGACCATATATAGAACGTTTGAGATGGCAAACTTTGCGCTCATGTCCTTTGACTTCAAAACCCTCGGGTTGAGCCATATAAATCTCTTTGTCTAGTTCTCCATTGAGAAACGCAGTCTTAACATCCATATGAAAAAGTTCTAAATCTTGCTGGGCGACAATAGCTAGGATCAGGCGAATTGAAGCAAATCTCACCACTTGGGAGAAAGTGTCTTCATAGTCCACTCCCCACAGTTGGGTATAGCCTTTTGTCACAAGACGTGCCTTATATACTTGTCAATTGACCCGTCTGCCTTGAACTTGACTTTTAAAACTCACTTGTTTCCTACAGTCTTGCACCTTGGCGGAAGGTCAATCAACTCCCAGACCTAATTCTTTTCCATTGAGCTCAACTCATCTTTCATTGCAGCCATCCACTCATTACTAGCAGACGAAGATAAGGCTTCTTCCACATAAGTATGCTCGTCTTCATCATTTGGAGTGCACATAAGAATTTCTCCGTCAATCTCAAAACGATGACGTGGAACTCTTCCTCGTGCACCTCTACGCAGTTGAGAATCTTGTTGACCTAATGGTCCTTATGGTGTGCTCCCACTTTCTGGGATACTCCCACTAGGTTGAAGGTCACTTACATAATCTTCAGCGACAACCGGATGAGGAACTAATTCCCCACCTTCGCTTGGAGATGATAAAGTGGCTTCAACCTCCTCTAACTCATAGAGGTCAAGATTCTTACTCGTGTCTCCAATGCTAGGAAAATCATTCTCTATGAAATCGACATCACGAGACTATATTTTAGTCCTTCCACCATTTGGATGTTCACCATACATCACATACCCTTTAGAGTTTTCAGAATACCTTAGAAAGATACTCTTCTTTGCTTTAGGCCCTAATTTTTCTTACTTATGAGAAGTACTGTGAACATAACCTGCTAAGCCCCATGGACACAAGTTATCCAAATTTGACTTTTGGCTATTCCAAAGTTCATAAGGGGTGGATTTGACTGACTGTGAAGGCACACGATTAAGTATATAGGCTGCAGTCAAAAAGGGCATCCCCTCAAAAAGATATTGGAAGGTTTGCCTGCGCCATCATAGACCTAACCAAATCTAACAATATTTTATTCCTTCTTTCCACAACACCATTTTGTTGTGGAGTATTAGGAATAGTAAGTTGTCTGCGTATCCCTTTTTCCTCACAAAACTTCTTGAAGTGATTTGACAAATATTCGCCTCCCTGGTCAGTGCGAAGAGTTTTTTATTTCTTCTCTTTCTGATTCTCAACCTCAGCTACAAAACGTTTGAAACAGTCCAAAGCTTCATAGCGGTGAGATATCAGGTACACAAAACCATATCGCGTATAATCGTCTATTAGTGTAAGGAAATAAGAGGCGCCATGGCGTGCCTTTACACTCATAGGTCTGCATATGCCAGAGTGAACTAGCTCAAGTGGTTGAGTTGCTCTCACAGCCTTTCCAAAAGGCTTCATGCATGCTTTACCGGCCAAACAAGCCTCACAAGTTTGTAGATTGACTTTTGCGAATGGGCCTAAAAGGCCTTCTCTAGCCAAACGAGTCATTCTATCTTGGCCTATGTGGCCCAGTCTTGCATGCCAGGTGGTAGAATTATTCATAATATTATCATTCACAACATAAGAATAAGAGGACTGAGAATCATTTAAATCCAATTGAAAAAGTCTATCCATGCTAAAACCATGTCCGAACAAAACATCATCCAAAAAGATGTTCAACTTATTACCCCTAAAAATAAAGGAAAAACCACTGTCTAATAAAGCAGTAACTGAAAGTAGATTAAGCCGAACAGTTGGTGCATATAGCACATCTTCAAGAATCAATGTGCGCCCAGTGTGCAACTTGAGCTGGTAAGAACCAATCCCTAACACCTCTTTGGAGCTATTGTTTCCAATGAAGATATGTTTGCTTCCCACTGGAATCCGGTGGTAATCTACGAACCCCTCTCGATCACGTGCTACATGTTTTGTTGCACCTGTATCCACAAACCACATAGGTTGGGAATGAGCAACCATCACATGTGAGGAAACATATAACTGAGAGAGAGATTCAGAAAGTACCTTCTTCGGCTCAGTGCAATCACGAGCGAAATGTCCTTTCTGTTGACAGTTGAAGCATTTGACTTTAGACAAATCCTTTTTCCCACCACGTTTTCCTCTCTTGCGTTTCTTCATTTTTTTCTTCCTTTGGCGTAGAAGTGCTAGCCTCTCCTTTCTTACCTTTCATACTTTGTCTTCTGCGCTTGCCATTTGCATTGCGCGATCCCCCTTGGGCGACATAAGTAAGGGTCTTGTCAGCATCTCAAGTCTCGTCCTCAAGGATGACATGTTGTGAAACATCATAAAAGTACTTGATGTTTTCACTGTGGGTCAATATCTGTTTCATATTGGCCCATGAGGCAGGAAGGGACCTTATGACAGCTCTAACTTGCTACTCATCTGTGAGCGCATGGCCAGCATCCCTTAGCTTACCAATCATATTGGACATCATCCTTAGAAGTTCACTCATGGTATGTTTAGGGTCTTTTGTGTACTCCTCAAACTTAATCACAAGGCTACGAAGCCGCGTAGTTGAGGTTCCACCAAAAGAGAACTTGAGTTGATCCCATAAAGCTTTGCAAGTTGGAAGTTCATCATACTGCCCGATTAGATCATTTTGCAAGCTGCTCAACAAGGTGTAGCGCGCACTACGATCTTTCTGATTCCATTTCTGGTAGGAAGTGTGGTCTCTTAGGGGCTGCCCCTCAGTGGGCACGACCATCTCTTTGGTCAAGTGCTCCTTGAGCTCTTGTTCGTTTAACATGAATTTCATCTTTTTGTGCCAAACGTCATAATTATCTCCGTTAAGTTTTTCACCCTTAACGAGATCAGCTACGACATTCTTGGAGGCCATTCTATTCACTACATTAGTTTGCGCAAAGAAAAAGACATTAATTATACATCATTCTTTTTATTTCAAAAAATTCAAATGAAAAACATAATTCTTCCTCACATCATGAAATCGAAAATTTGCTAAGCTCGTAATCATCTCCCATGTATGTGAGTTGGGAAAATACTTTCTAAGTAATTTTTCGCAATAAATTCTATCATCATATAAGCCACAATGTAATAAATTATCCACATGATAATTTAGAATAATATTATTGCACCATACAATAAAGTGTGCAAGGACTCCATTGAGCCATATTGGCATTCTAATAACTTATGTTAAGAAAATTCTGGCTTGAATAATGTACGTGCGAAATTACATTCCCGTATAAGGCTTTCTAAAAATATACAGGAAATAGTAAAATACAACATCTTTGAGAATCCTACTACAAATTACTCCAATAAAACAAATGTAGATGCCGCACAACACATTATTCTCAAAAGAATTTTCTTAAAACAAGAGTAAACACATATACATAAGTTTCTTTAGAATGCCAATCTAGTATCCATCCATTTAACCTAAAACTAGCATGCTCAAATAACAAGTTAAAATATAATTTAAATGAATGAATATGCCACATTTTCCTTCCAAGAAAAACGGGCATAAAGGCCTTGAAATTGAGTTTAAAGAGGTATGGGCTTGCCAAAAGCCCAACAAATATATCTCAACAAAAGCATATTTAAACCATAACTCTAATCAAGGCAAATAATAAAACATAATTCATCTAGGTCATATAGCTCTCAGTAATATTTATTTCTGCTCACAAAGTGAAAAAATTAATATTTGTGCATTATTTGTATTTTTGGGACCACAAAAATACTCACAAATAACCCAAAAATGAGAGATAAATTCTTAAAAGATGACAAACAGTAAATTTAACTCTAATATACCCTCTAGAATTAAAGAAAAATTCTGAGTGCATCAAAACAAAATTTTAAAGCTAATTTATCTAGAAAAAATCATTTAAAAATTAAACAGAACACACACAGAGGGTATTGAGGTAAATTTAACACCATAGAAAAATTACAGAAGCCAAGATAAGACTTCACGCGCCCGTGGTGGTGTCAAAACCTGCCGGAAATAGCCTCACGCGCCTCCACGCGCCGCCGTGCCCATGAACAACCTCTTGCTCTCTTCGGTTGGCGCGTGTAAAACACGCACGCGTGGTGGAGTGTGAGAGAACCCCGGCGCGTGTGCGCGTGGAATGTGTGTTCCAGCAGTCTGCGCGTGTGTGGACGCGTGGTGGCGAGTGGCCAGCGCGTGTAACCCAGCCTTGGCTGGCCCGTGGCATCGCAGCTTCTCCCGCGTGTGGCGCACGTCTGCAGCTCGGCTAAAGCGCGTGACGCGTGTGGTCTACTGTTCATCTTCTTCATTGAAAAACCCTAATTTTCAGCAGCCGCCATGCCGCAATGCCACTTTCGAAGGCCATATCTCTTTCGTTTTTAAGCCAAATAATGCGTACGATATATCGTTGGAAAACTTATGTGACATAGATTAATTATATACCAACCGATTATGATAAAACAGAATATCATGCTCCGAATTTGAGTCTCTAAACTCAAAAAAATCACAGTTTTCTTAAAAAATAAAATCGTGATTTCTCACAAATCATGCATCCAAAAATCACGAAATTTTATGGAGTTCATCCTCAACTATAGGAAAACAAAAGCTTATAATTATTTTTCAGAAAACATGCTCAATAAATTTTGAATTTTTGTAATGGGTCTCGATCGTGTATTCAGAAAAAATCGCAACATGCACATAATTATACTAGCATGTTAAAGGCGAATCAACAAGTAATCATGCTCTGATACCAATGTTGAAACGATTTAATGCGCTTACCACATAACGTAATGGGTTTGGAAATATACTCTACGAAGTCTCCGAAAATTCCGACGTAAGATCTTTATTGTTACGAGCCTCCAACACGCTTGATATTTTTCGCAGGTACGAAAACGGCTACTAGAGTCGAGTTCTTCGTCCACGAACCAAATCCTAGAGCTTGGTGATTGCTCTAGAGAGAGTGCAACAGAGAGAGGGTTATTGCTATGACTTCTTACTTATTGAGATATCTCTAACCTTTATATAGAGATACAATTAGAGACTGGCTTTACCTCAAACTCTTAGGAGATAAAGATTGTATTTATCTCAAATACTTAAGAGATAAATATTCTCTAAATAACTGTATTTATCAAAACTAACAAATACACATTATCTATTAGTGGGCGGATAATGGGTCCATTGACTCAATTTATTAACAAGAAGAGAAAAAAAATGAGGCTACAATTGAGAATATTATCTTGGATGAGGTTCTTATTTTTTGATAAATTAATTTTTATATTACTAAGCCTAATATAATTGAAAAATAAATTATAAACGTTCTAAAACTCTAATTGTTTGATGAACTAACTTATTAGGACTTAATTTGACTATTATATCCTTAAAATCACTCTCTAATATGAATATAAAAATTCATATATCATAAAAATGAAAATAACATGCTAAATTTAGAAAGAAAAAAAATGATGCTTCATTGAGAATATTATCTTGAATTGGGTTTTTATTTTTTTAATAAGTTAATTTTCATATTACTAAGCATTATATAATTGAAAAATAATTTATATACATTTTAAAACTCCAACGAATTGATGAACTGACTTATTAGGACTTAATTTTAATTATTTCTTAAAATCACTCTCTAATATGAATATAAATTTATATATCTTAAAAATGAAAATAACTAACTAAGTTTAGAAGAGAAAAAAATGATGCTACAATTGAAAATATTATCTTCGATGAGGTTTTTATTTTTTGATAAGTTAACTTTCATATTACTAAGTCTTATATAGTTGAAAAACTAACTCTAAACGTTCAGAAACTCTAATTAATTCATGAGCTAACATATTATGACTTAATTTTAACTATTGTATTCTTAAAGCCACTCTCTAATAATAATATAAAATTTATATATCTTAAAAATAAAAATAACTAACTAAATTTAGAAGAGAAAAAGAACGATGCTACTGTTGAGAATATTATCTTAGATGTGATCCTTATTTCTTTATAAGTTAATTTTCATATTACTAAGCCTTATATAATTGAAAAATTAATTCTAAACGTTCTAAAACTCTAGTTTATTCATGAAATAACTCATTAGGACTAATTTTAAACGTTCTAAAACTCTAACTGATTCATGAACTAACTTATTAGGACTTAATTAATTTTGACTATTGTATAAAGGTCTTAAATATTATCTTGCATAGGATTCTTATTTCTTGATAAGTTAATTTCTATACTAATAAGCCTTATATAATTGAAAAAACTAATCCTAAATGTTATGAAATTCTAACTACTTAATGAATTAACATATTAGGACTTAATTTTGATTGTTACATCCTTAAAACCGCTTTCTAATATAGATACACATATATAAAATGAAAGGGCAAATTACACCTATGTCCCTGAGGTTAGGGTATAATTACAAGTAAGGACAAAAGTTTGGACAAATTATACTTATGTCCGTTGATCAAACGGAATCTTAAAAATCATAATGGTTTTAATGAAAAGACTTTATTACCCCTAAATTGGAACCTTATTATAATCTTTAATGCCATTACTTCATCTTAAAAAAAGAAAGATTAATGCCATTACTCTTCCCCCCACCCCAACCCCAACCCCATTCTCTCTCTCAAACTCACTCACAACCACCGCACCCTCTCAGCTCCCCGTCTGCCTCCCCTTACCGTCGCCACACCGCCTTCCCTCTTCCCCTTCCCTGTCGCCGCACTTCCCCGCCACAAAGATATGCTTCCCCTTCCCTGTCGCCGCACTTCCCCGCCACAAAGATATCCTTCCCCTTCACCGTCGTCGTACCTCCATCCACTAATTAACATGGCTTCAAAGTCGAGGTAATCCAGCACCCATTTCTTGACCTTTTCGCTTACTGTGATGGTTGACAGCACCATTGGAAGGTAATGGCGTGATTTGTGTATGATGGTGGTGTGGGTGGGTTGACCAAAAGGGGCCTAACCTTCTTTTTCAATTGGTATGGGGCGAAGGAGGGGCTACCGGCGTAGGGGCGAGGGGAGGGGACTGCCGGCGCATAGGGAGGATTTTAGTGAGAAATCTGCAAACAAAACCCTAATTTGCAAATTTGCAAGGTGATACATTGCGACTTTAAATTAAGGCTTGAAATCTTAATTTAAATTTTTTAAAAAATATTCAGTATATACAATACAAGTGATAGTATCGTCATTATAAAAATACGTATTGATGACATCATAAAAAAAAGTATACTTTTTGGACGGAATCCGGATGGATGGACACGACTGATACATTTTAAAAGTGTTTGGTCACAATATTTTACATTTTAGAACTTAATGTCCTTGACTGTAATTATACCCTAACCTCAGGGACATATGTGTAATTTGCCCAAAATAAAAATGATATAATAAGGAAGAAAAAAGCATCTTTGCGCGACACATAATCGCAATAGATGATTTTTTTGCTTGACACATCATCGCATTATGTTTTTAATATAAAATAAAATTATAATCATTATATAAGTGTCAATAAAGGTCTTAAATATTATCTTAGATAAAATTCTTATTTCTTGATAAGTTAATTTCAATATTAATAAGCCTTATATAATTGAAAAACTAATTCTAAACGTTCTAAAACTCTAACTAATTAATGAATTAACTTATTACGACTTAATTTTGAGTATTGTGTCATTAGAACCACTATCTAATATACATATAAAAATTCATACATATAAAAAATAAAAATAATATTACCTTGAATGGGGTCCTTATTTCTTAATAAGTTAATTTGTAAATGCTTCTTTGCTCGATATGTCATCGTAAAAGATAAATTTTTTACTTGACACATCATCGCATTATATTTTTAATATGAAATAAAAATTATAACCATTATATAAGTGTCAGTAAAGGTCTTAAACATTATCTTGGATAAAATTCTTAATTCTTGATAAGTTTATTTCCATATTAATAAGCCTTCTATAATTGAAAAACTAATTCTAAACGTTCTAAAACTCTAACTAATTAATGAATTAATTTATCAGGACTTAATTTCGAGTATTGTGTTCTTAAAACTACTATCTAATAATAAAAATTCATACATATAAAAAAATAAAAATAATATTATCTTGAACGGGGTCCTTATTTCTTGATAAGCTAATTTGAAAAAGCTTATTTGCGCGACACGTCATTGTAGGAGATAGTTTCTTTGCTAGACACATCATTCTATTATGTTTTCAAGATGAAATAAAATTATAACCATTATAAGTGTCACTAAATATCTTAAATATTATCTTGGATAGGATTTTTATTTTTTGATAAGTTAATTTTCATATTAATAAGCCTTATATAATTTAAAAAACTTATTTTAGTTGTTCTGAAACTCTGCCTACCACATATTTATGGAATTAGGTGCTAATGATACGTTTTTTTGCTACTACTTTAGTTGTCTGAAAATAACTATAATCTCTCGTGTAACGATAATTAATAATCACTAGATATAGTTAGTGACATTTTTGCTAACACTTTTAGCAACTATTTTTAACATCACCTGAATATATTCTGATCATTAATTGTCACTATACAGGAGTTGTACCTCTCTTCTTACAACCAAAAAAATTGAAAAGGATTTAAGAATATATTTTAAACATGTTAGTGCATCTAAACATATACAAATATTATCTTGGATGTTATCCTTATTTTTGAGTTAATTTAAGTTTGCATGAACTATAAGAGGGTTATGTTAGGAAAGCTTCTATAATTTGAAAAATATTCTCAAACTCTAAATATACTAATTTATTAAGAGTTAATTTTGATGATAGTGTCCTTAAACTAACTTTCCCATGCCAAGATAACAAATCATGTATCTAAAAAAGAAAAATAACATATGAGATTTAGAACAAAAAATTATATTAGAATCAATATAAGTATATTATAATTTACAGATGTGTGTGTGTGTATATTTACACATAAATAATCATTAAAAGATTATCAATATAATATACAATTTTAATAACAAAATTATTGGCTAATTTTTTGGTTTTATATAACTGCACAACCAACAAAATGGCTATATCGTATATACTAGATTTTGAAAAGAAATTACATATGTATTTGAAAAAGAAATTTACAATTAAATCATTCTTAATTACTATATGCGAAATTATATAAAACTTATAAGATGCAAAATGTATCAATGTAATTTTACAAAACTAACGGTAAACCAGCTCGCTTTTACATAGGGCCATAAGGATCAACAAAGAGAATTTTTTTATTTATGATTGATTAAATTTTCATTAAAAAAAGACTAATTATAAAATCTTAGTCAAGTTATATACATTAGAACTTAATTCTGATTATAATGAAATTGATTATAACTATTTGTGGTGATTATTGTGTGAATTCAACAGCAAGCAGTTGATTAGCGCTTGCCCTATAATATTAGCATAATATAATGATATTGTTATCCTTTTCAAGCTCATCATAGTTAAAGGTATAATCTGACATATTTTGGTGTATAAAGGTTATATTATTATTGTGCTAAAAGAAGTATATTTCATGAAAAATTAAAATCATTAAATGTGTCCAATAGATATAAAAACTAGAACTTGGCGACAAATAGTAGTTATAGATCATGTGAAAAACAAATTTAACACTCCAAAATAAGGATACATCATCTCCATCAATCGAACGTCCTCATTACTAGAGTCTCACAAGAATTAAAAAAATCGATATGTATGGAAGTATTGAATACTATGCAGTTATTCTGTTACATTTATTTTTGTAGAAGGTAATAACTTATCTTAAAAGTCATAATGTGTATATATAAGTCCTGTTAAATTTGAAATATAACTCTATTCCTTTTTTATTTCTACTTGACAGTTATACTAACCTCAGAAATATATGTAACACTTTAAAAACCGTCTAAGTTAAAGAATTAAAATCATATGTAATATTTTACAACTCAAAAGAGATGCATAATAGCGTCACTATTTTATAATATATATATACATATATAAAAAGCTGAAACCTTCGCGTAAAATTGCGACACGTAGGATTTTTAGGACTCTATCTTTGCGACAAGTAAGACTTTTTAGGAATCTTCTCCTTCTGTCACGTAAGCTTCAACTTTGCATGTGGTAGTTCCCCACCTTAATTGGTCTCTTCATTTAAAGTCTAACTTTTTAAATTTGGATATATATAAAATTCAACAAGAATCCTATTTGTTTTGATTTTCTGTTCTTTTTCAACCCTATTTCAATCTTTGCTATGATTTATTATTAAAAAATTCGCAGGTATAATTTTTTCCACTTTTTAAAATTTATATAACTAATAAACTAATTATACACCTTCTAAAACTCTATCTAATTAATATACTTATAAATTAGGCCTTAATTTTGATTATCAATACCTCAAAGGTACTTTAGAATAACAAATTATAATCTCAAAAATATAATATAAGAAAATCATTCCTTACTTGCAAACTCTTTATTGTGATTTTATTATAATAAAAAATTTATAAAATTACTTGCTCGACTTTTGTAAATCTTATAAATCTATGTATTTGGACTCTATATATACTTATCAATTATCATAAATAAAATAAGAAGCTAAGATATTATGCACAGTTACGCTCCTACTAAAACCTAAATTCTGAAGGTTTATGTGTTCTCCATCTCTGTATTTCGCATTTTTCTTCCTCCGCTCAATTGGTTCTTATTTGCTCTCCCATCACAATAATGATGCCTCTTTACGATCCCCCCTTACAGTCAAGCATAATAAGGCTACATGTCAGTCTCACTTTTGGGTGCTTCTTCGGAGCATGTAAAAGTAAGTGTCATATATTATGCTCATGACTTCGATAGAAGAAAGAACTTAGATTCTTAATCCGATGAAAAATTATTTTAATGATGCATGTTGTTGAACATGATATTCATCTTCCTACTTCACATAAAGAAAAATTAATAACATTATAACTGACAAACTTTTTCTAGCAGCTTGTGAAAAATAAATCAGGTGATAACAATGATAACATCTTTCCCCTGCTTGCACTACAAGAAAACAGGGTTTTTGCGACGGGAAAATCCGTCGCTAAAAGAATTAGCGACGGATTCACCGTCGCTAAAAATCCCTCGTATAAAAGCCCGTCACTAATAGTTTAGCGACGGAATGTTTTAAATCCGTCGCTAAATATGTCATTTTTTCCGACGGATTTATTTTTAATTAGCGACGGATATTCCGTCGCGAGTTATACTTTTTAGCGACGGATTTATATTTTCGAGACGGAATATTCCGTCGCTAAATAATTATTCCGTCGCCAAAAGTCAATTTTTTTTTGAATTTTTTTTTATTTTTCAATTACCCAGACCTGTAATACAATTTTCAAATCTCAACAACAACGCGCAATAATCAATACAGAAAGAAATATATATAATCAATTATAAAAAATATTTATAATAAAAAAAATTCATATATGTACAAGCCGGGAACCGGATATAGCCGGTTAGGAGAGGGGAGAAGAGTACAAGCCGGGCACGGGGGGGGGGGGAAGCTAGGAACGGGCACGGGAAAGGGCTCATCAGGGGTTCCCGAGTCCCGGATCTGGATCCTGCTGATCCGGGGCCGGGGCGGCCTGTCCAACAGTGCCCTGCTCCCTGATCATCCGGCACACCACTGTAGCAATGCGCTGGATCTCCTCGTCGTCCAACTGAGGCCGAGGAGCCGGTGTCTGTGGAGGGGCAGCAGGGGGTGAGGACGCTCCTATCACGGCACGAGCAGTCGTGCTAGGCAGGCCGCGTATGCGGCCTTTCGGCCGATTCACGACCTCCGGCGTATCCAGCCATCGCTTCAACCCCCCAGTACTCGCAGCCGTACTAGTGGACGCTGATGGCTGTCCGGACTGCTGCTCGGACCCCCTTAGCTGTTCATACGAGGCCTGCAAAAATAGTGGTTTAACGATATGTTAGGGCATTAATTAACGAAACAGACATTGAGGATAGAAAGAAAAAACATTAACTTAAATAAATTGACTCACATCGATCCGCCGGGCAATATCTGAAATATAGTCGCCCGCCCGGTGCGTCTCGTCCTTGTCCTTCTTCCGCACGTGCGTCTGATTATACGTCAGAGCTACGACCTCATCGTCCTCCAGATCCGGGTGCTCGACCGCGTTCTTGTGTCGGACGATGTCGTGTGGCACCGACCCCCCCGTGTGCGTCGGATCTTTGTTCTGTCTGTTCTCAGTCCCGCTCTTACTCTTGGCGTCCCAACCTGGATCCGCAGCCCACCGATCTATCATCTCCCCCCATACACGGTGAGATATCCAATGTGGGGGATATCTCGCCATGTCCGTCATCGGGGCACCCGCGGGCAGCGCCTTCTTCGCCCGGTCCCGTGCATCGTGGAGCCATCGGCGGTAATTCTTGCCGATGTAGGCAAAGAAAGCCTGCTGCCCCAGTACCTGCTGCTGAGGCGTGTCAAACGTGAACCCCTCCTGTAAGGCATTCAATAACACAAATTAACAACATAAAATAATCAACGGTGATGGCCCGGTGGCAAAAGCTTACGGTGACATCCGAACCACGAGGCCTTTCCGCCGTGCTTTAATGTATGACCGGGGTTCACGCCCATACAAACAGGGCATGCTAGCTTCCCATGTGTGCTCCAGCCACACGTCATTCCCAATGCGGGGAAATCATGTATAGTCCACATCAAAGCAGCCCTCATCTGAAAATTTTGTTTAAGGGATGCATCATATGTTTCGACTCCATGATTCCATAATTGTTTTAACTCATCAGTCAACGGCCTTAAATACACATCTATGTCCTTACCGGGACTCTTCGCCCCGGAATAAGCAACGACAAGAACATATACGGCTTCTTCATGCACATGCCTGGTGGAAGGTTGTAAGGGACAATAATGACAGGCCAACAGGAGTAAGGCGTGGTAGACTGACCGAAAGGGTTGAAGCCATCGGTTGCCAGACCAAGTCTAACATTCCGAACTTCCTGAGCAAAGACTGGATGCTTACGGTCAAACTCCTTCCACGCCTCTCCATCAGCTGGGTGTGTCAGCACATCGGCATCGTTGCTGCGAGTCTCACGGTGAGCCCTCATATGTTCAGCTGTACTGGAGGAGTAGTACATTCTCTGAAGCCGTGGTATGACCGGGAAATATCGCAATATCTTCCATGCAATGTTTTTCTTCTTCCCTTTGTCCGGTTTGTACCTCGAATGAGAACTCTCGCACTTTCTAACTTCAAACACAGGTTGAAAAAGGAAAGCCCATGTCTATCACCAATCTAAAAAATGAGAGATGCAACAGTTGTAACCCTTGAAGAAATCCTGACAAATGCACCAAAAATAACTTAGGTGAGATAAATACACACACACACATGCGAGTGCGCGCGCACACAAATTGGGAACACAACACTTACCATACACACACACACACATTAGGAACATAACAGTTACTAATAATGACTTTACACAAAAAATTTACTACTCTTTTAAAGCAAAGCTATTGAGTATTGAGAACAAAGAAGAGACATGGTACCAAGCATGTAAAGATGTAGCAAAAAAGTTACTATTACATCGAATGGACCAACTTGTAAGGACGAAAAGTGTGAACCTCCAATTACTTATGAACTAAGGTAAACTACATAAATCAATAAGACATGTATTTATTTGAACAAAAAAATTGTTGATTCAAAGTGATTAAAAAAATAGGTACATGTTGAAGCTGGCCGTAGTTGGAGACACACAACAGGCATTCATAACATTGTTCGATTCAGCCGAAACTTTAATTGAATGTCCAGTCTCAAGACTAATACAATCAAAGTAGATATGCTACTTTCTTCACTATGTGCATTGTAAAAAGTTAAATAACAGCAACATCTAACATTAAAGAGTTACATACAAAACGGAAAAAAACTTGAAGAAATGGAAGGGAAAGAATTCATCTTCATCATTAGGATGGACAAAAAGACTGAAGATGACAGAATCCAAGCAAGGTTGGTAGCCCAAGAAGTTCGAGAGTACGACCCAGCAGAACTACATGACAAAAATAACCGGAAGACAGATGAAGATCATGTTCACTCCAACCCTGCAAAAAGAAGCTCAAATTTGATGAAGGCTAAAAATATATTATATAGTACTGTTAACTAATTTGTATAAAACTAAAACTGCATCTTCTCATTTTGCATTTTCCAGTTAAAACATGAAGTTTACGTATTTGGAATTGTTTCTTTGACTTTCTCCACTTATTTTTGCCAACAACTAAATACATAATGATAATGAAAATTACTTTTGACCACAACATTTATGTGAAATGCACGTGCTCCATACTATTATATATTAAGCGGCGAAATTTTTATATCAAGGCAACTGTTGCTTCCTTGGCGACTTTAGGAGTTAAGGAAACTAATTACTTACTTTAACCCTGATAAAAGCGGAGTGAGAGTCTCTCTCTCTCTCTCTCTCTCTCTCTCTCTCTCTCTCTCTCTAATATATTATTATTTTTTAAAGGGCTAATTCACCTATTTATTTATCTAGAAAAACTTAACACATATTAATAACGCATTTTTTTATCGACATAAATGAATAAAGAAGTATATAGGAGATAAAAAAACATTTCTCCAGATTGCGAGCTCAGTACTTTAATTTATTTATACAAGCTTATATTTTCATAATTTTTACATGTATCAACTAGGAAGTAGCATCAAATTCCAGAATCTAAAGAGTTCAACTCTATTTCACCATTACCCTAGTATATTACTGCTTTAGAAGTGAAGACAGATAGGAAAAAAACGAAACCCACATAATCAAGCATTTGCTAATTTATGTGGAGTTGTGGAGTTTAATTTTGGCGTTGAAGTGTTGTTGCTTTAGGTGTGAGAAGTTTATTTTTAAAACAAGAATTCTAAGATATATATATATATATATATATATATATATATATATATATATATATATATATATGTTACATAATAATTAAGAGCCAAATTTAAATGATGAAAAATTACTAAGAAATTGAAGAATGAAAAAGATATTAAGGTGATGTTGCAAGGTAAAAGATGGAGGCTTTTGGAGGGTGGGATTACGTGAGGGAGAGAGGTACCCATTATTTAATCCATACATCACACGAACAAAGCCAAAATAAAAGATAAAGAAGACAATATTAGGTGTTGCGAGTAAATTCTAGGAAACTTACATCGACAATAATTATATGATTGAAATATATTTCACCTTCCATAGTCTCTCATTAGTCTTTTACAAAAGGGTAAAATTTGTACGGCTAGGTAGCTAAATTTTTGTGCAGAAATCTCTAATAATTTCTTGTATGTTAAAAAAAAAAACAAAATTAATTGTATGATAAAAATGAATTATAAGAATCTCATATTCAATTTTAGAATGAATTAAAAAAGTATATATACGTGATTGAAATGGTTATTCATTATGGTGCACAACATTATTCCACGACCATATACAGTTGTTGACATGGAGTGTTCTGTTCTTTGTAAGTGTAAGCTGATCAACGGTCTTCCACTTTCTATGTAAAGTCGTCTCATGAGGCATACGGTCCGGGTTTCTTAGGGAGCTCGGAAAAAATGGTCAGCCATGCAATACATAGCCCCAATTCATGCCTTATCGCTTAGCCTATATTAACTGGGATACCGACTCTCTCTCTCTATCTCTCTTATATAAACCTCCGCCATGGCACAGCTCAATGAATTCATCCTCAGCTCCTTGAGAAGGCAACCCCACCGCGAGAGAGAGAGGGGGGATACTTCTCTTCTTTTTCTTTTTCTTTCTCCTTTTTCTCTTCTGCCATTTTTCTATTGTTGCAGACATATATATATATATATAGCTATAGCAATACGAAAAGCCAAGAAAGGAAAAGGGTAACAAGAAAAAGAAGGCACGATGGTTTTCGGGAAAGTAATTGTTTCCCTTGTATCCCTCCTTCTCCTAGTTGGTGTGGTGTTCGGCGTCGTGGCCGCCGTACGCAGCCGCGGCGGCAGTGATAACAAAAATGACAGCGTGTCCTCCTCAATGAAGTCCGTCACCGCCATTTGCCAACCAACCGAGTTCAGGGATGCTTGCATCAAAAGCCTCGGCCCCATCGCCAAGAATGCCAGTGCCACACCAAAGGACTACATGTTGGCCGCCATCCAAACCACCACCGAGGAATTGAAAAAATCCCTCGAAGTGGCTGCCAAGCACAATGTGAACCGGGAAACGGACCCCATCAACCACGACGGATTGGAGGGTTGTAAGGAACTCTTGAAATACGCCGTCGAGGATCTTGAGTCCGCGATTTCAATGGTGAGTGGTAGCCAAGTGAAGGACATTAACGATCGCGTTAGAGAGCTTCTCAACTGGCTGACCGCTGTTTATGCTTACCAATCCCAATGCCTTGATGGACTCGACAAGCCCGAGTACAAAACTCCCATTCAAGACGGTATGGTCAATGCCACTCAGCTTACCAGCAATGCCTTAACCCTCATCTCTGGTTTCGCCGATATCTTCAAGTCCTTGAACATTTCGGTTCCAGACCTCAAGGATCTCAAGCCTTCTACCTCTCGCAAGCTTCTTGAGGTGAACGAGATGGGGCATGATAATTATCCCATCTGGTTCCCAGCTGCGGACCGCAAGCTTTTGGCAGCGCAGAGCGCGGGCCGAGTCAGGCCTAACGCTGTTGTCGCCAAGGACGGGAGCGGGCAATACAAGACAATTGCCGCGGCTCTTGCTGCCTACCCCAAGAACCATAAAGGGAGATTCATTATCTATGTCAAGGTCGGAATCTATGATGAGTACATCACAGTTACGAAAAACCAGGTTGATGTTTTCATCTACGGAGATGGGGCTGGGAAGACCATTATCACTGGACAGAAGAACTTTGCAATCATGAAGATCGGCACCATGCAGACCGCCACATTTGGTAAGTTCCCCTTTCAATACTGCATGTGGGTGGTACTTTCTGTTGCTTCATGAATAAGATTCCACCGTCGTCTTGCCATTTCAGTTACTTTGGCTACATAAAAACTTTGAATAGAACTGTACGTTTTCCCTAGTAATGACTCTGCTTCATTTTTTGTTTCAATTAATTTTGTCCTTCTAATAGTTCTTAGTTTGCTAATCGATTCATGAACCACGCATGCAGCGGCTGTTGGAAAAGGATTTATTGCCAAGTCAATGACATTCAGGAACACTGCTGGTCCAGAAGGACATCAGGCCGTGGCACTCCGAATCCAGAGTGATATGTCAGCCATCTTCGACTGCAGCATTGAGGGTTACCAAGACACCTTGTACTACCAGACTTACCGTCAGTTCTACCGCAACTGCGTCATTTCCGGCACCGTAGACTTCATCTTCGGTTCGGGGACTGCCTTGATCCAGAACAGCTTGATCATCGTCAGGAGGCCAGGCAAAGATCAGAAGTTCACTGCCATCACCGCAGACGGCAAAGAAAAGAGCAACGGTATCAACGGAGTGGTTCTCCAGAACTGCAAGATCGTTGCGGACAGGGAATTGTTCCCTGTGAGGTTCCAGATTGAAACTTACTTGGGCCGGCCATGGAAACCTTTAGCTACCACGGTGGTGATGCAGAGCGAGCTGGCTGATTTCATTAGGCCAGAAGGTTACTTGCAGTGGGATAAAGTGAATCGCCATGAGAACACTTGTACGTACCAAGAGTTTGCGAATCGCGGGCCTGGTGCTAGGACAAACAGGAGGGTGCGATGGAAGAACTTCAAGGTGCTCAGCCCACAGGAGGCTCAGAAATACACCGCCGGAAGGTTCCTCGATGGACATCTTTGGTTGAAGTACACAGGTGCACCTTTCACTCTTGGGTTGTAAATGAATGATTCCAACCCAAATGAAGATCGAGGATATATGCGTACGTCGTACCATATTTGAGGACTCGGTCAAGGGGTGGCAAGGCATGGAGGAGAGACGATTTGTGGGGGACATGAGCGAAGAATAAATGCATGCATGCACTGTGATGAATGTGTTAAGGAAATATTTGTTTAGCCTATCTATGTGTTATTGTTAACCGAGAAGCATATATTTTGTGGTTATAGCGACTTGGCCAAACGATTGAACATAACGGATATTTGAAACAGCAGAAGGATAGATATACAAAATGCATATACAGTTTTCCTAATTAATTTAACGCGATATATATAGTATCAATAACTTCCCATGATTCTTGTTATTATAAGATCCACAATGGAAGACCTCAACATTGTCGACAACATATTATTTGGAACCCATCTCTAACAAACATTATTGTATATAGAGTAACATTATCATATTATATTTTCCCACTTTACGTGTGTGTTCAAGAATATTCTCAAGATAATTTCCCTTGACTTTTAAGAATTATTAAGCATTTTATTACTTTGTTAACCTCTATATATGAAGTTGTAATCTGTTTTCTTCTTTCCCTGTCTAAATGCATGTAAGTAATGGAGTAGTTAGGAATTACTTCCAAGAAAGAAAGAAGAAGAAGAAGAAAAAAAAAAGGGTTGCAAACGAGTTGAGATCGATGTGGGTTCATTTGAAACTACGTAAGTTTGCTTTGGTGGTTGGGATTGGCTCGCTTGGCAATAGAAAATTCTTAAAAACCATTCAAAGTCAATCTATGTGTGGACTAAAAAACCTAACACATGAAGTGAAACATGAATATCATAAGTTTTGATAGGAGAAACTAGTAGTTCAACTAACCTGAGCCTGCTCAATTTAGAAATCACACCAGAGATGACAAGAGATGACAACCGGACGGATTGAATGCGGGTTTTATGAGATCAATACACGCCTTGCAACTTAAAACCGTGACTCTGAGTTTAACCGTCCTGCCATAGGGTCAGGGGATGAGAATACCATCCCAATCCAATGGACTATAAAAACTCAACACCGCCCCGACCTCTTTGAAGAAATAAGTTACTATTATGAATAAGATATTGTTTCAGTGTTTTACCTTTTTAAGTATTACAAAAAAGTAAAATAAAATTTAACTAGTGTTGTCCAAACTCCAAAGAAATATTACATGTTTATACATAAAAACATAAGCTAAGTTGATGTCCAAATAAGTAAGATGAAAACAATATGCAAAATAATTCGGTTCAAGCCCCGACACTCCCATCGTGGATGATGGCGACACAATTGGCGTGGCTTGAACTAACAACATGCTGGTCCACCAACATTGTGGATGATGGCTGCGTAATGATGCAAAAGAAGGTCGATGGTGCGTCATCGTGGTTTGGTGGAAGTGGTGCGGCGCAACAGTGGTGTGTTTCTGGGAGGTAATGCGGCTCAGAGGCCAGATAATGCAAAGAAGAGGGGTGGGCTAGTGTTGTGGGTTGTGGGTAGAGTTTGGTGGACGGTGTTTGAATGGAGGAGTGGCGAGGTCAGGTGGTCTATGGAGGTGGTGACAAGTGCGTTGCGGAGAGGAGAAATGAGGAGAGAAGAAGAGATACATTGGCTAGGGTTTATGTCAATTATTTCCTCTAAGCAAGAAACAAGATGCACGATTGATGATGATAATACAATGACCTTTGCCCAAAAAAAAAAAAAGACACGATTTAGATTGTAGCTTAGATTCAGATTTAGGGGTACGGTAATAACTTATAACTAATACTATATGTGAGACAGTAGCGAGTCGGGTCGGATACCGAGACAGTTTTATTAAAAACTAATTTCGATCTAAATTCGATCCAATCTTTTAGGTTAACTGTTAAGCCCAATCAAAATGAAAAAACTCGCTCCTATACGATCAGGACGTGGACGTGTAGGATATCCGCTGATCATGGATCAAATTGTCTCTCTATATCAAACTCGATTCGTTTAGGAATTGAGCAGGGACGAGCCGAACTCGTAACGACTAACGAGCAGATTCAATAGCTGGTTCGGAGCCAAGCCCACAGGAGATAAATGGGCGTGCAGGCCCATTGGGGTGTGTTCTGTAGGCCTTCGGTTAGGCAAAGAAGACGCTCAGGTTAACCGGTATCTCTGCTTTTCCCTCTCATTTCACACTGTGTTGTCGCTGGAGCCTGGAGCCTCGTAAAGAGGAAAGGAGAGAAGAGAAGAGAAGAGAAGGGAAGACAAGAGGCAGTAAAGAATGAGAAATCGAGTGTCGATGTTGCGGAATCTGGCTCAATCGGTGAAAGAATTGCAAGCTTATTGTGGGATGCAGACCAATTTGCCACCTCCGCAATGGGCAAAAACAATCATCCCCAGAACCTTTCTATCCAATTTTTGCCCCTACTCCACCAGTGCGTCCCTTCTTCATCATTTCTTTTTTTTTTCTTTTATTATTTTCATATTCAAGTATTGATAGTTTTCTTTATAAAGTAGTTCTATTTGTTAGGCCTTAACCCTTACTCTAAATCCACGAAGTACTCTGCCACTTTTACATTATCCAATGAAAATTTCTGTAGCTATGGTTTTGTGTGCGGGGAGGGGTGCTGGAAGTAATCAGTGCAAGAAAGAAAGGAACTTTACGATATGATATGTAAAAACATACAAGTACGTAGCAGCAGCAGCTGGACAGGAAGTCAATTTGATGAAAAGATTGTCATGTATTGAGGGTTTTGTAATTCGAAGGGATTGCTATTTAATTCGTCTCCTAAACCCTTAGCTCTAAGAACCATGTGGGCATGGTCATCATCTCTCTACTCTCTCTATATGTCCTCACATCTGTGTGAATGCACCTGCATATACGTAGCTGCATTGAGTAAAAACCTGCTTATCAATTTGTTTTAGTCGTCATTATGAAGCAACAACTAGCAAGCAGTCATTTTGATGAGACAACTATGAAGTCGTCGAATTTTCCGGTATAGGTCTGGTTTTACATTCTTTAGCCTGTTAATCATGTCCTATGTATTGTTTTCAGCAAGACATTGCTTCTTGTTTGATCCAACGATGTGTTCTACCTTAATAGCTAAAACTTTGTACCAATTGCAGCTTGTGGTTGTGGATATGGTGCACAACTTCTATGGCGTTAATTACCTCCTTAAATAGTTAAATTCCACTTTATGCAGTAAAGGTTTTCTTTTGGTCTCCTTAGAAATATTCTCGACATATCTCCGTTAAAGTTTTGGTGGCTGCACATTAGCAATGCTTACAAAAATTTAATCCAAGTGTACACTTCATTGACAATGCCAAAATGTTATGCCACCACTTTTTTCATCCCAAGAAATACGATTATGTCTCTTTGGCTGAGCTTTGAACTGGTAAAACTTTAATTTATTATCTTATATGATTGTGCTAGATGTAAAACTGTTTTATATTTTTTCTGGGCAGTCTTTCGAGATGTGTTGTCCCTATTCGAAGTGTTTTGAATATCTTAGTTACCCTTTGTTTTAAAGAAAAGAAGGTTATTATCGACGACCATATTTTATGTTGAAAACTTGTTTCCATACAACGATTAAGGACAAGGCCAAGAGCAAGTAATCAGTAGAGTCTATGACATGGTTTCACACTATACCGTGAACTTGTTGATTAGCATCTCTTTCTTGGTACTTTTTAGAATCTAATTATGATCAATTTAACTCTTCAAATTGCAGCACTGCAACCCCAAGTATCTATCGACCTCATCAAGATAATGGACCAAAGGCTATTAGCTATTGAAAAGAGGAGTGCTTTTCTTCAAGGTATTTTGGATCAGGTAATTGTAGAACCCTAAGTTGACTTAATCTTTTAGATAAATTTCTGCTTACAGAAATAGATCAAATCATTATGGTGAGACATACCTGCAATAGCTTTCATGCACGCCCACCCCACCTCACAAAACCAAAAAAGAAAGAAAAGTCGAAGCCAACCTTACAATGCAAAGTACAAGCTAATACTCTTTTCCTGATAGCTCGTAACAGAAAATTTGATTTCTTCTTCTGTTAAGCTGACCCTTTATGGAACTGATGTCAATTTTGTGCATGCTGTTTTTTCAATTCTGTGTCTTGATTAAAGACAGCCAGAAGCCCCACCAGAGGAGTATTCAAGGGCTAATAAAGAGCTTCGGAAACTTAGTAGTACAATCACTCTTATTAACGAACTGAGGATCAAACAGAAGGTAATCAACTACGTGTCCTCTAGACCTCTTCTTTCTTTTCTGAACTTCATAACCTGAAACTACTTTGGAAATATGACATGCTTACAAGTTTGGTTCTCTTTTACCTAGAAAGACGTCAATGTATTTAAGAATTATCTATATTTTCTGTATAATGTCAAAATAGAAATTTTGTTTTATATCATTATAGGTGTTGAGTACTTCTAAGCACAAAGTTTTTGAAAGCTAAAGAATGCACAGTGCCACTTCTGTTTGTGAGATTTGAGTAGGACTTAGTATTCTCCCATCTGACTACATATTCTTATGTGTGTAGTTTGATAAAGGTGCATACGTAGTTCTTTTTTTGATGTTACTATTATGAGACAGGTTATACCTTTGTTCCTTAAATTCACCAAAAATCTTTACTGAAGAGACTCTATCTGAGTTCAATCAACTTTTAAATTTCTCTTTCTGGGAATAGTTGGAACTTAGGTTTTTGAGTTTTGGATTTTTGGGTTGATTTCTGGATGAAGAATTCATTCATGTCATTAGATGCTCTGCTCTACGTGTTTTTATCAGATGGTTTGTGGATGATGTGCCTTGGCCCTCTGGGGTTTTGGAACTCTTCTTTGGGACATAACTTAGAGACGCTATTGAACTGGTGATCAATAATATATATCTTTTGGAGTAGTTTCCACATATATTTCTATTTTGTTGCCAGATGTTAAGCGTATTCAACTAATTTAACTGCAACAACGTGTGTACGGTTGACTTAGTAGTTGAACCAGTAAACCGGCCCTTTTGACTGGTTCGATGTTGGTTCAGTTCTAATTGGTGATA
Organism: Escallonia herrerae; assembly: GCA_033070095.1. Classification (NCBI taxonomy): domain Eukaryota; kingdom Viridiplantae; phylum Streptophyta; class Magnoliopsida; order Escalloniales; family Escalloniaceae; genus Escallonia; species Escallonia herrerae. The sequence continues at coordinate 110,752 of JAVXUP010000479.1, read as the reverse complement.
ACTACTATTTTAACCTTCTCGATAGTCCCAATGTTTTCTTTTTTTACCCATCCAGGACACTAATGAGCTCTCTCTCTCTTTCCCTGTGCCTGTTGCTCCGTGGCAGGAGATTGGTAGTTTGAAGTCACTGATGGCTGAATGTCAAGAAGATAAGGACATGCAGGATATGGCAACTGAGGAATTGGGTCAGGCCATGGCGGAAGAGAAAAGACTGCAGACTGTGCTGCTAAAGTCATTACTGCCCAGGGATGATGCTGATGAACGGAGTTGCATTTTGGAAGTAAGAGCAGGTAAACAAAGTGGGTTTATTGTTGTACATCTTAATGATGCCTAAGTTCTGAGTGTTTAGCAGCACCCTTCCCAGGCACTTAGCTTAATATGAAAGTTCTCCACTATCTTTTATCAGGAACCGGAGGAGAAGAGGCTTCTTTGTTTGCAATGGATGTATTCAAAATGTGCGTTAATTGAGTAAGACTTTATTGGCTGTCCTAGATTCTGTTATTCTCTTGTTTGGGACTTCGACCTAGTTTACATGGCATCAGGTATGAGAGATACTCACTGAAGAAGGGTTGGAAGTTTGAGGTTGTAGCACTAGCGGAGTCTGATCTTAAAGGATTCAAGGTATGCCTTCCATGATTAACTTCTAACTGTTTCATTTTCTTGGTTTCATCTTAGAGAGGTAGACGTTTTTTTGAGGCAAAGCCAGTAGTTACGGACAATAAATGTTCCTCCTGTCGAAATGTCTTCGGTATTTTTGACATTGATCCTAGGCTGCAAAGCAACATTTTACCATGTCCATCTTCGTGCCAGGAAGCTAGTGCAGCAATTACTGGAGCTGGCGTGTATGGAAAATTGAAATTTGAGAGTGGAATTCATAGAGTGCAGGTAGCTAACTCCTAGTTGATAGTTATTTTATTTGTGCACTTCCAGAGTTTACCAAAGTTGCTCTTTTTCAGCGAGTACCTGTGACAGAGAAGTCTGGACGCGTTCACACCAGTGCCGTGTCCGTTGCTATCCTACCTCAGGCCGATGAGGTGGTGACTTGTTTGAGTCATGCTCTTTTCTGTATATGTTGCCAAATAGATGTCATCAAATCTTGCGATTGGATGCATCAGTTCTGTTGGATTTTGATTTCAATATCTAGTCGATCTTAGACACTACAAGCCTTACGTAAGGGAACTGCTTGATTGTATTTGAAACTCCTGCAGGTAGATGTCCAATTGAGGAATGAAGACTTGAGGATAGATACATATAGGTCTGGTGGTTCAGGTGGTCAGCATGCAAATACCACCAACAGTGCTGTTAGAATAACTCATATTCCATCTGGTATGGCAGTTGCGATACAAGATGAAAGATCTCAACATATGGTAGTTATTCTAACTCTTGCAACTTCTTTGTTTGCATTGCTCCTGTTTATCGTTTTTGGTTCAAAGGTCTTCCCTGTCCTGATCTTCTCTCGCCGTGTCACTTAAAGCAATGGTATCCTTTGTATAGACTTTTGCATCTTGAAAATTCTGGAAGAAATGCTTTATAAGGAATTTTTTGAGCCATTTGACTTTCTCTGAATTTTGGATAGATATTAGGGTCAAACTATATATTGCTGTGCCATACAAAGGTTTTCGTGGTGTGACTCCAAAACAACGTAATTTAGATTAATTTTGGGTGTGAAAGGACAGAAGTAACACCGATGATTTTGGTGTGAAATGCAGTAGCAGCAACACTAAAATTAATGAAATTACAAAGATGCCATTAATTCTGGATCAAAACTATGTCGTTTATAGCCACGCCATAGAAAGCTTCTCTATGGCATAGCAACATATTGGAATTCCGCTTATAAGACTGCAAAAAACGCTGCAAAGCCCTTCCAGAAAGGGCAAAATCAATCATTCAAGTAATATATGAAGTATTTTGCTGTTATCATCTTAGCATCTACTCACGTTAACCCAACATTTCACATCAAGATTGAAAAGCTGAGAATGGATAAGCATGTACGTAGGTGGATTTGATCCTATTTCTGTTATTTACGAAATTTAAATTAGAGTTTATCAATCAAGTATAACTCTGCTTCTTCTTTCGAGGTGCTAAAATTGTTCTTTTGTACGGCTTAACCCTCTATTCTCATATATGCTTATCTATCCATGCAATTTCATTTGTAGTTTGTCAACTTTTACAATTCCCCGAAGTAGATCATAATTTTGGCATGAAAACTTGGTAAAACAATTAAGAAGTTGTTCCATGTAAATGGTCCTTAAGTGTTCCTTGAATCTACAGATTCTAGAATGCAAGTGGGTATGAAGTGGACTTGTCTGTCAGCATAGCTGAAATGGAACTAGACCTGACCAATTTGAAGCCAAAAAGTTGTAGTCCTGTACGTGTCTGCTGCGTCTTTTGCCCTCTTAACCAAATAACAAAAAGGTGGTTTTGTTCCTGGTTTCTAAGAATTTCAAACTTCTACAATGAAGCGGTGTTTGTCTGGCTGGAAAATGGGAGCAGATAGAATGCGACTAGCCGAATTGGGCGACTGCACCACATTCATGTTGTCGGGGATTAATAGTGCCACCAAACTTTTGTGTTCTTTTCTTTGGAGTCTGTGGTCTTCTAACGTGATGCGTGGTAGTATATTCCATTTGGCAAAATGGCAATTATTTTTGTCTTCTGTTTGCGTTGTTACCTTCTATTGATTGTCTTCCTCTCTTGACCGATTGCTAGAACAAGGCTAAAGCGCTCAAGGTATTGTGTGCAAGGCTATACGAAGTGGAGAGATCCAGAGTTCATATGAATAGATCAAAACTTCGATCAGATCAGGTAGTATGACTTTGACATGGAGTCTCAGTTATTGTTCTCGTTGTTCTACTTCCCACAGTGATTCAAACCTCTTCTGGCCTTGTACAGATTGGCAGTGGGGACAGATCTGAACGTATCCGCACATACAACTTTCCACAAGGGCGTGTTACTGATCACCGCGTTGGTATCACTTATCATTCAATCAGTGATGTAATGCAGGGAGAGACTCTGGACACCTTTGTCGACGCCCTTCTTCTGCGGCAGGAAATGGACGCCATTGCTTCTTTTAGTTCTACAATCTAAAATGATATCAGTCTAGGTCTCGTACCAACCCTCAAAGCTTTGCATGTGTTCCTTCCACCAGTCTTTAATTGATGCAGCAGCCGCAAATGTTGATTGCAGTTGGCCAGATAAACCCCCTCCCAATCTTCTGGTTGGTTTCTTACTTCTATTGTTCTATCATGTACCATTGCTACTTAGTTACTGTATTTATTAATGATTCATGTTCTCGTCACCGAACGAAAATAACAAAATACTACAGCGTCATTAAAGCCCTAGATCAAAATTTGGATCGAGTTCTGATTATACCCCGACCTTTGCCAGCAATAATTACTTAAACTTTGGTCATAATATTTTGGCCAATTGAATTTCAACCTATTAAATATTTGCCAATAAATTCCTGCCGTCCATTGACGTTTCTACAAATCAAAAAGTTAGTTTTAAAATATATTGACTTTTGGGCTTAGCTTAACACTATATTAAGGAAAAACCTCTGATGAAACACATATATGTAATCCTCCTCTTTCACTTTCAACACCACACCACTAGCCAACTCCAGCTACCGGTCTACCACTACCCAATTGTTGCTCAACACCCAACTGCCACAAGCTGTCACCATCCAACTTGCCGCCGCTGCCGCCACCCTCCTAAATCGCTCGCACCTATGAGCCATTACTACTGCCCCTTCACGCCGATCTCGCTCCCCATCATCACCACACCAAATCCCATCTCCATCAACCACCACCCCACAACCCCTAACGGTGGCCGCCACCCTAACCTACACTAGTTGCTACCATCCTAGCCCCTGCCTCCCCCGTTGTTGCTACAATATCTCCCTCCGCTGCCATAACCACTTTAAGAGCTGCTAGATCCGTTCAAGTTCCTTGCTTTGAACCCCGAGATTCGTTCACAACTTTGTCAAAATTGCAACCCCCCAAATCTTCAGCTAAAATGGCCTCCGTCTTTGGGTTAGATTTGTTTAGGAGAAACCATAGAAATTTTGCAGCAACATTTCATCTAAGATATCAATGTTGATTACAATGCGTGCGCATTTTTTTATCTGCAAGAACCCCTCCTAGTTTGGTACTACTGTACGAGTTTGTTGCTCTTGGGGTTCTTGGTAGAGGACCAATGGTTGTTCCAGATGTTAGGGTGGTTTAGGTGATTACGGGGTTGGGGCTTGTGGTGGTGCGTGGGGGGTTTTTACGGCGGCGATTGGGCGGTGTTGGATGGTTATATAAAAAAAAAAAAGAAGAAGAAAAAAGGAGAAGGAAACGACTTTAATAAATAATAAACCCCAGAAGTTTTGTACTTATGAAGTAAGGCAATAAAGTTGACGTATTAGAAAAAAAAATGATTTTCTGTATTGGTACGGTAGTCTCAATCTGTTTGATGTTCTGATGCCAGTAGACGGTAGGGATGTGGATTGAAAAGGAAATAATAAGTGGGGAGTCAATTGGCCAAAATATAAAGAGGAAAAGAGCAAGGTTGAGGTGATTACTGCAGCTGAAGGTAAGAGTGTAAGTAATATTTAATTTTATAGAGTGACAGTGATTCCAGGAAATTTTCGATGAAGTATGACGAAATAGAGAAAAGGGTGCGAATTCATCTCTGGGGGACCAGATTGAAGAACACAGAAACGCATTTTATCAGCACGGGGTGAAGCAATGTTCCAAAAAAGAAATGCAGATATACTTTTACCGTCGTGTCCTTAATCTGGCCTTTAGGGGGGTGGAGTCGTTGTCTACCCAGCCAGCAGCAGGAGGCCCATTCAAAACTTTTGGAGAATTACTAAATGGAGTAGAAGAAGAATGATCGATCAACAAATAAAGTCAGCTTTCTTTACTTGCAAGCATGGATCATGGAAAATGTGACGCCCCCCAACTCAACTGGCACTCACGCTATTCCACCCACCCATCCATCCATAATTAATTAATTAATTACCAGTACAAATGCAAAGATAACATAAACAAACCATACCAGTACTAGCTTTAGCTGCTAGTTCTAGCTAGCTAGTACCACCAGTATTTCATTCTAAAATCTACATAAATGGTGGTGGGGGGTGGCTGTTCGCGTTTCCGCATCCTCCTCGTGCTAACAAACAACTGGGAACCAATCCTAGATTTTGCAGAAATAAATAAAAATATACCATGAGCATGAGCATGTTTGTTTTCTATGATACTCTGTATCATACAGTAATAACCAACATGGAAAATCATTAGACAATAAATAATTAGATTCTAGGTGCTGCAAGCAAATGGGTGTGATGGTGGTGTCTGGCTTTGTCCTTTTATGATCATTGGCTTCCCTGGTTGGTGTGGTTTAAATATTAAACTAGAGTTGATCAATGCGCGCAGGTTACATCCCAATTTTGTCTCCAAGAGTCGAACAAACACACACAACCGAGAAAGATCGATCAAAGCCACACAGTTTCCATTTTGTGGGAGTCCTTCGAGGTCCCCCCCAACCCAACACGCGCACGCCGTTTTCTTCTTGTTCTTCAAAATGTGAATATGGTTGATGGGGTGTAACCTTATTAATTTCCAGTCGAGAAACACAAAGGCGGCTGGTGATTTCTGGTTGATGATGATATGATGGACGAATTTCCGAACGTTTTGTGCGGAGGATGGAGTTGGGAGGAGAACAAGTTGTTCGAGCTGGCTTTGGCAGTGATAGGAGAGGAGGACCCGAATCGGTGGGGGTTGGTGGCCGCCATGGTTGGAGGGAACAAGAATGCAGAGGATGTTCAGAGACACTACGAGGCACTCTTGCAGGACGTGGACTCCATTGAATCGGGTCATTTGGATCATAGGCTTGGAGATGCTGCAGCCCCACCTTATTATGACTCTACTCAATCCACGTCTTATTTGACTGATGAAGCTCAGAGGTAGGGAGGTACGTACATACACACACACACACACGCACAAGTGTATGTCTTTGCATTCGATAAATTCTTTTTTAGTTCGATCTTTTAGATTTAGCTTGCGGAGGATATAGGATTTCAACTTCTTCTTCTGTTCTAAGTTTTCTCCCCATCACACCTGTGACAAATTTGCTCATTTGAGGTCAAGGAATTTTCGTCGAAAGGTGGACAAAGAGTATAGTCCAGGGACAATCATCAACTATTACTGAACCATCCAAATATACTGACGCGGTGTTTTCCGCCCTTGAACGCGCATGCATCAAGAAGGGAATTGCAAAATGTGCGTGTGCTTCATCTAATGTGAAGCGGCAGACTCTGTAACCCCCCATCTATCGAAGATCATTGTTATTTCAGCCTCGCTAGCTTATAATTACTTTAAGCTAAGAGAAGAATTCCAATTCTTTTTAGTTTGTTTGGCTATCTCCACAGGATTTAATCTTCCTTTTTTTTCTTTTTTTTTAAATGACTAAGCAGCTTGCTGGTTCAAAACATTGATGGATTAGTGTGGGGCTAGAGTAAATATTCTTCAGAGCGAGCATTGCACTTGTTTATTCAGAGGCTCGACCTGCTGAGGACTTGGATTTTTATTAAAGATTTGATTATCGTTTTATATACCGAGATTGACTTCTGCTCTGTAAAGTTGAAAATGAAATCTAAGTCAGAGACGTTCATCATCAATATATTCTACAAGTCAGAAACACTCATCCTACACACTAGTCTTACAACTGTTTTCCAGGTATATTATTGTCAAATGGACACCTCAAATTCAGATCAATTGCCTAACATGTCAATTTACTCACTTCTTCAAATATTTACATGAACACTTTTAATTTACGTTTCTCAAAGAAAATAATAATAGCGAAACATGAACTAATAAGAAGGTCATCCTAAAATAGTAATTGTAAACAACATTAATGATGGCAATGCTTGATTCCTCTTCTGGTAAATAAGCAATTTATAACATTCTTTTGACCCAATGAATCTGAGCCCAAGTGTGAATGATTGTACATCTCAGCTCCAAAGTTGCCTTGAAACAAGGTTCGAAGGCTAGGCATGTTAGGTAGCGTTAGAAAACACTTCCAGTTTTGGTTTCCTATTTTCAAAAAAATAAAAACAAAAATCAGCTTAGTCTTTTTTTTTTAAACAAAAACAAATGGGTGTTTAATTACCCAATTTTTTTTTTGAATATTTGATTATTCAGTTTTTATTTTGAGTTTTTTCTTTAGTGATGGTTTGCGATGATGGTGGTGGGGCGTGGCAATGGCCGGCAGGCGGTGGCGGCTGGCAGTGGTGGCCGGCGATCACCGACAGTGGGCTGTGGTTGTGGGGGTGGGAAGTGGTGATCTCAAAATAAAAATCAAAACTCCAAATGAGAGTTTTCAAAAGCTGAAGGAAAAAAAAAACGAAAATGTTGCCAAACGCATTTATTTTCTTAAGTTTACAAAACTTAAAAAAAAAAAACGAAATCAAACAGAGCCTTAGCGGCCGTTTGACTCTCTTTTTTTTTTTGGCTCTTTTTTGGCCCACTTTTAAAATTTGGCAAAAGTCCAACAAAAGTGGAGTGTTTGGTTGGGTTTTCATTTTTAAAAAGGGCCCAAGAGATTAAAAACTGAGCTCATTTCCAAAAAGAGCTCAAAACTCTTTTTTCTAGCTCTTTTCACGCGGGGGCCGGGAAGTCACCCATTCGAGTCTCACTAGCAACAAAAATGCCATTTTTTCAAGTTGGGTATAAAACCCACCTAATAGGTTTCTTTCATCTCTCGCTCTCCCCCTCCGTCCGAAAGCGCTAAATTAAAAACCTAATCGAAATTTGGCATGCGATTGAGAGACGACGGCTGGTCGAGGTGACTGTTGGTGGACGTGATAAGTGGCGGTTTGGCGATTGACGGTGCTGGGCTGTCGTGAGGTGGAGAGAGGCGCAGGGGTTGGGTTGCTGTGATAGCGAAGAGAGGCCCGACAGCTTGGTCGTTGTCATGGCGAAGAGAGGCGCTGCGGCTAGGTTGCTGTGATTGCGAATAGTGGCCCGACGGCTTGGATGTCGTCACGCCAAAGAGAGGTGCGGTGGCGTGGATGACCGACAGCAGTCATGGGTGGTTCATTGGCGGGACTGGGTCGTCATATTTATCATGTATAGCTTTTCTGCGTTGTTGTTGTTTGGGATTCTAATTGACAAAAACCAAGCACAAGTTTGTTTACATTCTGATCTATCTGCATATCTATGTACAGAGAAAGAACCAAGAAACAATAGAAGAAGAACAAGTCCTTCCAAGAATTACAGTCACAAAGTCAACTCTTATGATTCCATTGAAGAACATAGGTCAAACCAAAACTGGAAGGGGAAAGGGAGAGAGATGAAAACTTCTTTGTTCTTTTACAAAGAACATTTACGGAAAGGGGAATAGTCGAAATCCTAGAGGACCATCAAAAAGTTTGGTTGTTATTCAACCAAAAAAAATGTATATTAAAAATAAAATAAAAAAAACTTAAAGAGTTGTCTTGCCAAACGCTTGCTCTTTTCTGTTTTTTGAAAAAATAAATTCTATCAAACGTCCACCACTTTTTTAAACTAGTAAAAAAAAAGGGCTAATTACACCCATGTTCCTAAGGTTTGGGGGTAATTACACGCGAGGACACAAAGTTTCAAAATGTAACACTTATGTCTGTTGACAAACGGAATACAAAAATACTTAACGGTTCTGACAAAAAGACCAAGTTGCCCCTAAATAAAAGTTGAAATCCTGATTTGCCCCTGGGACCACCCGCCAACCCCCTCCCCCTTCCCCCAACCCCATTCCTGCACCACCCCTTCGCATATGCCTCCCTGTCGCCTGTGCCTCCCCATTTCCCTTCCCTTTCCACTTCTCCAAACTTTATCTCCAGATATGCCGCCCACTCCCTCACCCCACGCCGCCGGCAGCCCAAGCCCCCTCCCTCGCCCTACGCCGCCTGCAGCCCAGCCCCGTCCCTCGACCCATGTCGCCGGTAACCCAAGCCCCACCTCGCCGCCGCTGCAACAGATCTCCCCACTGAGCAAGCCGCAGCATCGGGAGCCCCCTTTCCCCTTCGTCGTCACCCTCAACTGCATCGAGGACACCACCTTGAATGTCCTCCTCTGCTCGATCGCCTTCGTCGTTGGTCTGCCGGATCTTTCAGGAATCGGACGGATCTGGCTCCTCGTCGATCTCCACCGACAGATTGGTTGTGGTCGTCGTCGTTAGCCATTGATTAAGGCGGCGAGTTGGATTTGTTGGGTCACCGATTGAGGTGGAGAAGGGGAAGTGGGATGGGGGAAGAAGATAGGAGAAAATGGCTGCCGGCGGGGAAGGGAATTGCCGGCGGTGAAGTAATGGCATTTAAAAAATCCTAATTTGAACAAATGGAACCTTAATTTGAAAAATTAGGGCCTTGAAACCTTAATTTGCAAATTAGGGTTTCAACAAAACCCTAATTTTAATTTTTTTTAAATATTCAGTATATACAGTACAAGGGGCAGTATCGTCATTTTAAAAATACGTATTGAAGACATCATAAAAAAAATACACTTTTTGGACGAAACCCTGACGGATGGACACGGGTGATACATTTGAAACACTTTTGGTCACGGAATGTTACATTTTGAAACTTTGTGTCCTTAACTGTAATTACCCCCTAACCTCAGGGACATATGTGTAATTAGCCCAAAAAAAAATCATAACTCTTTCCAGTTTTCTTCCAAAAAAAACTGATATTGAAAGTGTTACCAAACAGAGCCTTAGTTTATCATTTTTATTTTCTGTTTTTATTTTGTATTATCAATTTTATAATTTTTGTATCTAGTTAAAAAAAAATTAACTACTTTTATCTAACAATAGATGAGAGGCAGCCCAAAAAGGTGAATTTTCGTATTGTTAGGGTCAGATTTTTTCCAAAACAACAATAAAAAAATGGTAAACGAACACGAAACGTTTTTGGTCATCACGCAAAATATGAAAGTAAAAATGGTAAACAACAAGAAGATTCTTTAAAAAGCGGCTAAGAAACTTTTTACAATGCGCTGGATGGGCCCAAATAAAATTCAGCAATATAGCCAATTGCCTTCGCACTGTTTCTTTTTGTTCAGAACACTTTGCTCAATGACTCCTGGTGGGCAAGCATTCCTAGAACAGGTAACTGAAAGAGTACCAAAGATGGTATCCAAACGTCTATCAGAGAAGAGGCAACATAATACTTGACGTAGTAACCCTAACCAAATCAGCTGCAAGTAGAATTCAAACTATGCCTCCTCCATCCAAGTAATTGGTATCTCTGACAAGTCTCTGAGATGATTATCATCCCATACAGACTGGTTACAACCATCTATCACCATTGGCTTGGAGGGCTAGTTGTGACAGGAACAAAGAATTACTTACCTCAACGGTCCTAGATGGTCAAAACCTAACTTCTCGCTTGTCCCAATCTTCAAATTACGAGATCCGATGTCAAGTGCAGAAAAAAGGATTGGGCGAACTATTTCACCACATATTTTCTACCATAATAAACGCCATCCTTTTAAGTTGTGATCATATGCCCCAATACTACCTAATTACCTGTAGCGTTTTCAGCAGTGTGGGTGCAAGAAGGAAGGGAGAGGCCCCGGTGTCAATTACGGGGAGGCACTATTGTCACTCCTCTCTCAAAGCAGGAATTGAATTCGGCAGAGAGTACGATATGCATGGCGGCACATGATGGCATTATCAACAAGTCTATCCATATGTTAAATTAGGGTCACAATTTCCCACAAAGATGATTTCTTCTGGACGACACTCTTCACATTAGGATATATGCATTTGCCTACCATTGTACGTACATTCCAGATAAAACTAAGCTGACATGGAGTACCTTTCAGCTTGTGCCCCTAAAAGGTAACAGATCCCTGCAGTCGCATGAAACTTCCATTTGATTTTCAGTTTCATCCCAATCTTGCTACAAGCCCTTCCAGATCCAGACAAACCTGATTTGGAGAGCTACAATTCAGAAAATTGACAAAAGACTATAATCCAACTACGAGGGCAGATGACAGGTTGCCCTGTTGTGTCCAACTTCTTTGCACCTGCTGCAATGCAAAGGTCTTTTGATCCTCCCTTTCCCTCGAATCCTTCTCTTCTTGGGTGGGCCAGACAGACAAAGCAAAGCAGGAGGGTATACGTGTACTGGAGAAGAATCTCCACTGACAGGCCTATCAGCTGTTGGAACTGGATTTATAGATTCTGAATATGATGCCTGGAAAATTTCAACGGTAAAGTACTTCGAACAATAATCATATATCTTCCCATCAATGTGCCCGAGAACTGCCACAGCATGACAGCATGGGAAACCAGTGATTTGCCAGAGTCCGCAACTGCAGCACCATTGATTCATGTTAACAACATTAACTGCACCCATATCGTCACGAATATTGAATGCACCAGAAGGTGAGGGTAAAACTTCAAGTGATTGTGATTTGATGACCTCTTTCTGTAGTTTATCTTCAATAGATGGTGTTAGTCTCGTTGACCACTGGTTTGACTCCACCCGACGTGTGTATATCAACTCCATCATTTTACGACGAACGCTATCAATTATCTGTACAATTGGTAGCATAGAAAGGTCTGATACCCAACTATAAAATGACTCCGTAAATTTTGATGTGATATGGTTATATCGCGAACCTTCAAAAAGTGCATTTGCCCAGTATTGAGGCTGACTTTGCAGAAGCCACTGATAAGCCTCAGATGAGATATTTCTGATGCTCTCTACGCACTTTGTATATTCTTCAATAGTGGATGCGTACGCAGCATCAAAAAAATGAGCAAGAATTACACGAACAAACTCCTGAGTATGCGTGCCCATTAAATCATTTGCTAGTTCTTCCGTAAGATGATGTAGGCAATAACCATGGTAAGAGTCCTCAAATATATTGAAAATAGACTCTCTCAACTCCATCCTTCTATCTGTGACAAATGTTATGGGTTCGGAACTCGAAAGAGCGAGTTTCAACTGGGCCAAAAACCAATCCCAATTATTATCGTCTGCAATATCAACGATGGCAAAAGCAACAGGATAAAAACAGTCGTTCCCATCCAAGGCCGCTGCAGTCACTAGCTCCGATGGATATTTTGATTTCAAAGTCAAGGTATCAAGGAAGAGGAGAGGGCGACAGCCATTCCGAAAACCATTTAGAGAAGCGTAAAAGGCGATAAATAGACCACGAAAAGTCCTGTCCTCCCTTGCAGTAAGAGTGGCTGTGCTACCAGGATTTGTCTCTATCATCTTCTCACATAACCACGGCAACTGATTGTATGCATCTTTGAACGAACAGTGTATGTCTTTCCTGGCAGTCTCCATCCCACGCCAAGCCTGCGAATAGTTTAACTCGATCCCCAACTCCTGTTGGATCTCCTCAGCGATTTCCTTTGGGGTGCAATTTGGGGAATCTCGCCACTTTTCCTTGACAATACTTGCTACCACTTTCCTTGAGGGTTGAGGCCGATTTGCTGCATTGGTACCTGCTCCACATGTATGCACTCCATTCATCGTTTTGATCAGGAATAGCTGCGTGGTAGACAACCTTGATGCATAGACCCGCCAAGGACAGCCCTCGGCTTTACATTTAGCACTTACTCGCGCACTTTCATTTTTCTTTAATGTGTACGTAAATCCATGTGCAATGGCATACTTACTCAGAGCATCACGGAACTCGTGAACACTATTAAACTGCTGTTGCACACCGGTGATGCAGTTCTCCCATGATTTGGTAAGTTTATGCTGCCCACTGTCCCAAACAACCGCTGCAAAAGAATTAGGAGAACCAACAGGGGTGATAGGCTCAACAACAGGAAGAAAAGGATCATCATCTGTGAGAGGATCGGCAACACGAAGAGGAGAATCGGCATCAGTAACAGGCTCAGGCACGGTCGTCCGGCTGGATCTGCAAGAGTAATTATTCATAAAAAAATATATACATCTCTCTCTTTTGTGACATTGATACACTGAATCAACAGGGGAAAACCATAGCCTAAATCACAAGACATATATATGACTACAGTTACAAATGGAGAATAGGCACAAGTACCTACTGCCAGGCACAGTTGATACATCACTGATAATATCCTCGCCAGTCAGCACATAAACATCAACAGTTGCAGAGTCCCCATGAAACTCTATCATCCGCTGTATGTCTTTGTCACTGGAGATTGTAACGGGTGTTCTATTGTTGTTAGGGAGGAAGTACTTGATCACCATAGAATCAGGATTGTATTTCCACATGTCAGCCATTTCAGACTTCAATTCATCGAACCGGGTGTCTCCATTGACACCAATAGCATGAGCATCACCACCGGTGTAGGACAAGGACCCATCGTTACAAGTCGTGAACTTGCCACCCGACAGACAGATAACTATAAGCCTTCCCTTGGACATTGTCTTGGCATCAGTTACCACCTCAATGCTGGTTATCAAACTTAAACCCCCACGAGTATAAAACCTAGAATCCATTACAAAAAGGAGTTGAATGAATTTTCTGGGATCAAATTTCCAAGCAGGCAACTGCTCTGAAAAGTGAATTACACAAGCAACTCCTTTTTTAGGTACAAAGAAACAAGGTTCAAAGAACCAAACAGAAAACAACAGTAGACAAATACCTTGATTGGAACAAGTAAGCCTAATGAGACTGTTTCACATGAAACGAGCCAAGCTTATTTCTGATCATATCTATAATATATTGAACTTGGTCACACTTGCTGTAAGACTATGCAAAACCCTAAAGCATTTTGCGACTAAGGTTCAATATCATCGTACAAAAAGATAATTCTACAAACAACATAATGAATTACTGGAAGATAAAACGAGCAAACAAAACATCAATTGACACATAAAGAGAGGAAGGGGGAGAGAACAAAAAATAAATGCAGAGATCTTGCTATGTGACCTCTTACCAGTAGTGCGGTCGGAATTAAGAATGGAGGAACCCTAGCATTCACCTTTCCGACGAGAATAAGTTAAAAATTTGGGGAGCAATTCGTAAAGAATTGAAAATCGAGAAGTAAATTTTGTTACGGTGAACAGGCTTGAAGAACTGATCGTATCGTGATTAAGCGAAATTCCGGGGAAGTTTTCGGTCGTTTACCGGCTGAATAAGACAAAGGCCAAATAACCCTATTCCTTATCTACATATTGCACTCGGGTCCTTTGGTCCATTTACTACCTGGACCCTAACAAATTATTACTATCTTATAATTGATCCAAATAGACTCCTACTGTAAACCCAACTATAAAACTCACATATCCCTGAGTTTGTAATATAGCACGTTTTATTTTAAAAGGAAGATATGCTATTTTCACGTTTTTATATACCTTTTTTAAGTTTCACATTTATCGTTTTAAGGAAATGTAATTTCTAACTTCTTATACACTTTTTTTTTCATTTTTTTTGTCATAAAAAATATACTTTTAGTTGCGAATGTTTACGACAAACAAGAGAGTTGAAAATAACATCTCCCGATCTTTCAAAGGTTTTTTTTTCCCTTATGAAGGATCAGGATTGCATTATATATCTTTTAAAGGTTAATAATTGCAATTATGAGTTTTAGCGACGGAAGCTAGTAAAAAAAAAAAAGCTTATAGGGAGTGGAAATAATACTCTTACTATTTGCAATCATAAAATTTGCCCGTTCTCTTTGTGTCTTAGGCATTTATATTTTTAAAAAAAAAAATCATAAATTCTGCAAACGACATGTTCTTCTTTTTATGATATGTTTGCTTGAACATTGTGTCGAATTGCACCACTATTAAGGGCATGCTTCGATATCACATTCAACGGAGGGAGCTTTATTCATTCGAGCAAGCTCATATGATTACAATTAGATTGTAAATAAATTTGTGCCTATTCGGTGTATTTCATCTAGAAATTAGGACACCATGGCATCTCTAGTACAATAAGAATATGCATAACACGAGAGAAAGAAAAGAACTGTTCAACTGTAGACAGATTTTAATTTTTTTGACACGAGAAAGGTTAAGATAAACAGCCAAGTCTCCGTGAAAGGGGAAACGACCTCACCGAAAAACATGATAACAAGCAAAAAAATAAAGAAAAATAGAAGCAGCAGTTCTTTGCACTGTCGACCACGATCCACACGAGCTCGTAGCCAGGATTTCTATCACCATCACTTCTATCTCGTGTGGGATACCCTCTTCTCTTTCCTGCTGTAATCAAGCCATCTATCGCTCCTTGTTAAGTTGCGTGAGCTTGTTAAAACATTGAAGTGGCTCCTCCCCAAAATTGAAAACAGCCATTCACATGATCATCATTTAGAATAGGCTAAGTATGTTGAATTGTTTCCTCGTTGGCATAGAGATGATTAGACAAAGCATGACTTGCACCAGCAAGAAATGCAAAATGCTAGCTGTAGTTTCTCGGCATGCCTACTTGTGTCCGTTGTCGTCTTAAAGAAATTTACGAAGCCATTTTAGTTGAAAAGCATCACATCTCTTACTCGAGATGAGCAGATCCGTGAAACTTTTTTCTGTCCCTCGCAGTTCTTTTCATGATAAAGTGGTCCTTAACTTGTCAATTCACATGGTAGGCCAACTTGAGGTTTCAACTCTGAGATCTTGTATGATGCAAATTTTCCTGTGGTGATCACATTCTCTTTCACAACCCAGAACCTTCTCACACCCCACCATGCACCCGTCCCACCCAAAAGAAAGGTGAAAACAAAAGATGAAAAATGGGTTTCTTTTTCTCTATGAATTGCCATATCTGTACTAGCTACCATGGTGTGGACATTGTGGCGTCGGTCAAGAATACAACCAGACTTAAAACCAAGGCTTCAAATACAGTAGATATTAGAGAAGAAGCTTACCTTGGAATTTAAGACCCCAAAAGATCTAAATAACTGACTTTCAAATTACTTGCATGTTTATTACATCAAAAAAGTTTGATGGTGCAAAAGGATGACCGTGTGTGTGAAGCCCTGCCATTTGGGCTTCTTCTTCTGCTTCTATCTAGAATTTCAAATGCAGGTGCGGCGTGAATCCATTTTTTCTCTAGCCCAAGTAAGAAATACCTACCAAAAGGCACATGAAAAGAAAACCTTTGAAAAGGAAAAAAAAATGTTTGTGCACTTGAGTTATTTTGTGGTTGGAGAAGTGAGAATGACATCAAAGTCACTCAAGGTCCACTCTGCCACTTCATCTTTGTTGCTAACAAAAATTTCAGTTCCCACGTCAAGTGATGACCATAGTCTTCTAGCCGGAGCAGTTCCTGGATCCTGCAATAGAAGAGCAACCAAAATCAGATACATGTGCAACATATGTACCAAGTACTCTCAGCCTACAAGATTCATCTCAAAAGTGACCTGATAAAAGTAGAGTCTACTGGAAAGGCCACCAACGTCGAGTTCCCAAGTCCTCGCATCACCAATCCAACCATCTCCTTGTTTAGTTGGATAGCCGTACTCGGCCCAAATTGGATGAGGTAGCAGCTGCACCAGTTCTTGTGCCTGAGGGTTGCTGTAAGGATCACAAGTGCTGTTTGGTTGTTCCAAGTGTTTGGCATTCCCTGGGGAACAATAATAGTGATAAGCCGAGTAAGGGAAGTGAGCAGTGTCATTCCTGTGAATTTTTACGTTATTCGGAGTAATATGGAACGGCGGGCAGTTGCTGAGAGCCTTTGGGCTGCACCAAGCAGGAGTTTCAGGGTTAATGATCATCTCGCTGTATCTGGTTACATCGGTGAGGACATCTCCGTCACAGGGATCACCGTTGTTCTTCCAGCAGCTGCCCATATCGATCAGGTAAAATTGGCTCTTAGGTCCACCCCCTTGCTTCACATCCAAAGTCAATTTGACCTTGAAATTAGGCGACTCTGGTACCTGGACGATGACTGAACCTGTGAGTTCCATGCTTGGGAATGATGAACATAGACCATAGGACGAGCGGAGCACTGAGGCACCCGTCACAATTAAAACATAGACTATTGCAAAATATAGTCGGGGTCCAAAACAACATGTATCTTAAATTTTTATTTTTCATACCACAATATGTCAACTTGATCCAATTTCACACTTTCTTCCACTTGAGTTTATAATTAATTTTCTTGCCAAACAAATGCAGAAAGATTCAACACGAAAACAATGAAACTTCGCTTACGCACTGCGCTTTATCTTATTTTTGGAAATATGCATACAAGGCAAGGGTGTTGGTTTCGTTTGAGTGAAAGTGTGGCATGCATGGGACCCTGATCACTTATGTCAACAAACGTATCCTATTTGCACCAAACAAACATTTGGTGTAGGGATACCCGCTTCCTTAAGTAAAATTATGAATTGGCTGGTGACCTACTCTGACACAATTGAACAAAAGGTCGGGTTAGAAGTTTCCACCCCACATAGTAGAGAGCACAGAACTGAGTGTTTGACCAGATTAATTTAAGAAAATATGAAGATGCAAGAACCAAACCATTCAGTCATAAGAACCAACAAAGAGAGTAACCACCATCCATGCGTTGCATGGAGATATATATATATATATATATATATATATATATATATATATATATATATATATATATATATATATTAACATGAAACTACTCAGGACACTGCTACCATAATGGCATCAGTAAGTGGTACCAGATATGGCCTTCCTTCAACTTTACTTAAATGGTCTTAGTTGACAACAGAGGAAAATCAAACTCACGAGATTCCTACAGCAAATTACACTTTTGCCACCAAGGCAAGCAAATATGACGTTTTAGATTAGACATAATAAAGAAACCCGAATATCAATGTGCGAGAAAATGCATATATTAGTATTATTATTATTATTATGAATAGAAAAGAGAAGATTATAGGCTGTGTGTATCGAAAAGAAAAGATAAAAAGAAGAAGTAAAGAGAAAGAAGAGAGTTTGGACGCACACTTTTGAGCATTCCTCTCGTGTCATAGTGGTAGCCTCCAGAAAATCCTTTTGTTGTATCTGCTCTCAGGTACAACATCAGCCATGGGTACAACTTCGATGTCTGGAGTTTATGACTAAAAACCCAACTCCCGTTTCCAACTTTCTTCTCCCAAACAACTTCATAATAAGAGATCCCAACACCAGCATTTGCCCCCAATTCATAAGTACCATTGAAACCTCCTCTCATTGTGGTACCATTATCATATAAACTAGTCTGTTGATGATACAATAGGGGTTGGTTCATACACCCTTCTCCAAAGCAAGGAAATCTCCCTGGCTTGAAAGGAGGCACTATCTTCCCGTTTTCAGGACACAAACCTGAATTGGTGTCGTAATTGCCATTTTTCAACATAATCATCCAAAATTGCCATGGTTTTGGGCTGTCTGTAACTTCACATAAAGAACCCAGATAAAGCTCCTTCTCTGCTGCATAAAGGTCTGGATCATTCAGAGCTTTTGGGCTCAAGCCTGGGAACGGCTGCCCCACCCCAAGTCTGTTAACTGTCTCGTTTACCTTGTGAATCAAAGAAAACCCTGTCCCTTCACAGCACGCATGTGAAAATGTCAGGAAAAGCCAAATGTAGCAATCCCTTCGCACATATAGCAAAATAGACTTAACCCGGTTGCTTAGACCACACAGAATCTTTCATCAAACAAGCAAAACTAAAATAATACATCAATGCAATCAACAAGGAATATTTTGTTTTATTGGATGAAGTAGGAATGGGAAGAGAGAAAACCCACTTTTATGAAGTTCGTGTTTTCTTCTGGGTTTGTGCTTACTTGAGAGATCAAAGCAATCAGCAGCTCTTGGGCTACCCATGGAAGGGGCCTCCTTGCCAACTTCATTGCAGAAGTTCCAACCTTCAAATGCCACTCTCAGCTCATCTCTTCTCATTCCTGGGTCTCCTACGGCTGAGATACTTTCTTTGATAATTGTAGAAGAAAAGCAGGACGGTAATAAACTAGCCATGAAAAAGAAGAGTGGGATTATATTCTTTTCCATGGCTGCGACTGCTAGACTCTCCACCGTTGCTCGAGAGAAAGAGAGAGAGGGCAGAGCAGGAATACACTTTCTTGGGGGGGAGACAAATATATAGAGATCGAGAAAAGGGGTCGAGCTTGCAATTTGATCCTCCGCCTGTCCCAATATGAGGCGGCCTGTCCCAATATGGCCTGCCCCAATATGAGATGTAGTGTGTGCATGTATGCACACACATATACATGTATTACAGCACAGATCTGGCACGCAGCAGCAGGCCCTTTTTTTTTTTTTTTTTTAATTGAGTTTCCTGTCATTTCTTTTCTAGCCCAATCTTATTACCATGCGTTTCTAGTAGAAATTGATTTACACATAAAGAGTACAATTTTATTTCTTTTGTTGAGATTAGGGGGGGTGCATGGCTCGGTTGGATTGTTTTGGAGATTGAATACCAAACTAAACCAACTAATCTCGATTTGAAAAAAAAAAAAATCGAACCGTGGTTGAACGGTTCAGTTTCTAAGGGTTGAGCGGATCGATTTGGACGTTTCATCGGTTTAGGTCAAACTCAATTTTGGACAAGTTTAGGCCCAAAAAATAATAACTTATACATGCTAATAAGCTTAAAAAATGAATTTTTTTTTTATCATAATTAATACAGTAACACTTAGTGACATGTAGGCAGTTAGTGAAAGATTTGTGTAGGATTTATCCCATTTTATATAAATGGTTAGATAACTAGGATGAGATAAATATATATATATATATATATATATATATATATATATATATATATATATATATATATATATGTGTGTGTGTGTGTGTGTTATATTATATACGGTTGGTTCGATTTATGTATTTTCAAAAAAATTCAAACTGAACGACCGAATCTGATGTACTGTTTGGGGAAGAAAAAAAATGATTGATTTTTAGATCAGTTTGAAAATAGACGAATTGGCTGGTTCGGTTTTTATGATTAGATCAGTTTCAAAGGTTTAAATGTTCACTCATAATTGTGACAGTAATTTTGCACATGAAGTATAGTATTTGTATATTAGTATAACTTTGAAAAACAAATTACAAATATTGTGACCACTACCCTCTCTAAAGTGACTATGAAATGACATTCCCTGCTGTCTAAAGTTTCAAAAGTCCATATGATGAACCAATCCATTTGATTCAACTGATCCAACTTAATCCCACTGCCAGCAGTACTTGACCTCTACGTGACCTCGGGGTTGGCTTCACACGTGGAAGATGAAACCAGGACAAGAGAGAAACAAATTAAAACAAGCCTAGTGTGTGGTTGATGGCCGATTTGTAGATTCATTATTGTGAAACAAGATTATTGTCTTGCATTAGCGTCTTCATGAGCTTTTGTCTTGTTTTTGGCCTTATTAGTATCGTCCTTGTATTCTTCTGCACCGTTAACCCTTTTTAGTGAGCGGTGGGTACTTTTTTGACAACTAAAAAATTAACGTTTATTGTGCTCCACGCTTCTCTTAAGCTTGTTGATTAAAATCTCTTTGATGCTTCCAAATGAAACTCTTTGTCAAAGGTGTTACAAGAGCTGGCCTAACTCTTGCATGTGTGCCTTTTTCCTTTTAGTGGCCGCAATGCTCGAAATGAATACCCAGACCCCCTTTCTGTGGATGGATGGATACCGTAGTGTACAGGCTGTTCCATTACTGAGGAGGGCGTAAATGATCAAAGGATAAGGGTATTGAAAGCAACCCATTTTCCTACTTTCTTACGAGTATTCAAGATACATCACCTCCAGCTGCATCAACCCATTTTTCTTACTTTCTTACAAGTTTTCAAGATGCATCACCTCCGGCTAGAGTTGTCAAAGGGCCGGGCTTGGGCCGGCCCAGCCCAAGCCCATCGGGCCTGCTGTGGGGCCGGGCCAGTGGGGCTGCCAACCGGGCCGGGCCGGGCCTGCCGAAGGCAAACCTAGGCCCAGTCCAGGCCCTGGCCCTAGGCCCAATAGCTAGGGCCGGGCTTGGGCCGGGCCCGGGCCCTTTTTTTTTTTTCTTCTTCTTGTTATTCAATTTTAAATTTCATCTCTAGGCAATATTCACAATTTAACGAACCTAATCTTTATCCTTTTATTTCATTATAAGTAATATACATATATATGTATATACATATTTATTTGTTAGCCATTATATTTTTTATTATATGTTAAACATTTTCATACTCTTCTTGGTGAGCTTTATTAATAAAATTTTAACACATAACAATTTATATAGAAAAATAATAAATGTATTCATAGGCCCTCCTCCTTTTATCCGGGCTTGGGACCGGCTGCTTGTAAACAAACAGGCGAAGTTACCTATTTTTTTATATATACGAAAAAATATATATCTTGCTTGTAAAAATTTATTTTATATATATGGAAAAAAAGTATATTTTGTGAAAAAATTTATTCTTAAAATTCTAACAATCAAAATAATAATGCATGTCTATCCAAAATATCAGCAATCAAAGATCAAGAAATCTGCAACGTCAACCAAAAGGATCAAAAGAGGAAAATAAAAACAAATTACCTAATCATCCAGAAGTACTTCAATATCCGAGTCACTGCTCTTCCTATCATCAATCGGTTTATCTTGCTCGCGGTATTTCGCATCAAGATAATCCTTCCAACATACACATAGCTCGAGCGACTCGGGGTTAAGACGACTCCTCCTGTCATCCAAAACCCTCCCGCTGGCTGAAAATGCCGACTCTGAAGCAACCGTGGAGGCTTGCACTGGCAGTACATCCCGTGCAATTTGGGATAAAGTTTTATACATGTTTTGATTTTGTTTCCAAAAATTTAACAAATTAAAATTAACCTGTTCTTGCCTTGATAAATCAGAATAATGATCAGTATTTGCATATACACCAATCTCATTAAAAGAGGAAAAAGTATACGAACCTGCCGAATTAGAAGTACCTTCACCTGGTAGTTGTCTTGCTACTAGATGTTCAAAGCCCTGAAGGTATGGCGCATAATACCTCTCAACAGTGGATGATGATGTAGCTCGCCCGCGCACGTCAGCAGAATTACGATAGACGTTGAACAAGTCCTCAAATCTCTTGCTCACTTTTGCTGTGAATGCGGTTGTCTCCTCTGCTGTGTAGCACATTAATTTCGATATCTCTTGTATCGAGGCGTTCACGCCATGCAACTTTAACCTAGGATCTAAACAAGTAGCCACAGTAAAAATAGCAGGCAGTTTACTCCAATATTTATTAAATTTTTGATCCATCACTTTTACTATTTCCTTAAAGGGTCCTATATATCTCCATTTTGTTAACATTGTAGCCATCTTCAGAATTTCTATTACAGCGAGAGGAGAGGTGGGATAGTACGTACCAGACAATAAATTGGTAGACGTGTAGAATACCTCCAAAAATTCAGCTAGGTATGTGGCCATCTGCCATTCCTCTTGAGTTGGCAAGCCGGCTGGGAACTGGGTTAGTAGAAAATGCGTATAGACTTCTCGGTATGCCAGAATGTGTAAAAGCATGTGGTATGTAGAGTTCCACCTGTGGACCACATCTGTAACTGCTCTCCTGCGAGGCATATTATATTGAACACACAACGTTTTAAATTGTTGTGTTCTCGGACTCGAGCTATTAACATACGCTGTCATACCCCTCATTTTGAGAAGAATATCTCCTGCAGCAGCTAAACCATCTTGAACAATTAAATTAATAATGTGACAAACACAGCGAACATGAAATAATTCACCATTAAGTACAGGTTGAAGCGTCTCCTTTAAAGCTGCAACAGCAACTTTATTATTAGAAGCATTATCAAAACTAACACTCATAATCTTATCCTTAATTTTAAATGTGGTGCATGCTTTTAATATAAGAATAGCAATGTTCATTCCATCGTGCGGATAAGGGAAGTGCTCGAAAGCGATGATTCTCTTGTGCATAACCCAATCTACATCAATCCAATGAGCGGTCACACAAGAATAACTAACAAAAGTATAAGGAGATTGCCAAATATCAGAAGTAAGACTAACTTTACCTTCAAATTTATCGAAATAATCGATAAGGCGTGCTTTAGCAGCATTGTACTGTCGGAGTGCATCGGATCTAGTTGTGTTTCTATGAACCTTTTTGTACAAAGGTTGAACGTATGTGTTCATATATCTAGAGTGCTTAGGATTATCGGCAAAAGAAAAGGCTTGTTCATCATGAATAACAAATTCAGCGAGACCGTCTCTTTGCTCTCGCTGATTATAAACAAATAACTTACCGTCAAAAGATAACTGCGTTTGGGTAGGTTCGACGTGGCCTTGTCGAGGTGCA
The DNA here is from genome assembly GCA_033070095.1 of Escallonia herrerae. Taxonomy (NCBI): domain Eukaryota; kingdom Viridiplantae; phylum Streptophyta; class Magnoliopsida; order Escalloniales; family Escalloniaceae; genus Escallonia; species Escallonia herrerae. The sequence continues at coordinate 87,509 of JAVXUP010000479.1, read as the reverse complement.
CATAGAGGGTAATGCCTGTTAAGATGTCCATTACCACTACCAGACGAAAATAATTTAGCGCAGTACTTACATCGAGCTTTTCGGATGCCGTCCACCATAACTACATCGAAATGATTCCAACACTCGGCTTTCTTTTTTTCCCCTTTTGGACTTCTGGCTCATTACCGGAGGCATTGCTCGGCCCTTCTTCATCATGACCAGGCATAGGGTTGAGATTATGCCACGGAGTAGTAGCTTCGCCAACCGAGCTGCGTCCTTGACTATAATGCGGGGGGTCTTCATCAGGCGTGTATTCAAAATGTGGAATGTTTTGATTGAACTCCCAATTGGCTTGGGTATCTATCATACAGCCTGTACTCATTCGTCCAGGAACGAATGGTTGTGTTGGTGCTTGGATTGGTGTTTGTGATGGCCGTGGCGCTGGCGCTTGTGCTGGTGGTGGTGCTTGCGATGATGATGATGTTTTTCGTGATGACGATGCACGCCTCATTTTCTTCAATAATCCAGCCATATTTCGAGCTAAACTTTGTAAGAGTAACTAAATACACAAGTATAAGAGTAGTAATAAGAAATAACAATTAAAAGAATGAACGAGTAACAAATATTAGAGAGTTAGTAATTAAAAAGAATTTAGCAAGACTAGTAATTAATAAACAAGAGTACTAATTAGTAAATACTAGTAGTAATTAGCAAGAGTAGTAATTGGAGAGGAAAATAGTAGCAAAGCTTGTAGAAATATAGAATGTTTAGGTAAGAGAGAGTAAGAAGATTGGTGTGAAAAATTAGAGAGAAATTGTGTGAATTTATAGATTTTAGAAACTTCACAAAAGACCAAAATATCCCTACAAACTATCCGTTTATAGTTGTTGGGGAGGGTAAGAGTGTAAAGGAGTTGAAAAATATAGGTTAGACTAAAATACCCCCCAAACTAGCCGTTATATTGCTGTTGGGGGGGTAAAAGTGGAATTTTGGAAAAGGGGTGGAAGAAAGGGGGGGAAAAACAAAAAAATTCAAACAAGTGGGGCCGCAGACCGGGCCAGACCCGGGCCGCAGACCGGGCCATACCCGGGCCGACTTCGGGCCGGGCCAAACCCGTTTTCGGGCCGGGCTTTTTCGCAGCAAATGAAGGCCTGGTCCAGGCCCAGGCCTCAAGCCCGCTGTGTTGGGGCCGCTACTGTTCATGGACGGGGCCGGGCCAGCCCGGGCCAGAACCGGGCCTGGTCGGGCCAGCCCGCGGGCCGCCCGGCCCGTTTGACAACTCTACCTCCAGCTGCATCCCATTTCATTAAGACACCTAATGGCTAACTAGCTAGCTATATGTCAAGCGTGGAATCTCCATCCACCCTAGTTGCTTACTAGTTCATTGGGATTTTTCTCCACTCTAGTACACAGTAAGTGTGAGATCTCTTAAATACATATTAGCTAGCAGTTTTGAAGGAGACATCGCCTTATAGTAATTAAGGCTGTGGACCAGGTCATGTCAAATGGGATCAAAACGGTACGTGGGTCCTAAACATGTGCGAGAGCGTGGCCCTGGAGGAGGTACATGTTCGACGTGTGATATAAGCTTAAATTGGATTTTCTCTCATATTGGAAGTGAGAGAGAAAACAATTATCCCTTAGCAGAACTCCTAAATTCTTTAATTAGATATTTTGAAAAGAGTAACGTCCTCTGCAAGAGCCATGAACCGGGGGTCATGACTTAGGAACCGTCAGAATGAACGGGACAACATACAACTCAACTCAATGCAATACAATAGATATATACTTTATCATCTCTAATTCGCAGTTGTAACCAAGTGAAGTGGATGTCAACTAATACATGAATTCACTCGCTTAACCACCCCCCATATGTGGCTGACGAAAAATGTATGCACTCATTAATTACTTATAATGAGCCAGGGACAAAAGAACAAATCAATGGTCAAAACTCTACATAAAAGTAGCGACACAACAGAAGACGGAACCAACGTCAAGAAGACCTTTAATTTTAGCAAGAGCGGTGAAATTGTTAGGGTGGCTCTGAGGAGATTTTCCGCGAATATAATTGTACCCTTGCTTGCTTGCTTCCTTCGGTAATTCTTTCATTATTACTGACTTACTTGTTTTGTATTTTTAAATTTTTTTTTTTTGTTTTTAGGAATATGCTTTTGCTTTTACTTGTTTAGCAAAGGGCCTACTTTTAGAATGATCATCACTCTGCCTCTTAACTGTAGTGTGTAAACTGAAATACGGGCTGGGCTCTCCATTTCTCGGTTCACCTTCATATACTGTTGAACTAATCAGTAAATGAAACATAGCGAGCACGTCCAAACCTACAATAATAAGAGAGGGAGAAATGGAGCAACTGAAACCTTTCTTTTCTTCAGTGATATGATTACGTGCTAGCCCAATTTAACAGAACTAATCAACTTTAATTACATCTGCAAATGTACAGAGTTACTGTACACGTAAATACAATTTGTATTTCCTATTTCCTGAAGAAGCTACCCAACTACCCTGTAGGACTGCTCTCTCCTACTACAGACTGCTAAAGTATTTGTTGCTACAAGTGATCCTCCAAGAGATAAGGCAGCGTTATCTTCCCAGAGTTATTGCGATCGAGCTTGTTGAACTGATTGCATATCTGCATTACATCTTTCTCTCCAATCTTCCCCATCTCTTTAAGCTTGTAGATAACGTACTCCGATTTACTGTCAATACGAGGGAAACGAAAATATGACAGTTATAATAATATGCTTAGGTTGTGATGGAAGTAGCATATGTCTGTATAACCCAGCAGCGTAATGAAGACGATTAAGATGCACAAGCTTGCAGAATAGAATCTTTGGTGAGTAGGGATATCAGGTGCGTTTTAAAGTGCTACCATCCTAGCTTAATATCACATCAAAGAGAGTTAGCAAAATGGAACACATCATTTACCAATGTTTCAATACACCCCCAGGCAGAGACACCCTCTTCTTTACCTGCTTACTAGTTCTTAAGGAAGCTGATAAATTATTCGATGTATTTGGAATCACATACCGGTACCAGATAGAGGATGACACATGCCATAATTTTCTAGACTTCTACAACTAGTTTCCTTCAATATAATGGAGAAATAGTTTACAAAACAAAGAGTCACCAATTGCATCCTTGTTAGGAACAAATTAGTTTGTTTGACATTTGTTCTTTAGTACCAACAAAATATTTGAAAAACTGCAACGGTTGGGCAGGAACTTACCATGGCCAATAGGCAAGCCATAGTTGAAAGATAAGGGTTTGCAGTGCAGAGGTGAATATTTACGTATACTTTCTAGTTAGCACTTCGCATGTGCTACTCTCAGCCTTGGGTACAAATAGATAATAACAAGGAAAAAAAGGGATCGATTATACCTCTTTGCAGGTATTGCGGTCCAACTTAACAACAGCATATTAAGATACTAGACTTGGAAGACTTTCAGCACAGAAGTGCACTGGATTAATCACGAGCTTGCTCAGCATGGTTCCGCTAACCTAGTTAGGCAGGTTAGGCACTTGTGATTCAGGAACGGATTGCCAATCTTAACTTCGGTATGCAACTACGGCTGTAAACGAACTGAGATCTTGACTTGCTTGGCCGTGCTTGGGCTCAAACTTGTTCAGGTTGTGGGTGTCTTGGGCTCAGTTCACGTTCGTGGCGAGCTCGATGTCCTTGATCAAGCTCGTGCTCGAGTCTACCCAAAGGCAATGAGCTCAGATCGTGTTCGTAGTTGAGCTCCGCTCACTTAATGCCACCAAATCCTTCATCACTCCGAAAGTTTTTGCTAAATCCTAACGGGTTTGAGGCCAGGCGAGCTTTTAACTGAGTCGAAAAATGAGCTTCTTCGCGACAAAACTCTAGTCATTTGTAGCTACATATGCATGTTCCGAAAAATAGTGCCCAGAGTATATATATGATGCTTTGCAACTTATAGCCAAGAGGAAGGGATATTAAAGTTTGTGCATTAAGCAGTAGACTTGGCAGCTCATTCAACTCACATCTACGATAAGAATCAGGACACACAACTCAAAATGTAAATATACACCAAGACCAAGAAATAAGCTTACCAACATAACGTTCAAATCAGCATGCTAAGGAGAAAAACTAACACAATGGACAATGAGCACTTCTCCACCATCCAGCATATCAATTCAAACACGACCATCACATTACACTATACGTATTACATATCACAAGGTTTGCAGCATTAAATTTGAATAGAAGCCTCAATATAAATACAAATTCATGTCTAGGTAACCTTAGCACAAGCAATTCAAGAACTAAATTAATCTTCGTACTGAGAAAAGAAGGTTATTTTGTGGATGGCAGAGTTTCACAAACAAACACACGCAGAAGCACACAATCCCATGCTCAATTCAGTCAGAAATTCAAAAATTATGAGCAACAAGTTCTTACTCTTAGAACAGGACAGTGAAATTCTCACCTAATGAAACCGTTGTTGTTGATGTCCGCAGCGAGCAAGTCCTCGACAGTTATATCACGATGCAGCACCCACTTGGTAACTCTCCTATGCCTCTTGTCAATCCTTGCCTCCGCCAAATAAAGAAATGCCCGCGCCACCGCCAACGTCGATAACAAAAGCCAAATAGACGCAAACAACCTGCCAGCAGTAGTCTTAAATGCCCTATCCCCGTACCCAACTGTAGTAACAGACATAACCGACAAGTAAAGCGAATCAATCCAGTCCAAGCGCTCCACAAAATACAACACCAGCGCCCCAATTCCAATACACAAGAAAACCACCCCAAGAACCAAGCCTACCTTCAATCTGATCCTCATCCTCCCCTTGACCACATCCACAATGAAGTTCCTGGCAGAAAATGAAAACCCCCCTTTGTGCTTTTCGGGTTTCTGAGGGTCAACGCGAGTGCCAGTCAAGATCATGCTCTCCTGCAAATCAAGGACGTAATTGACGACCCCGGAGAGCAAGATGTGGATGAAGCCGAAGCCGACAAGTACAAAGAAGCAATCGAAGAGCTTGGCTTGAGGGGAGAGAGGGGCAATGTCGCCGTAGCCGATGGTGCACATAGTGACGATGCAGAAGTAGAGGGCGTCGACGATGGGGTGAGTCTCGGCGCCGGAGAAGTGGTCGCGGTTGGAAGAGTAGATGAGGATGCCGAAGGAGAGGTAGAGTAGGAGTAAGAGGGCGGCCTGCCTGAGGAGGGAGGCGCCAGGGTCGGAGGTGGGCTTGGGGAGATTGTGGGGTTTGAGGAGGTCTCGCATGGCTGCCATGGCCGGGGCGGTCTTGCAGCGGTGGATCTTGCTGTTGTGGGCATGTGGAGATCCACCTGGCTGGGATGCGGAGGATTCAGAGGCATGGGCGCAAGAGGAAGAGGAAGAAGGGTTTTGGACGTGCTGGTGGAAGAGAAATGGGGGGTTGAGAAGAGTGTGGGTAAGAGAGCAATCGTGGTGGAGGAGGGATTGGAGTTGGGGTGGTGTTTGGGACGTGAGGAATGATTCTTCTTCCATGACCATGACCATGACCATGGATGTACTGTAGTGGGTGTGGGACTATTATTTACTTCATAATAATGATGATATAACTAGTAAGAATATATATATATATAAAAACCGAAAAGGAACACCGGAGCTGGGGTTCCACCTGCTTCGACGCAAACGCAGACAGAAGTGAATTGGTGGTTATGGTGCCGCCGGTGGTGGCGACTCAGCAACCTTCTTCACCTGTCACAATTATTGAGAGGGAGTTTTGTTTTTTTTTTTTTTTCGGTAGGAGGGACCCAAAAACATTAATTAATTGATTGGGGCGCTGCATTTGCAATTACACGTTGGGCGGTAAATAAGTTTTTTGTGCGGCAGAGAAATAGCCTTCCATATATTCCTTCGGATCATATTTTTACCGTCACACAAAAATTATCACTTCTAAAATTAAAAAAATATTTTATAATTTTTACTTATTTATTCTATTTGTGTTTTTTTATTCTATGTCTTTCCGTCTACTTTTAACTTTTTATCAATTTATTTTCACTCCGGCATCTCAAGTGATGTATCCAGGAATTGTCTTTACAAAACAAAAAAAAAAGTGATGGGATTTTTCTTTCTCACCATTCAAATTTGTGGCAACCCATTGGCTTTAACTTTGTAAAACCTCCATGAAGAACTTCCCTTTATATGTTTGGTTTGGAGTATGTAGGGATGGCAATGGGGCGGGTCATATGCGAGTTTCTTAAGATCCGCAGCCCCCCCCCCCCCCCCCCGCCACGCCAAACACGTGACTCCACCCCGCCCCGCCATCGGGTTTGGAGATGATAATACCATCCCCGCCCCGACAGGCTTTCAGGTAACCCGACCCCGACCCGGACCCGTTCCAATTTGCACTGCCATTACAGAATTACAATATCGCCGTCATCACTTTCGCCCTTCGTCTCCTCCGGCTCCGCTACTGTCGCCATCGTCACACTCCAAAATCATTAACTACCCTAATCTACATAATCATAACTTCGACCAATTTCTAATATTTTAAAACTATTTTTTATGGAAGAAATGGAATTTGACGCCTGCGTATGAAGGATCTGTGTTCGCAAGATCTTTGGTGGACACAAGATAGATGGATGTAAGATTAGCTGCGGTTTGTCCACTCGTACTGGAGTGCGGCAATGAATCCTTGAGTAAATTGAACACAGTAATGGGGAAAAAGAAAAGAGATCAGGGTAGCCAAGGACAATGATGTGGTGCGACAGCTTATGGAGAAGAAGAGAAAATGGGCAGAATGATGAAAGGTTAGGGTTCAGTTAATATATAAGAAGAGATGAATGGTGGAGATTAAATCTTGAATAGAATTTCAAGTGAGCGAGTCGGGTCGGGTCACGGGGCATACACACTTATAACCACACCCACCCCGTATCCCCAGCGGGTTAGGAAAACAAAAACCAAACCCGCCCCATGACCTTGTTATATGTAAAAATATCCGCTCCTATAGGACCGGGGCGGGGCGGATATCCGCCGGGTACGGGTCCAATTGTCATCCTTAAGTATGTTGCTAGCTGTTGATATCTATACGCGTATATGTGTTTATATCTATATCTATCTATATATATATATATATATATATAAAAAAACTGAAGTTTTCGCTTAGAATTGTAACATGTAAGCTTTTTAGAGCTTTCATGTTTATGACACATCAGCTTTTTGGAGTCTTCTCTTTGTGCCAAATCAGCTGCAACTTTCATCTTAAGAGTCCCAAGTTCCCTTGGACTCATCTATTAACAACTAAGAAATTAAATTAATAGGAGAAATAGAACTCTTTTATGTGTAACTCTAATTTAGTCTCCTAATCAATGACAAATATCTCGTAAATCAATCTTTATCGACTACAAAAACATGGTCTACCTTTTTTTTCTCCTGATCGGATGAGACGTCAAACTAGGCAGACTACCATGCAAGGTGAGACTCGAGTACTGCATTGCTCGAGCTTGCTAAACTGGATTTCAACATGGTACAGGTCACTCACGAAGTGCTTGGAGGGTTGGTGCATATTGGGTTAGGAAACCCGGTGGAGAACATTTGCTGCCAGGTGATTCAGGATTTGCTGGAGCTAGAAGCAGCAGTTTGCCTGTGCACCGCCATAAGTCTCAAACTACTGAACCTCAACATTTTCATCCCACTTGCACTTCAAGTCCTGGTAACTCGTGGGCTGACACCTCCACCTGGTTTTGTCTGTCCTCCCCTCTGAGTGATCCAATGCATTTGAAGTACGTACGTAATAGTAATTATGTTTGCTTTTTGGTGCATGCATGTGGTGTTTGGTTAATTCTAAGTTTGCTTTTGGTTAGTCTTTTTCTTCTTTCTTGGTAGAAGATCTAAAACATATGTCACGGTACTCACAAATTCGATATTATAGGGTCTATAGCTTTGTATAACTTTCGAGAAATTAACACGCGCGCATCCCGCTGATGGTATCTAATGACAAACCTTTAGTTAGCGAGTAACCATAAATGTTTACAAGACATTCGGTTATTTTTCTGTAGCCTTTGATTGGTTGAGTCTTCTGATCAGTTTTTGATTGGTAATCTTTGTTGAAAGGGCTTATGCTCAAACCATGAAAAATATCTGGCCCTGCTACTGATTCACTAAACTGACTGTCGTCAAATAGATTGCTATTCAACATGCTGGAAGAGCAAGCTTTGCTAGGGACATGTTAGTGGAGAACCTTTTTTGGACAGTGGGAGGTAACTTCGTGCCTCAGTTCCAATGTACTAGGAGGATTACCATGAAGAGCTTGAATTGTTTACCAATGCCGCTGAGAGGTTTGTAAAGCGATAAGGGTTGTGGTAAAATGGAAATATAGTTTAAACCCAAAACCGTTTCTTAATCATCTTTTCTGCTTTCATATGGGAATTCAGTGCAGTGGATCAACTCCTGGACTACATACAGATTTGTTTCTTGTGTCTTTTAAATTCCATCAATGAGACGGCATATGATGTTCTTAAAGAACAAAGCTCCTAAATTATTTCATACCTCAAAAATGCTATACACTCTGATTTCTGATTTCTTCCTATCTTCCATTCCTCAATCATTTTTGCTATGGAATTCCTTTTGAGTTCTGTAATCAGTGTACAATATTTTCAGTGGGCGGAGTTGTGTAAAACCTACTTGTTGGAAGCAAAGTGGTACCACAATGGACATACACCAACATTTGAGGAATACATGAAGCACGCATGGATTTCAGTCGGAGGTCCCTTAACGTTACTGCATCATATTTTTCAGTCACAAAAACAACCACGAAGGAGGCATTGGAATGCCTAGAGAAACATCCAGATATTAAATCGATGGTCATCAATGATCATATGACTTTCAAATGATTTGGTGTGATCACAGGTAAGCAAGCCAATTCTGTACACCTTACACAACACTTTGCTTTGATCCATGTGTGCTACGGTAGAGAAAGGATCAAGTGAAAATGAATTCTATTGAGTAGTAGTGGAGGGATAGTGTCGAGTTTTTTTACTGTTGCTTAACTGATTGGAGGGAGAACGGACGGGATGTATTTGAGCTTTAAATGAAATAAAGGACATTTTACCTAAAATAAATAAATAAATAAAGGGAATAGTGATGTTAAGACCACTTGAACACACTCTTTATCTCCTAAGGCTTCAAATAAAGCGTTGTTGGCAGTATGATGAGCGAATTTCAAGTAAGGAAGAGCTCAGTCAGCCTGAAGAAATAGCTCAAATGGAATTTGTGAATATGAGAAGAGGTCTTGCGTTGCATCAAGCTGTGCACTAATGACCTTCACGGAAAGGTTCACTTTGAGTTTTGGGAGGCTTAAATGGTGCTTCAAACCATATCAAACAAGTTTGGGAGAAGGGTGTTTGTGCACCTTTTTTTTCTTCAGGTTGGTGATAATAATAAACTTTTACTACGCACCTTTTTTTTTTTTCTTTAGGTTAGTGATTCTAAGATATTTTTGCAGTGGATTCTATTTCTACTCTCTTATATCCTTTTTCATTCGTGTCTCTTGCAATTTATTTTAGCGATATTGCTAGCCTCCTAGCAACGAATAAGGATGCAAAATGGCATATTAGGAACCAAAGCATCCTCCACCATGTTATCACGTGCTACCTGGTTAAATGCTCATGAAGGCCAAGAAGACACCAAAGTTCGAGATAGTTTTGGGGATACTTTTCAGAAAATTATTGTCAACTAAAGGAAAAGTTATGTAAGTGTTTGTAAATGATATGCAGAAAGTACTATTTTTCCTGATCAACTTATTTGTAGTAAACCAACAAATGCTTCTTAAAGCGTCTGCGAATAAAATATAGAGTGTGATACCATAAAAGGTGTGAATGTCGTCTTGCCTCACAGGGTATTTCATTGTCAACGTGACTTACTAAACTTTGGCTTCTAGATTATAAGAATTATGAGGCTATAATTTGCAATATGCACCACTCTAGGTATCTATCACTAAAAGTGTGTATGTTAAGAATTTTGGAGTTGGCAACAAAAAGTGTCCGATCCAAAAGACGTGCTCAACTTTAAACTACCTTTCAGCGACGTGTTTAAGCTTAAATTACCTTTCTACCAGGTATTAGTGATTCAGGTCAACAATTATATGAATTTTTATAATTTTTTTGTGTTATTGGCTTCTCGGCCTTTGTTTTTTATAAGTTTCATATTTTATTTAAATTCAACATTCCAAAATTGTTAGTTGTAACACCTTTTACTACGCATTGTAGGTGTAAAGTAATATTAGAATATTCTAGACACATGTATGAATAGAAGTGAATATGCATTCAAATGAGATGGTAAACTGAGGGCTTAAATGATTTTATCAAATGATTGCAACATTTGAAAAGTAAACTTATTGACACAATGATCCAACATTCTACCTTCAGTCTATAATATCAACTATGATCCGGCTAATTCTTGAAAGAACATAATGTAAGCTATGTTACTAACATAATCAAGTTTCTCAAATCTCTAGGGACTATCTATCTATCTATTGTACTCGGTGATTCATTGTATCATTAACTATTAATTTATTGCTATAAAATTTATCACAGTGTTTGTCATATATTTCACTCTAGAATAATGGAAGAAGGCTTAAAAACTGCAAGAGACTTAAAAATAGAGTAGCATTTGCTCTATTGGGATTGTTATAAGTAATTTTTGGAGAAAATCTCATGTTTTAGTAAGCTTTCGTTTGAGTTTGTGGTCTCATGCACAAACCTTTTAAGCGTTACACTTGATTTAGAAACAATTTTATCTCAAAATAAATTACAAGAGGTAATTGAATTTGATAGGCAAACATGTAATTCCGATTAGAATAAGTTTGGAGAATAAAAAGAACTATAACGTAAAAGAGATCTAAGACAAATCTTATCCCCATTTAAAAAATTATAACTTTTAATGCTAGCAAAAAAAAACGAGGTAGATGTGGCATCGGTTCAATTGATGTTGCACATAAGAATGATATTAAATTTTGGTAATTGTGGTGGTTGTGGTAAGACGTGGTGGTGGTTAACGGTGACAGTGTTATATGTACATGCAAGTGGGGATACAGCAGAAGTCGTGGCGGTGATAGGATTGACGGCTACTTAAAGATGGTAGCAGTTGGTTGGTGCCAATTATCAAAAAGTTCTCTTTGGTCAAGAGGTCGCTTTTGAGGTTTGAGCAATTTCTTAATGGTATGAACTGATATAAAAAGCACATGCAATTCCTTACTTCTCATGAGATAATATATGTGGTGTTACTATAGCATATATGTGGATTTGCCAATGTTTTAAAAAATGAAAGAGAAAAAGTGAAACTAAATCTACACATTTTTTTTATAAGCTTACGCCCTTTCATCACTAAAAGAGGCAATTAGGTCTGTCACAATATAAAAATATGCAAACATTCTTTATTAGATTATGGTACACAAAACAATTAACAAAGATAAAACGACTCAATAATAGCATTAATGTATCATACATCTTTTCCCTTAGTAGTAATTTTAGATGATAAAATGATCAATAATCAAAGTTTAGGCTTAAAGATTCTCTGTTTTGTTATTGTTCGTATATATTAGCTATGGACTAATATATTGGGAAAAGTTAGATACTTAAATAATGTTAACTGTTACGCTTAAGATGTATAATGAATCAGCTCATTTGCCTTTGAAATTAATTATCTTTCTTTGCCTTTTGGTATTTTAAACTAAATAGGCTATATTAAAACCAAATTTGACACAAACTATATTGCACTGCGTCCCGTGCAAATGCACGGACACATTAACTAATATATATAAATGCAAGTAATCTGGAGCATCCAACATTCTTTGAAGGAGCAAATGATATGAATATCCCAGCAAAGTTTTAGTTGAACAAGACCATTAGCACTTCCTCTGTGCTGGAGCCTGGAGATGGGACTCACTGCTTGGATCACATGGTCCTTCCATACGTTTCCAAACGTATGAGATCCATGCAAATGAAATGTGATGCGTAAATTTTCCCCGCATTTCAGGCTTCATGATGCAATCTCAAGCAAACCGCCTGTACATCCATAGACAGTACAACTTATCAAGTTACCGTAAACGTGTAAGCTACAGCAAGCTATCGCATGGAAATGATATAAAATTAAAGCAAGAGCGTGTTGCAAGTAGAAGTACTTAATTTATTGTACTGGGGGCTGGGCGTCCCTTCGATACCAAACGGGTAATTAGACTTCCAAGTAAAGCAGCTTAAATTCAGGGAACCTACCACCTTATATAATTGTAGAATAAAGGCTTAAGAGACCAGCGTACGTGTGCTTATTTACCTTGAGGAATTGGTAATGCTAGCTTGTAGTGTGGCCAAGTTTCTTGTCAATGGATTTCTCTGTGACCAGATCAAGTGGGGGGCTGATTCCACCTTCTGAACCGACTCCCTCTGAGGTTCTTGATTTATCAGTCATTGATAGATTACCTGTCCTGAGATGCAATGCCAGGACACTACATGTCTTCAGGTATGGACCGAGCGCAGCACCACTCATACGCGATGCCTTGTCAAAGGCGTTGGTAGCCTACTATCCCCTCGCAGGGCGACTCAAAGAATCAAACCAACACGAGCTTCAGATTGAATGTTCCGGAGAAGGTGTTTGGTTTGTGGAGGCATGTGCTAACTGTGCCCTTGACACTGTCAATCACTTTGACAGCGTAATGTCGATCCCATTTGACAAGCTTCTGCCTCAACATCCTCTAGAAGATGAAGGCTTAGACCCGCTGGTACTAATGCAGGTACAACAAAATTGTGTATCCATTTTGCGTTTGAGTTCATCCATAGCATTGTAATACGAACAGGAGCCAGCTGCCTGATCGAACACATGTAAACTTAAACTTGGTATCTGAGGTTAGTTCCGGTCAAGAGTTCGCACGCAGGAACAGCCTTTCCAAAAATGAGGAGGCTATGGTAACCGGGTAAGGTTGCGTACACACTTAATAACCCTCCCAGCTCCAGACCCGCCAAGGGTTCGACACACGCAGAATCAACTTTAATTTGTGCACCGGACCATGGTCTTCAGAGGCTATGTCCCTTCCAAGTCACCTACATGCATGACTTGGTCTATGCCATGTAAAGCGTCTAATCCATGGAACATGACTTTTCACATATGGTATATGTAATTGCATTTCAGGTGACCAGGTTTACCTGTGATGGATACGTAATGGGCCTCACATTCTGCCATAGCATATGTGATGGTCTGGGGGCAGCACAATTCTTGAATGCGGTTGGGGAGCTGGCAAGGGGTCTCGAGCATCTCAGCGTTGTGCCATTGTGGCATAGGGATTTTCTTCCGCCTCTACCTCCACCTCCACCTCCGCTAAGAGAAGCATGTTCCAATTCATTGCCAAACCTACCACCAGGTCCACCACCCATGCCCGATTACCAGCTGGAGCAGACCAATATGGACATTCCACTGGATCAGATCAACCAGCTCAAGCAAAAAATTCAAGAGTCTACCGGCCAAACCTGCTCTTCCTTCGAAATTGTAGCTGCCACTCTATGGAGCCGTCGAACGCGGGCAATTAACTTGGGAAAAGACACAGAAGTAAAGCTCATCTTTTTCGCAAATTGCCGTCAGCTCTTGCCCTCGACTTTGCCAAAAGGTTTCTACGGCAACTGCTTTTTCCCAGTGACCATCACAGCTTCAAGTCAGGAGCTCACGGGGTCATCAATTGCTGATGTGGTCAAACTGGTCCAAGAGGCCAAGGGTAGGCTGCCAAATGAGTTTGCCAAATGGACGAAAGGAGATCTTCTGAAAGAAAGAATTGATCCATTTGCGCCACCTCTTATATACACCACATTGTTCATCTCAGAATGGGGGAAACTTGGTTTTAACCAGGTTGATTACGGGCATGGACCACGAGTTCATGTTGTCCCAATGCAAGGCTCCAGCATCATACCGGTTGGCATTGTGGGCAGTTTGCCACTGCCAAAGAAAGGCATCCGTTTGATGACATGGTGCGTCAAGAAGGCCCATCAACGACTCTTTCTTGATGAGATGACAAAACTCCGGTAGATTTCAACTGGTTGATTGAAGGGTTAATGAGTGAATAAAACTAGAAAGGTAATTCTGTAAGCTGTTGTTAATTTGCAATCTATTTCACAAATGTAAAATCAAGTATGGTTGTCGTTTGCGTGGGGGTGTGGGGTAGGGGTAAGGGGGGGGGGGGGGGGGGGTTTGGAAGTTGTCCTTGTAAGGTTGACGGATTTACAAATCGGAAGAATTGTGTGTCCCAAACATGTAAACCGAGATATATTGAAGCGTCCGATTCTAGAACTACATAACACTGACGTCCTTATCATCGCGTTACATCAAACATTTACTTATTCTTAGTTAGCTATGATTATTGGGATGAGAGAAACCATAAATTTTTCCGAGTAGTGCTCAATGATCATAGTTGGTCTTGCCAAAAAAAGAAACTAATTGTCTTGCGTGGAAAAATTACATGCGAGTTGAAAACTATGTCTCACTCAGTTGTTGCTATGATTTTTGTGGTTTTAAGCCGTGTGATAGTATAGAGCTTTTGCTCCTCTTTTTCATCAACAACTAGCCCAGTAACCCGAGTCAAGCTCGAGTCAGTTTATGAAATATCGTTTATTATAAGGTTCTAAGAAGTATCTTATGTGTTTCACATATTGTAAAATAAAAAAAGACATTAACATTATAAAAAAACTGATTTGCCTATTAAGAATAACCTTAGTACCTAGTTTAATCACGACCACCTTAAGTAAAATATCAAAAATTTAACTCACTTGCATTATTCCTAACTTTTGAGTATTAAATAACATTGTTTGTTTGATTATGATCCATGCAGTTATTATGAGATGTTTGTATCTACATGTGTGTTTATCCGTATTTTTTTTTATATTGTAAGCTGATAGATAAATAATAAATAACGACATAATGGAGCCGCTAGATACTTACCTTCTTAACCTTTTGTTTTAAATTGTCAGGTAAGTATTTCAAATGAATATTACCTTAGCATTATGAGTAGTAGAATATCATGCTGGTGCTATATAGAGTTAAATAGCAGATATACTTATTATTATAACTAGCTAAGAGACTCGTACAATGCACGAGACGCTCTCTAATTTTCTCAAAATGTTGTTTAACAGGAAGTTTACAAATGTTCTTGCTTAAATTGCAAGCAAGAAAATAATTGAGCATAAGATCACAACTTATTGAAAGTATTTCCACAGTTTTTTGCAACCAATGTAGAATGTGTGATTTAAAGCATAAGTCGTTTTTAGTTACAAATAAGAAGTAGACATAATAATAAAAAGATTGCTAAGAAAATTTAAAAAGCTTTCTCATAAGCAATAATGTTGATGTTTCGTCATAAAATGTGGACAATAATTCCGCTTTAATCTTTAATTACAAATTTTAAAACATTAAGTTCATTGATTGGAGAACCATAATTCTAATTGCTTGTACCAATCTTGTTTCCAAAAATAATATTTATGAATGAACACAATGATCAACATTTTCTGACTTTTTAAAAAATTTCTGTCTTCGATCACTTTGTGATTTTATTAACAGAATATAGTTTTAGTGTTTTTTTAGATGAATATATGAAACTCAACCTTCCTATGAGCATAACTTAATTACGTGACCTTAGATTGTTCTTCATCATGAGAAATACTTTGTACCTATGTTTGCCTGGCACAATGAAAAGGAAAATCAATTATTGAAAGTGCGTGTGGTCTATAGGTGTCAAAATTTGTGAAGTTTACTATCATCGCCTAATGGAAAGTACCACGGCATAAATTATTAGAATCATGACACCTGCAGTTACAAATCGATAACCACGAAGACAACCTCTTGACTAAAGAAACCTTCAGGTTTCAGTATCCGGTTCGATATCATGATTAAAGGAAGGAAGTCATTCTATAAAAATAGAATTCACGAACTCTCAAGTCGATTAAAGGGACAAAACCTGAAGATATTATGTCATTTTTTTTTAGGTGCATCACATAGTCCAATGTAATTTTACTACTACAATTCTCCAAACACTTTAATGCCACAACCGTAGCAGTTGTTGTTACAGGTACTACAACCATAAAAAAATACACAGCAATACCAAGCCATTTCTTGTCACTAAATGATAAATATTATCGAAAAATCTTACAACCAGCACAAAGAGAAACCACCTTTCTAAAGTTTTTTAATCTGAGCTACCAAGCTTCTTTCTTCAGGTGGCGTAAACTTTTACTTACCATTAAGGCATCAATCTTGGAACAAAGAGAATGGCAAGGGCAATAGGTTATTCCATCACTTTTACACTTTAATTGGACCCAGACCAGAGTCTAAGTTGAATGGGGATTCTGTTTATCTTTTTATTTTTAGTAATATGCCCTTATATTTCTTTATTATTGGTTTAGATGTTCTTTTCTTATTTCCTTTTCTCAGTTAGTTGATCATGTTTGCATTATCTAAAAATTTATTATTCATGAAGTTCTTGAAGTTTACATCAAAACTAAATAAATAAACAAGCACTAACAACTACCAACCAGACAACTCAACTGCCATAATTACCAATGTCATACGCATCATTGCTACAATATTTACGGTCGCCATAGACCACCACCTATATCTACCACTTATATCTTGCTAGTACCCTCGTCATAACTACCGCTAATCCCAAAACATGCCCCTACAGTTTTTGTCGTGCTTTTAGCTGTCAACTAAGGGTAATATAGTTTTTATCTCTTGTTTACCTCTTCATTTTTCCACCGTCTAAATTCATTGTCAAACTTGTAAGCAACTTATTCTATAATCATTTCAATTTTCTTTTGTGATCAAGCTTTAGAGATGATTGGTTCATACCATGTGTAATATGACTTTTAAAAGGTTGGTGCAGAATAGTGGACTAACGATAAAATTTGGGACATATAAATAAGATTCCTTAAAATTTTTACCTTTGAGAACTTCAAAGAGCAGATATTGCTCAACTTTAATTTGTCTTAGAGTTTCAAGGTCCTCTTTTATATGTCCCAAAAAATATATGAAGATCATGCAACAAAAATATATCTAAATAATTTACCAAGTTGGTTCAAAGTGAAACTAAGTACATTTATTGAAAAAACAAAATGTTATATGTCATTAAATTGTACTTATTTATCATTAAATTGGGCCATTTATCAACTCTACTGGACAAACCTCCGGGTAATGCTATCAAAGGATCAATAAAATTTCTTTATTAATCGTCTAATTGCATGTTATCTATCATGTGTAAAAGTGCAAGGTTATTTAACTCTTTTATGCATGGTTATTTGCAGCAAAATAGCATCGCGAGAAAGTTTGAGGTGAGAGTGAATAACTCTTAACATAAAGTGTGCGTAAATAGGATAAAGAGTGCTTACACAAAAGTCTATGTCTATCTGAAGCTCTGGCCAGATTGTTCTCCAATTTCCCGAGATTTAAAGATTTAACCCACAATGGTGAACTTCCACTACTCTCAAGTCCGTATAAGCTTACTATGCTGCCATATAAAAAATAATAATGATAAGAAGACAAAACAAAGTTTCATAGTCTAAATATACACACTAAATATTGGATTCAACTCTATAAATGCAACTATCATTTTTAGAATAAAAAGTAGGTTAGACAGGATACATTTTACTCTAGCTTTTTGTCACCAAAAAATATGTATAGTTAGAATTTTAAACTTCATGGGAAAATATTTTTTGAAAGGTTTATTGATAGTAATATAGATAGTGTCTCTCTCAACATCGTTTCTCTGGTTATGCTTATTCTTGAGCTTCAAAAGACTTCACTTGTGACCATGTATGACTAAAGTTCCATTCATTCAGCACATAAATTAAGATATGTAAGTAAACTTCTACTTCAAGCAGATAAAAACATCAAATTTTGTGCGATGAGAAAATAAAGCTAAATATACTATATGACTTGTAACATCTGTCTAGCCAAAAGAAAAAAGCAACAAATTGAAATGTTTGAATTTATAAATTAGGCAAACTATTACCATCTGAGTCCACCAAAAACAACTTAGAAACAGGTAAAACATAATATTGCAGCTACAAAACTTGAACTACCAATATTCTTTCTTTTGCATTGACATCACTGGTAACAAACATATACTTGTATAATGTACTTGCATAATTGTGTATCTACAGTTATATACCAATTCACTACCATTGCTGGGTAGACTTTTCATCCTTGGGCTTCTTGGGTACATAAATGAAAATTTGCGCATTTGTCTTGTTCAAATCCTTAATCAAAATGTAATATTACTGAGTATTTGTTAACAAAAATCAGCCATTTGGATGATAATTATGTTAGCGAAGTGAGTACAATTGTGTGAGTTTAAGGGTATTGAGTAGAGTTCTCCCGCTTGCCGCTAGCAGGTGCTTCAACTTCAAATTAGTTTCTCTCTTCGGCTTGATCGTGTAAATCCTCACTTGTGTTTATTTTTCTCTCAATTAATCTGAAATATTGAGTGCATACATTTAGCGGCAAATACCCACATTTAGTTACTACTTACACGACTTTTCCACATAAGGCACAGCGGCTGTGTTTCAATAGTTTTTTGAAGCACTCAAATGCAATGCCAACACTACAAGAAAAGGCGTCTTTTGCGACGGAGTTTTACCGACGGCATAGATTCCGTCGCTAAAATGAGTTTTACCGACGGAAACCTCCGTCAGTAAAACTCCGTCGTAAAATATTATTTAAGCGACGGATTTATTCCATCGCAAAAAACTCCGTCGGTGAAAAGGCGTTTTACCGACGGAAACCTCCGTCGGTAACACTCCGCCGTGAAATATTATTTAAGAGACGGATTTATTCCGTCGCAAAAAACTCCGTCGGTACAAATAGGTCTTCACCGACGGACTTTTAGCGACGGAATAAATCCGTTGCTAAAAGTCTATTAAATCCACAGATCTGCTTCTCTCTTCGAAAATCCCAAAACCCAACTTCCCTCTACCCCGGCGGCGACCTCCCTCGACACCGGCGGTGACCTCCCTCGACCCCGGCGGTGACCTCCCTCGACAACGGCGACCACCTGCACCTCCGGCGACCACGGGCCCTCACCTCCGGCAGATCTGTGAAGAGGAGAGAGACTACCCCGGCGGCGACCTCCCTCGACACCGGCGGTGACATCCCTCGACCCCGGCGGTGACCTCCCTCGACGACGGCGACCACCGGCAACTCCGGCGACCACGGGCCCTCACCTCCGGCAGATCTGTGAAGAGGAGAGAGACTACCCCGGCGGCGACCTCCCTCGACACCGGCGGTGACTTCCCTCGACCCCGGCGGTGACCTCCCTCGATGACGGCGACCACCGGCAACTCCGGCGACCACGGGCCCTCACCTCCGGCAGATCTGTGAAGAGGAGAGAGACTACCCCGGCGGCGACCTCCCTCGACACCGGCGGTGACTTCCCTCGACCCCGGCGGTGACCTCCCTCGACGACGGTGACCATCTGCAACTCCGGCGACCACGGGCCCTCACCTCCGGCAGATCTGTGAAGAGGAGAGAGACTGAGAGAGAGATAGAGAGAGCAGCGTCGACCACCGGGACCACCGGAGACGACGGTTTCTCACCTCCGGCAGTATTTCTCGTGAGGTAAAGTTCTTGTCTTCCTCTCTATTTGCTCTACGCTATACCTTTTGTCTTCCTCTTATACATGTAAATTGCTGTGAAAAGTTAAAGATGATTTTAGATTGTTAATTGTGCATTGAGCATTTGAGATATTGAGATTATTGACGAAGGATGGGACCCAATTGGATTGAATGTGTGATTTTTGTTAATTTATTGCATTGAGCATTTGAGAATTGAGATTGTTGACGGAGGATGGGACCCAATTGGATTGAGATACCTGTTAGTTAGCGCAGACACGGACACCACGTCTGATCGACGGTGTCCGACATTTAAAAAACAAATTAACGTATGCCGATGTGTCTGGAGGTGCGTGTCCGGAGGCGTCGGACACGTGTCCGGAGGCATCAGACACGTGTCGGTATGTGTCGGACACGTGTCCGGAGGTGTCAGACACGTATCGGACACCATATCGACACCCTATATGAGGTGTCGGAATTGAGGTTGTTGACGGAGGATGAGACCCAATTGGATTGAGATACATGTTAGTTAGCGCAGACACGGACACCACGTTTGATCGACGGTGTCCAGCATTTAAAAAACAAATTAACGTATGCCGATGTGTCTGGAGGTGCGTGTCGGTGGGCGTCGGACACGTGTCCGACGCCGTCGGACACGCGTCGGTATGTGTCGGACACGTGTCCGGAGGTGTCAGACACGTATCGGACACCATATCGACACCGTATATGAGGTGTCGGAATTGAGGTTGTTGAATGTGCATTAAATTTAGGTTAGTTAGGTTAATGCGACATTTTTAGCATGCACCCTCTGGAATCTAATCGTGGCTCCAGCGCTGGCTATAATTAGCCCTAATTAGTCCTGATTAACAATATTTTAGTAAATCAATTAACCCTAATTAGCTCTAACGAGCCTAATTAGTTTTAATTAACCCTAAGAACCTGATGAAATTCAAATTAGCTGTAATTACCTCAAATTAGCCCAAATGAACCCAAAACCCGGGCATATTGATTGTCCCTTAGCCTAATTAGTCATAATTTGCACTAACATAACCCAATTACGCCTAATTAGCGCTAGTTAGGACTAATCAACACTACTCGGCATCATCAAAACCCTAATTAGGACTAAATAACCCTAATTAGTCCTAATCAACCCTAATTAGCGATAATTATCCGAAACTAGCCATCATTAACATTAATTAGCCCTAACATAACCCAATTAAAGCCTAATTAGCCCTAATTAGGACTAATCAGCACTACTCGGCAAAATTAAACCCTAATTAGGACTACATAACTCTAATTAGTCCTAATCAACCCTAGTCAGCTATAATTATCCGAAACTATCCCTCATTAACATTAATTAGCCCTAACATAACCCAATTAAGCCCAATTAAGCCCAATTAGCCCTAATTAGGACTAATCATCACTACTCGGCACAATTAAACCCTAATTAGGACTAAATAACCCTAATTAGTCCTAATCAACCCTAATCAACTATAATTAATAATCGTAATTAACCCTAATAACTCAGTTAGCCCTAATTAGCCCTTGTACATCCCATAATTACTCCATGTTGCCCAGAGATGGTTCAATTACTCGTTGTTTACAAACCCTGCCTTCTTTATATTAATTGTTGTTTTGAGAAGTCCATTGGCAACGAGATGGTTCAACTCGTTGCCAACGAGTTCTATTTAATGTGGAATTGGTAACATATGCAACGATCATTCTGTAGTTTTGATATTTCGGAAAGATTCTTGCATATCTTATCAATTTCTGAACACATGCATGCATAGAAACCCTTAGTTCCCGTTCAAAGGTACTCATTACAAAGTAATGCCTTGTAATGAGCCTTTGGATGTCCAGTTTGGACAGTTTGGAAAAGCTAATTGTTTATAAAACAGTATTT
The DNA here is from genome assembly GCA_033070095.1 of Escallonia herrerae. Classification (NCBI taxonomy): domain Eukaryota; kingdom Viridiplantae; phylum Streptophyta; class Magnoliopsida; order Escalloniales; family Escalloniaceae; genus Escallonia; species Escallonia herrerae. The sequence continues at coordinate 66,025 of JAVXUP010000479.1, read as the reverse complement.
TGACTCATGCTTTATGTTCTATGTCGTGGATATATGGTACACGTTCTCGTGTGTTTCTCCGGGTGCATACAGATCTGGTGTTCTAACATCCGTCAAACCTTCCTGAGCAAGGTTAGATGAATGTTAGAACACCTAATCGATGTGGTGTACTTGGAGAAATGCGGGGAGGTGCTGCCGAATTTTCCACAGACATCGGACTAAGCATGAGTTATTCACTGTTTTATAAACATGTGCTTTTCTGAATGGGATAGGACCACTACCTGTTCAAGAGTGGAGGGAAAATATGTAGACATGTTGTAACATTCATGCATTGATATTTACATCGGCAATGCCTAATCACTGGTCATTATTGAAGGTGGTATACAGTACGATAATTCAGTCGTCATGTCAGTCGATCGAAGTTGGATGAAAAGGAAGAATGCTGAAGATTTTGAGTGTCGCGTTGACGAATTTCTCGACTTCGCTTATGCGCATCCTGCACATGTTGACCTTGATAAGATAAGGTGTCCGTGCGGTAGATGTGAGTTGTTGCACTGGAGAAAAAGAATTGAAGTAAAATGGCATCTTCGTCGGTACGGTTTTATGGGTGGATACACAAGGTGGACGCAGCACGGGAAACAATAGTATTGTCGTCCAACCTGGCTAGTCAAACTGAAGTTAGGGAGGAGGCACGATATGATTTCCGAGATATGATTATGGATGCTGGGCATGCTAATGTTGACTGGGGTAACGACAGTCCACAACCGCCGATCGAGGGGGCTCATCAGTTTTATGAGTTGTTGAGAGCTGCGGAAGAGCCGCTGTGGGATGGAGCTCCAAAACACACACGGCTGTCTGCGGTTAGTAGGTTATTACAGTTGAAATCAGACCACGGGCTGAGTGAGAAAGGTTTTAACGAGTTTGTTACCTTCATCAAAGAAATACTGCCCGAAAGTGAAAAGCTACCGCCGTCGTACTATGACGCGAAGAAGATGATGAGGAAACTTGGGTTGAGCTATGACCAGATAGATGCGTGCAATAACGATTGTGTATTATTCTGGAAAGAGAATAAGGATTTGTCAGTATGTCCAGTACATTACCTAATATTTTGTTATGTTTAGATCATGTTTAAAAAGAATGCGTATTACCAGTTTCTGAGCATAGTTGCTTCCTTGATTTTTGGGTTAATTTGTAGCGTGCTGAATCAGCACGCTATATGCTGCTTCATATTCTTTAACGAGTCAACCGTCGCCACCGGCCACCTATCGCCGCCCCTGCCATTCCACAATCACCACCATGCACAGCTAAAATCGCAAGCACCAACACCAAACGCCATCGCCGTCACACCCACCACCACCGCCGTCGCACAAAGCCACCACTTCACCAAACCACCGCCGTCATGCCACACACAGCCACCGGGAGTCGAAATCTCACCCCGACATTGACAACCACCACCCGCCAAATTACAACCAACAATATTAGTGGAGGAGCTAGGAATTCAAGGCTCCTAAACAGAGATCTGCCCCTTGTTGCCAACATAAGATGAAAAGGTTCAGGTATACAAGTCTCAACGCAGATCTGCCCCCATAGCCATCATACCCACGACCAGCCGACAACTACGACCACAGAGTGGCTGTACGAGAACGTAGGTGGTGACGGAGACAGCGGTTGTGGTCGCTTGTAGTGGCGGCAGCTGTGGTCTCGCATTTCATCTCATCTACAATAACACAAATTCGGCTAGAATTGAATTTTTCAAAGAGGAAGAAGCTACAAAAGAAGAGAGAGGGATCTTTTTCACAAGATCGTGGAGGGAGTTGTGTTTGAGAGAAACTAATAAATTGCTTAATGAGATGCTGGGGAGAGAAAAGGGGAGGGGGAAAGGGATGAAGAGGAATAAAAAGAAACAGGCGCCGGTGGCAGAAGTTCAGTTGAGCTGCTGGTTTTTTATTTTTGTATATAGATTAAAAAGTCATGGTTAAGTGGGCACCCAATTACAAACCACTTAAATCAGCGGGTTATTGAGTTTAAAAATATATTGACCCATTTAGACCCATTTATTTATTGGGTGGGTTTGGGTAGCTTTTAAGTGGGCGGATAAATGGGTTTGGGTTGTAATTGTCACCCCTAGTGCTGTTGAATGATAATGATAGTTGAGGTCCACCTGCAATATGTTTGAAAAGTGTTATGTTCCTCCTTTATAATGCTTTTGAAGTTTTGAGTAAAACACTTAAATTTGAATGCAATTTACCTTGATATTCGGTCACTTTGACATTATCTACTGCAATAATTGGCTGTTCTTCGGCTTCTGTCTCTAAATTTTTGCCTTCATTGGTTGTCAAGTCACCCCAAAGCGTTATAGTTGTGAAAGTTGACCTGCATTATATAAACAACATCAATTATCTTCCTTCCTTTTTTTTTTTTTGAGCATTAGACGGCCTTAGTTTCAGTGAAATACCCGTTGTCCATCATGATGATTTCTCGCCTTTTATGCACAGCGCCATCTCTGCTTCTCCTAATGCTTGAGAGTGGTTTTGCATTAACTACCGCTCCTAGAATGCCTGTACAACAGTAAAGCAGCACCAAAAGAAATAGAAACTGACATATCTTTGGCACAGTTAGAGAATAAATTAAAAGTATGGTCATTGTGGCAAAATTGTGCCAAAATAGCCGAGTGTTAGTATGATGTAGATTGTTGTGCATCAAGTGTTGATGACATGCAGTGATTGTTGCTTTCATAAACATACAATCATCAAAACAGCCATCTAGAAAAAGAATTAAGGCTTAGTGGCATGCGAAAGGCAAGGCAGATGTCCAACTTCAAATTTTTAGAACCAATACTTTCTCCCAAAACCCAAGTCAACATCTGGAATGGTTGAATTTAGGCAAATTACGTAGGATTAACTTCAAAGTGCAAGATAGTATGCAAAAGACGTGCCCATAGCTAAGTGGAGTTAGACATAGTCATGCGACCAAAGCTAAGTGGAGCTAAACGTAGTCATGCAATAAACATGATAAGTGCGTATGCATGCTCTGTTTTGACTCAATTGGGAAGTCATTACATTTATTCAATTAACAAAGTGGTGAAAGTCTACAATATTCTCCCTAACTTGTACATCCTCTATCTTTTGTTGTCCCCCCCTATCAACTACATACCCCGCACTGTGCATATTCGTCATATAATGAAAGAAGTCGCTGCTGGTATATCTCCTTGGCTTCTGTTAACAATTTTCCACTTCTTTTCGACATTTTAAGTATAAGGTAATGCCCTAAGGGCTCATTAATGCACCGGCTAGTTTCCAAGCCTTAATGAACTTAGCGTTCAAGCCTTATATAAGGCAATATGTATTACTTTTCATTCGGGATTGTTCATACTTACAAAGTAATTATCAAGTCATTTAATTTTCGTACTTACAAAGAAATTATCAAGATGTTGCTTATTCCAAATTGAATCAGGTTCTAGGACATTCAAGATCACTGATCTTGGAGTTGCAGCAGATTTACGAGTAGGCATCAATTATATTCCTAAGGAATTTCTTTTAGATCCAAGGTATCTTCTTTCGCATGAAAGTGTAGGCTTCACTTATATTCAGAAAGTTGGCAGATGAGCCATAAATCTTTTACTAATAACATGGTCTAAAATCTAAATCAGTAACCCTGAACTGCACACCTCAAGGTCTTCAGTTTCTAACTCCGGAAAAAAGTTTCTATGTTACGTCGAAGCTATACTTGATGAGTTCACTTGTTCTGAATATGGCTTCTCTGTAGAGGTAGATTCACTTGAAATCTCAAGCTGTAAATTTGAAAAGTTTCAATTGCAAATAGCCCTATAATGAACGTCTCACTACCTGGTCTTGTGGCCACCACCAGTACTTGTATATTCATCAGCCAGAGCTTTTATAGACAACTGGTAGTATAGCATAATGACCGAAACCTAGACGTGCAAGCTTAGACATTTGTTACTTGTGAAGTCCCTTTATCATCAGGGGTTGAAAAAAGTCAAGCACACTGGGTTGCCTTTATATATGCTACCAACACTTGTCCCACAAGGAAAAATGAAAAAAAAGAAAAGAAAAGGAGGAGAAATAGAATTCACTAATGCCGTAGAAACCAGAAACTGCACCGAATTAGTGCAGAAGTGCATATGAATCTTTATGTCTTTTACCTGTCAATTATAGTTAAACCTGATTGTTTGGCACAACATGGAAAGCTACACCAGATTGCATTAGCTACTTTGACATCATATTTTGACCTCCTTGAAGTAGAAGCCACACTATCAATGTTCTAAAAATCTCGATCTTCAAGGCCCAATGCTTCGCTAAACTGACCCTCACGACTACTGTAACATTTATTTCTTACCTGAATCCGGTTATGCTACTGGCTTTCTTTAGGTAATTGCAATACTGCTTTTAGTTCCTACAGTGTGTTCCTGTCAAATGACGGCAACCTACGGTGAGCATCACTTAAAGGTGGTCTTAAAACAGATGCAAATGTTTATTACTTTATTTGCTCAATTTCAACTGGACTACGTAGGCCACACCATTTCCGGCCAACCTGTAGGTGTTGACCATACGAAAATAGAGGCAATGGTACATTGGCCACCCCTAGCGAGTGCGAAGGCATTAAGAGGCTCTTTGGGCTAAACAGGTATCACAGAAGATTTCTCAAGCAGTTTGGCCTCATTTCGATTGACAACAAATATCAAGAAGGATAGTTGTCAATGTAACCCTGAATCTTCTAAGGCCTTCTACGAAGGAAGCTATGGTCTCTAATGCTACTGTTGCTATGCCTCATCTTCACTTACGACTTGGACTACAAATAGATGGTAGTGATAGAGGGATGGGAGTAGTTTTGTAGCAGCAAGGTCACCCTCTAGCTAACTTCAGCAAGGCTTGGGGGTCTAAGACATTGGGTATGTCAACATATGACAAGGAGCAATTGGCAGTTTTGCAATTACCAAGTGGAACTCAAATATATGTCGTAAACCAATTTTGCCGTGCGCTGTCAATCATGGCTTTTACTCTATTAACTTCGTGGCTGTGTTCTTGGTCATAGCATTAACATCTTAATCACAAACAATATAAGTATCGGAACTCTCAGGAATTGTCTCATGATCAGTACCATTGTCAGTACTGATCATGAGACAATTCTTGGCTGTGTTCTTGGTTATAGCACTAACAACTCAACGTTCATGTGTCTTAATTTCAGAAGCAGACACGAACGGAATTAATGGTAAGACAACCAAAGGTGAGGGCGGATATTCCAAAGGACAAGATAAATGTAGAAAGCGAAGAAAAGAAACTATGAGTAGTCCATGAGGCTGTTATTTTCCATATGGCTTATCTAACAAATTACAGTATGTGAAAGACAAGATGGCTTAATGAACTTAGCGTTTAAGCTTTATATAAGGCAACATGTATTAGTTTTCTTTGATCACATCTTGAACTCTGTTATTTCCTATTTATTCCCAATCTTCTTCTAGTTCGTAAGGAACGAATGATGAATAACGATACAATCTCTCACCACTCTAAATATCTTATTCGTTTACTTGAAATTGTGTTGCAATTTATAGGTGTTTTTCTTTTCAATTTTCAGAAACGTTGACACCTCTCACCTCTATGAATTTCTCTTTCTTTAAGGAAAGGATAGTGTTCTTAGAAATTCAAGAGTAAATGCTCAATATGCGTACAGGGTATTTCTTATATTTGCTAATTCAGATTAACGCATATCAACCTTACTATGCACAGAGCTAGCAAAGGATAACCGCACTCTCCAGTATTCATCTGTTCTTGGTATATTCCACTACAACACCTTAGCTTGGACCATACTACTGTTTGTGTCTTGAGTTCTTTAGGTATTTTGACATTAAAAAATAGCAGCAAAGGCAAAGCTTCTAAACTGAGCTCGAAAGTTGCTTCACCGTAGGTTCCTGTCAATTCAGTCTCTCATGGCCTGGGCAGAGTATAATTGGTTGCTAGCAAGAACAACTTGCCAAATAGCAGCTGAGTAGGGGCAAAAAAAGAAAAGGTCGTTAAGGGATTCTTGGTGTTGCTGGCACTTGCAGTACATACCTATCATCTACAATAAGTCCCTACCTTTTCAACTTGTCATTAGTCCTAAGATTTCCATTACAGGTCAGCCAGAGAATGAAGGCAATAAGACCGATTTTATCCTTCCAGATGACTTTACCCCAAGAAGTTGGGGGTTATATACTGTCTAAGAGCCTCCCATTTATAGAATGAATAATAAAGTTGCCTGAGGGAGTGAAGTCCACACCACCGTACCATTCTGATCCTTCTTAGGCTGCATTATAGAAGGGATGGCCTCAATAATAGCTTTCAAGGTTAAGAATTGGGCTCTAGGCCACTGCCATTGGTTATGAGCTAGGACATTATATAGTTTAGCTTGGATATTGCTAACAGCATCATAAACCACTCTAGCACCATACTTATCTAACAGGGGACGAAAAGGGTGCCAATTATCACACCATAGAAGTAAATTGTGGCCATCACCAAATGTGGTGTTTGATGTAAGGCTGAGCAACGTGCTCTAGACTTATTTCCTTGTAACCTTTGGAAATGATGCATTAATTCTGTGATCTAACCTACAATGTCTTTTATATATGCCATGTGTCTGACCAAGGCGCGAGCATACATCTACCAGCTGCAGCTGCTAATTCACAGGGAATGTTTACCATGAGCTGTTACACTTGAGTTGAGTTTATTAGCTGGAAGTGGTGGCACGTACTCCTCCTATTTGCTCTCTTTGACGTTGTTGTGTCACATTCAATTTTTGAGAATCTCCCATGGTATCCAGGTATTCTACCTATCAAGCTCGAAACTGGGTGAGGTCTTGAGCTGCTTTATTCTTTACACACCAGTAGGTTTTGATGCCTTATTTAATTATTTCAATGCTCAATTTCAACTGGACTACCTAGGTCACACCATCTCTGGCCATTGACAACGCCCAGCGAGCGTGGAGGCACTAAGAGGCTGTTTGGGATAAACAGGGTATATCAGCGTATTTCTCAAGTACTTTGGCCTAATTTCGAAGCCATTGACAACAACTATGAAGAAGGATAGTTTCTAATGTAACTCTGAAGCTTCTAAGGCCTTTCTAAGATTTCCAGAATAATGTGTGCAAGTTGAGATCTAAATGCAATAATATGTGTGCTAGTTGATTTTCCTTTCTTTTTTTCCCATCATCTTACTTGAAAATGTTGTAGGGCCTTTTTGTATTGCTTGTCGGATCGGTAGAAAGTTCTTCAAGATATTATCCATGTGAATTTCTTCATGGGCTTCAATGATGTTGGCTGTCACTGGAAGTGACAATTCAATTTGCTTGTTGACATTTGTGAAATTTTGGTTCGTTGGCCTAACTGTTCCGTCCGATATCAAGTAGGTTGTTCCTTTTTTAAGCATTGGCTCAAACTTTGAGATGGCATCATTAAACATGATTGCTTGTACTCTTGTTCCCTCTATGTAAATTCATGAGTTTAGAGTATTAAGAATCAAAGTGTAATAAAGTAGGCCTTTTTTTTGGCATAAATCTTAGTCGAAGCTTTTTTACCTCCTCATCAGCAATTATTATTTTCCACACTTTTCCGGAGCCCCTTGCATTGCTGTATCTTTCTGGACTACTCAGTCGTAGCACCACTACTTTGATGGTCCAAGTCTTTTGGTTTATTCAAAGAGATGTTATTGGGATTTGTTCTAGCTGTGATTCTTCTATTTCTTGTGACTGTATTGCTTCTTCAGTAGACATCTTCGTTGTTCATATGAAGAACGCATGTTCTTTAATTATATGAATGACATGAGTAAGCAGAAGCATATATTTCTGTACAAATAATATTCTGCAAATAGAGTAAGGAATTAGTAAGATATGAGTAGCTAAAAATGTACATTCTGCACCAACATTTATTCTATGAGCTTTGAATTATTATTTTTTTAGATTTTAACTATAACGATACAGTGAACAGTGACTCTTTGAGCATTCAGGTGAAGGTAACAAATATGATATAAACAGAGTACTCTCATAGGCCACTATAAGTAAGGAAAGCTCAATGATTTTGTCTTAAATTTAAATAAATCCAATAGACAATACCATTATAGTTTAAAGTAATGGCACAGTTGAAGTGTTTAACTGATTGCGAAATAAGTTTAAATATCATGTAATTCTGATTTGCAAAATGTAAATGTATATTATTTGTAGTGCTATTTACCTCTGGGATGTGAAAACTTCCTTGTATACCACATTTTTCGTGCACAACTTTCGTGTTTTTTTTTTCTTTTTTCTTGCTTCATCAAAACTTTGGTTGTTAGCATGGATGTTCCTCTTGATAAGGCTACATAAAGCTGTCCATGTGAGAAGACATGTTCTGGGAGGTAGACACCAACATGTTTTATGGTCTGTCCTTGGGCTTTGTTGATTGTCATTGCATAGCAGAGTCGAATTGGAAATTATGTCCGTCTGAACTTGAAAGGATACCCTTCATTTTTAGCCGGGAAAAGTAGTATCCATGGTATTAACACTTGATTGCCAACATGTTGGCCAACAGTTATTTCTGCTGCTATAACGAACTCACCTAATGATCTACAGACCATCCTTGTTCCATTCCATAAGCCATTTGAAGGGTTAAGATTTCTTAACAACATAATTGGGCAGTTTTCTTTTAGAATTAGTCTATGTGGCGGAAGGCCATTTGGCATCAAAGTATTTAGAAACTCTTCTTGGTAATAATGGTTAGTGTCATCCATTGCTTTATCGTAGCTGTGAAAGATTCTTTCTTCACCGGGGAAAGCTTTAATTAATCTCTCATTTAGCATGTCCACATTTTCATTTGTTGTTGCTAAGATTGCACGCTCACTCATGTAGTCGATCGAACCAGCATTCTGTTGTATGAAAGGAAAGATTTCTTCAATCAATGCTTCTTCTAGAGATCTACCATCCCTATTTTTTATTACCATCTCATCTGGAAGAGATATCAAGTCATCTTCAATTGTTGGCTCATTTCCATCCCCTACTTTAAGTAGAAAATTGCAAAAATTAGGATCTGATCTTGCCCTCATGTTTTTTGTGAGCCGAATTTCTCCATAGAGTCCCAAAGTGGTGATTTTACAAGGCTTGTAGCAACAGTCCCAGCTCTTGTTGCTCGAGGCACAACAGGTAGCACCTGCCGGAAGTCACCACCGAAAACTATAACCTTCCCTCCAAAAGGTTGGTTACAATTCATTATGTCCCTCAAGCTCCTATCGATAGTTTCAATTGCAAAATGTTTTTCCATCGGTGCTTCATTCCAAATGATTAGCTTAGCCTTACGCAAAAGCTCACTGGTTGCACTCTGCTTTGGTATGTTACATAAGCTGCTTTCTGTGACAATGATTGGGATTTTGAACCTAGAATGTACTCTACGACCACCAGGCATTATTGCAGCCGCTACTCCTAAAGTTGTTGTTGCTAAAGCTATCCATCCTTTTGCCCTAATATATGCCAGCAAAGTTCTATAAAGAAATGTCTTTCCTGTTCCCCCAGGGCCATCAATAAAAAATACCCCACTTGAATTCAAATGTACTCGATGTAGTATCTTTTTGTATGCTGCATGTTGTTCTTCATTTAAACTTGAAATTGCAGCGATGTCTTCAGGAGGAATTTCAACATTTAATTCATCTCTTATCTCTCTTGGGTAGTGTATTTCATTTTCGCTATCATCTGGAACTAAGGGAGTAAATCATAATCTGAACTCTTCTTACCCATACTCTCTAAGAAAAAATTGATGCTTTGTAGTGTTGATGACAGATGATAATGAAGAGAATCTGGTTTTGCTTTCCTAAAATCATCAGACATTGCTTCAAAGTTTAAATCCCACAGTCTCCTAACATCTGCTGGTTCACATTATACCAAGACCGTCGCAAACAATCTTCGAAGAGCTTTCGGCATTTGGAATGTTTCTGCTTCATTAAGACAATCCACTATGCTCTGGTCTAATTCTAAAAGTCCTCTTTTTTTAGCAGCTTCCTTGAATGTTTTGTATTGAATTCTGTTAACTGTTAGCATGTCCTCAAATGATTCTGGTCCTCTAACATGATTAAGCAGTAAGCGTAGGAAATATCTTTCGCCTTCTATTGGGTTAGCACCATTGATGCGGCCAATAACACTCATTTTCTTTCTTTCTCTCCAACACTTCCCATTTCTATCCCAAACGTAGTGCTCTGGAAACTCACTGTAGAGGTGTTTTTCCGTTTTGGCTTTTGCATCATTGGCGTCATCCTAAAGAATTCTGTAAGCATTGTTTTGGTCGCATGATCCCAAAGAGTGACGTTTCTTAAATCCTGATTTTTCCAATAGGTCAAGCACTATTTGTTAGGTAAGTGCAACTACAAATTAATCACTGCTGGGTTCATCTCATTCAAATGAAACTCAAATGTCCTCCACATGGCTTCTAGGGCTGACACCCATCGAGCATCTTGAAATCTTTGGATTTCATTAATTACACTCCCTTCGTCATCAAACTCGACATGTACCGCTACTTTATCATGGCCCTTATAAATATACTTATAAAGGTACTCTACAGCCTTCAACCCTGAACATATCTCTACATTAATGTGGCAATTGTATCTCATGAGTAGGTATGGGTTGTATGGAACTACCAATTGGTTGTTCAGAAGCTTCTTTCGAAATAAAACCTCCCGTTTATTATCCTTTTTCCTATAGATAGGGTAAGCATCTTTGCCTTGGGTAATTTTAGAGCAAAACCCACGAGGGTAATGGTTCTTGCATTCTCCGTTAACCATGCAAGGGTTTTTCTTATTTTGATTGCCGCAGGGACCATGCATCATATGCTTAACAACTAAAGAATGAAGTTTAGGTTGGCTCTCTGGATTTGGGATTTCTACACAAACAAACTTGTCATATTGATCTGGAGTTGTTATTTTATAGTCTAGCTTGAGTATAATGAGCATATGAGCTTGTGGCAGTCCTCTTTTTTTAAATTCAATAACGTGAACATTTGTTGCCACTTTCCCAAATACTTCTTTCTTGAAAAGTTGGTCTTTAAGGTCCTGAAGTTTTGCCCTAAAAACACGAGCAGCTAAGTCAGGTCTATCCTGAGGTTTTTGTCTGGGAAGCAACTCATCGGTAATTTCTTGCCAGTCAGGGTTGCAAGTCATCGTGAGAAAAATATCGGGTTTTTCAAAGCGCTGAACCAATGCCATTGCATCTAAATATCTACGATGCATGTCTCTTGGGCCCCCAACAAATGAAGCGGGTAATACAACTCTTTTTCCAACCTCACTTCCCCTAGTTTCTCCGGCAGTTATACTGGCAACTATCCCTTGATATAACTCACTGCGGAGATCTGATTGCCTTGTACGATAATAGTCCACCCGAGTTGTCTCTAGCTGAATATACATGTCCACTGCATACTGTTGTAATAGATGGCCTGTGGATAGAATGTGTGGGGCTTGTATTTTCCTAATCTGAAGTTTATGATAGTAGTACTCACGACATGATACATAGCTAGATTTTTCCTCAGCAACTCCTAAAATTTTTGAAAAGAAACAAAATATTTTAGCACGTACTTTAAGTTTTAAGTTTACGCAAGAAATTAAAGCCCTAGTAAGTTTACCTATTTTCTCTCGAGAAAATAATATTTCTTCAGTAGTTGAAAAGGGCCCTACAGATTGATAATTTTTGTCTCCTGAATCTTGTAGTTGTCCTTGTGCATTAGCAATTTCCTCTATCCCTCGCTTTTTTATGTTTTGATGCCATCCAACTTCACCTTTTGGAAACAACAAGGGATATTGCAAAGGATCATAGCAACCATAGTAATGCCTAACTCTATGGCTGCTGCCAGAATATGCATGTACAGTGATATCACGCTCTAGAAGTCCATGAGGATCATTGCCTTCTATCCATATAGCGACTACTTGGTCAGCTGATGGAGCATTGTAAACCCGTTGATCTAATTTGACATCCTTCTTAATATGTATTTGAAAATCATTCAGTGATGGGAAGTCTTTGAGTCTCCGAAGGAATTGTGAATATGGGTTACCTCGTTGAATCTCCATTAATTTTTTGACTATGTCTTCGCTCAAGTCTGCATGTTGGAATATTTTCATTATGTTTTGCAGTTCATTAGCAGTATCGTAGAAATACAACTGGAAGTAGGAGGGCCTATTTTCTGTAGGAACCAAAGCTGGCAGATTATGGTATATTTGGCCTTGTGCTTTAAATGTGTATATCCCATTTTTTTATGATGCAAGTTCATTGTCTATATTCACCCCGAATGATGTAAAACTAAATAAACTGTTGTATGCTCAGATGTTCCTCAGAAATTGTATTCTTTCTTCAGTTTCAAAACTAAACAATGCTTTCAACTCAGTTGGCATATCTATTAGTGCTAGTTTGACTTGTCCCTTCTGGCAGCAAAATGTAGGCGGTTCATATTGGAACCGCTTAGCACCACAATGTACACAGTCATCAACATTTTCCAACTCCAGTACTCCATATTCTTCACAGTTATTGGCCTCCTCTGCTATTCGAATTTCACAATTAGTTTTTTTTTTCCTGAAAAGACTTGTAATTATTTTTTTTCAAGAAGGTGCCCTAAGAACCGACAAACTTGTTCATCAAATGTCGTTGCTTGAGCTCTCAGAAGCCAATCAATCTTCCTTCTTTTGTTAACAACAACACTGCTTCCATCACTCTTATCTTTCTGAAGTTGAATTGTTTCCCTTTTCCTTAAGTTTCTTCTCTCGATATTTCCCTTTCTTTGCTCAAGACTAAGCTGGCTATGTCTACTTGCGCTAGCCTGTGTCTGGTTCCTTTGGAGACAATCTGAAACTGTGTTTTTTTTTTTGTGATTAATTGCTGCAAGTTGTCGGTGCTATCTAAAAGTTAAGCCAATGGTATTTCAATCCTTACTTATTTGTCATCTTCTTCGGCTGGTTTCTTTTATGCTTCAATGCTGAAATCAGGAGGATACGTTGTTAATTTATGCGTTCCGTCTTTAGATTTTAGATCTTTGTTTATCTCTAAGTAAAAATTTATTTGGCCCAACCCTTTTCCAGGTAGGCCAAAGGTTTTGGAGATAGATGTTATGTTATCACTGAGAGTGCGTTTCCTACCTTAACATGCTACATAAGCAATAATACATTTTTGAAGGTAAAGATTTGTAGAACAAACTATTTAGTCCATAGAAGCAAACACATTTATATTCCCAGTAAAAGGTCCGTAGACATACGTTATTAATAGTGTTGTCACGAATTGCAGGAAATCTGTTAAAATGAAATAGAATCTACATGAGGAATCTCCTAATATTTTCAAGTCTTAAATATCTGTCACAACTATTAACTAAATCAAGCACTCTAGCGTAGCATAACAACAATGTCATAACCCATGTAATTTGTTAGATAAGTATCATGATACAACAGCGACCACATGTTGCAAGTAACAGCTTCTAATGTACTTATATGAAACCTACCAAAGGAAAATGCCTAATTGAATAAAAAGTCAATCTTGTCTAGCGATGTATACAAAGACTACACCATGAACTTCCCATTTTCATCATATCTTATTCTTAAAAGAACATAGGATTTCAAGCAAACCCCAGCACATCTTAATCTTTGTCTTTTTTGTAACAGATTTATTTCTCCATAAAGCAAACAAAATTTGGTCCTCATGTCATGTATAAGTACAGGAAATGGTATATACCTAAGACCTACCTGTTGGACACACAAGAGGTCACAATGCAGATTGAGCACAAGTAATCATAGATGGTACCTCAATCAAAATATCACTTTCTATTGTGACCGCAAAACTTTTTGAAACATGTGGATAGAAGAAAGCATCACAAAGAAACAAATTACCGAATACCCAGCAAGAATAAAACAAAAAGTTCAATATAACCCATATTATTCAAGCATTAACAAACCAGAAATAAGCATTAAACCATCAGACCAGGAGTAATCGATCTAAAAAAGTGGTAAACAACTATAATTATCTGCATTAAACAACCACCTGTGTTCAGAAATCCAAAAAGAAAGAGAAGAGCCCCTGCATGACACCACATCAACTAATAAGAAGAAACTCCAAAAGGTTATGTTTAAGGCGTGTTTACTTGTCCATTCACGCAATAAAACCCACACTCACACTGTGGTCTCTCCTCAAAGTTCTAAATCCAAAACCCGAACAACACAAGTAAGCAATGTGATCTAGAGGTGATCATCAAACCGTTCAAACCGATTCGAACCGCTCAAACCGAACCAATCCAATCCGAACCGTTCGAAGATCTTAACGGTTTGGTTTCACATTTTCCAAACCGACCTTGGTTCGGTTTGGTTTACGGTTCACATTTTTGAAACCAATTCCAAACCGAACCGAACCGACCTATGATATGTTAATATATTTTTAGTGACATTCCATTGATAATTACATATATAAGATACTAAGCAACTCCAAAATAAACAAACCTTGAAAGTTAAAAGAAACAAAAAAATATTAAAAACACTTAGAATACAAAAATCTTTGTGACCAATATCTAGTTTATATGTACTCATTCTTTCTCATTCATCAACAAGAACTTATAAATCAAATGAAACAAGAGTATATATAATTTAGAAAAAATATAACTTCATTTAGTATTGTGCAAAGGAACAACGACATTATGTGGGCAAACCGATCCAAACTGACTAAGCCGAACCGTTTAAACCGACCAAACCGAACCGTTTAAACCGACCAAACTGAACCGTCCAAATCGATGGTGTTTGGTTTGGTTCACAAATTTTCAAACCGAAGGGTAACGGTTCGGTTTACAGTTTGACCCCCAAACCGAACCGTGCTCACCCCTAATGCGATCCCAGTTATACATTTTGAAGTCTGTCAAATGTCAAAGCTTGTCCACTTTTTAATGGCCTGAATTTAACATTTTTTTTTTTGCATACTTAATGACATTACATGATAGCAACCTAAGCATGAGCCAAACATGTAGCACAAGCATTCACTAAATTAAGGAATTCTATTTCATTCGCTAAAAAGAAGAGGTCAGACATACCTCAGTGATAGAACTGCGATATCACTCCAGTGCATCGTTAACCTGTTTGAAAACCCTTGTGAATTGAAAGGACTACATCAAAACTAACAAAGAGAAAAAGCATATTTAACTATTACAGGTCATTTGCCAGTCTCTTGTAGTTAAAGATGTGATTATGCAATTTGTTATCATTATTTCCCTTAGTCACTTTTTCTTAATATGATAGATTGTACATGAGAAATCTCCCAATATTTTCGTTAAGTCTTGAGAATTCATGAAGTAAATCAGCAAAGCTATAAGACTGCCTATTTCTGCTTTTTTCTTGCGGAAGATGTTGTAATAAATGCATTTTTTTCATAGATTTGTAGTCCATGGGCGTGGTTCAGACCATAGTTGGCAAGCCAGCCTGCGCAGAAGTTGCCTAGCCTATATGCATCTCATGTTTTGTGGACTTTTCATCGTATTTTACATGTGCTTCTTGGTCTTTTCTTGTATTGCACTTAAAGCACCAGACAACAATGATTCATGTGTTCTTTCCTCAACGTAATCGTAGCTTGATTGTCTGCCGATGAGCCAAGCAAAATGCCTAATTGAGGAGAAGGTTAGCCTTGCCCTCCGATGTATACAAATAATAGACCATGAACTTCACACTAAGCATGTTTGCACCATATCGTGATGTGATTGTTGGTGAATTATCTGGCACTCATTGATTTGTTTTCCATTTCAGTTGATAGAAAATTAATCGCTTTGAATATTGACATTCTTTAACTTGGCGTATGCGATTGAAATCAAAATTGTCGAATCAATAAGAAAAAATCCAGCCTATATGTGTCTCATGTTTTGTGGTCTTTTCATCGTATTTTACATGTGCTTCTTGGTCTTTTCTTGAATTGCACTTAAAGCACTAGACAACAATGATCGAAACTTCATAGAGACCTTGTGTTTATGGCCTATGAAAAGTGTTACTCTTTTCTTTATGCAAGTGTAATACGTTGTTCACTCATAATTTTCTTTACTCCTTCATCTGCCTAAACATTTTATCATGCTTGAAACTATATAAAATTAGCTACTGTTTGATACGTATAAGTATGTAAATACAAATAATTCAAACACACAAGATCCAGGTAGATATAAGGAAGTTCTTTATTTCATACAAAGCTTAAAACTCAATACTTGCTTAAGATGTACAAAAGGCTCATTAATGCATAAGATGGTTCATTTAAGGTAAGCTCCAGCTTGATCCTAGGCATTCATATATTCGTAGGGCACATGAAGTTGGTTTAAGATTCTTGTCCCTTTAAGTTTTCCTCGCAATGCTCTTTTACTGCTTCAATTCCAGCAATCACTTCCTTCAAGATGCGATCATGTTCCCTGAGTTCATTTTCAGTACGTGCTTGAGCTTCTTCAAGTTCTTTTTCAGCATTTACTCGTACTTCTTCAAGATCATTCCACGCCTTGTGCAATTCCCTATGTAAGAAATCATTATCTTCATATATTTTGTCTTTTTTTTTGAATTCCTAAGCCTAGTCTGTCTACCACCACCACGACCATATGTAGGAGCCCAATAGCTCTTAGAGTATAGAGGTATAGACAATATTTGATCGGGCTTTCGAGACCTTCCTGAACATTTTGCAATGAGGAATACCCTGTCACGTCCACGGTTGGTTGAGTGGAGTTTCCTCCATTAGATCCTTGGTTGGACATGGAGCTGTTGAAGTCAAAAAAGTAACCAGGTAAATGGAACGCGTTTAAGTACCTTTTAAAGTATATATATGAGTCTCCTACCTCATCATCTTACCCTACTATCCAAAGGCACATCCTAAGCAAAGTCATGGTAGAAAGCCACCAAATTAGCCTTTCTCAACTCAACTGAGACCTAGGCTCCCAATCTAATCCCATATATGCTCGCTTAAACGTTAGCCAAAGTTCTTCTTGCATACATCTAAAACTGCTTCCTTTGTAAAAGGCAATAAACTTGTGGCGACAATTCACAAGCAATCAAGAATATTCAAAGCATTTCCTCCCAGCCTCCCTCCCTCCTTTCTGTAAAAGTCCCCCTTTAAGCTGACTTCCTAATCTAGTAAAACATATGGCATATTGGATGTTCAGGAGGTTAGAGGAAAAAGGAAAAGACTGGTCGTCACAGTCTTGCAATCAAGCCTAAGAGCTGGCATTATTAGGATTGGTGGTTAATGTGAATGGTTTTATTTGCTTTATAATTAGACTTCCATTGCAGTTATGAGGATTAGTGGTTAATGTGAATGGTTTGATTTGTTTTATATTTTAAAGCTCTGATTTAAGTTGGGGGCCTAACAATGGCTCATTAGGTGTGATTGAAACCCTTTACTTGTTAATAAGTTATTAATTTCAGAGGTGAAATCGCATAGGTGGAGTCGATAACAGGTCCAATATGATGAAATGAAGGCAGTACAAAACTGAGAATAACTAAAACAATTCAAAATCAGAACATAAATTAATCTAAAACTAATTACCCGAATACGAAGATAGAATTGCCGAATGTAAAAATCCTCAAAGGTGTAAGCAGATTAGACACCTAAAAACCAAAAACTAACCAAATTTACAATCTCAGACTTATTAATAGACGAAATTGGCAATATTTCCCTAGAAAACATACCTGGGGATTGCCGCCTGGCCACTAATCGATAAGGTGTAAGCAGATTAGACAACTGAAAAACAAAAAATAACCAAATTTACAAGCTAAGACTTATTAATACACGAAATTGACAATATTTCCCTGGAAAACAGACCTTAGGATTCTTGTCGAGCCACCAATCGATGAGCTTCCTAAAGCATTCACGCAATTTACCGAAAGAAAGTTAGACAGAGCTGGAAACGATTGAAAAACATCTAAATTATAACAGGTTAGACCCAACCTGGCTGTGCTTGTAGTAAGAACCCAAAATTATAGCTAAAGAATTCCAGCGAGACACTGGAAGAGGAGGCGAAGAGAATGAAGGATCTAGGAAGATGATTTTATTTTTTTATGAGGATTAATGATCTAGAATTGGAAGCGGATGTATGTAAACATTTCTACAGATATCTACAGAGAAATGAATGAAGAAAGATGAGAGAAATGGAAGAACCGAAGAGGAAAAGGAAGAGTCTACAGATATGCATGAACTGAAAAGGGAAAGGGAATAGTCTCTGAACCGATTTTCGGCTGTGATGTTTGGCGCCATGAACTTCAACTAACCTTTTTTTTTTGGTTTTAACTGTTTTTCGTTTTTTTGATTTTTTTTTTTCCTTCTTAGGCGATTTTGAAGGTTGAACTCTTTCTTTGTTGTGGTTTTTTTGTTTTTTGTTCTCAAATTTTTTAAATTTCTTAGTTGTGTTTTTCTTTTGGACTTCAAAGGTTTTCTTATATATATGCATAATATATATAAAGGGAAGGGTAGAAAAAAATGAAAGTAATAAAAAAACATTAGTCATTAATATTAGTAGTATTTATGAAAGGGTATGGTCGTTATTAGAGTGATTAACGAATGGCAAAAAAAGAAAAAATAATTTATAACATTGATACTTTTACATGTAAGGATGTGATCATTATTAAAGTAATTAACGAAGGACAAAAAAAAAATTTATAATATTAATACTTTTATAGGTAGTATAGATAAAAAAGAAATACCAAATCCTAAAATCTAAAACCAGGACAAAAGTCGCTAAAGAAAAGCAGGGGTGCACAAGCGGACACGACTACTCTGTCTTGCCGTCGATTGTGGTTGATCGATCGATCGGGGCGGTTCCTCATCTGTGACTGCCCCAGCCCTGCTGTCATATTGGCGTTAGCAGAAGGTGGCGAGCGCCATAGCACAAGAAGAGTTCAAAGCCGGAATCTGACTTACAACTGAAACATCAGGGATGCTGCAAGCTGATGAGGCCAGGGTTTTGCTAGGCTTTTCTCCTGATTCTCGACCCACCCCGTCTGAGGTACATATCTACAAGTTTTTTTTCTGGTTACCTATATGTTTTCTTGGCTCAGTTCTTGCATCGACCCACATATCTTTGGTTTGTTCTTGTTAGAACTTCGAGTGATCACTGGGGTTTTGAACCATTGATACTCTTTAGCTTTAATGATTTTGCTTTCAGGGGTAGGGTCATGTACAACATCTGTATTTTCGTAATTGAAGTTATTGCTACCACATTTCTTATTGTTGATTTTGGGTTAGTACCCGGAAAGAAATTGAGTTAGGCAATCCAGTTTATGGGAGATCCAATCTCGTCCTGTCATTAGCCGTTCCTATCAATAATTGGTTACTACAAGTAAACGTAACAATTATCAAAGCAACGGCACGTGGTTGGCAGTATAAATTTTCGGTATTTACTAGCGTTTAGCTAAGATAGGCTTTCTTCGTCGAGTTTCCTAATTCTCTTCTTAAGCACTGAAGTGTGTTACTTTTGATTCACAAGTTGTAATAGAGTCAAAATCCGAAATCAGAGGACACCCTCATTTCCATATTCAAGGAAAGGAGGCTAATGAAGCCAATTTTAGGTTCTTGGGGTGTTCTTTTTTCTTTCTCTGATAGGCTTGTCAAATTTTGAGAACTACGGTCCATCGATGAGAGGATTTGTCGAGAAGCCACTTCCCTGATGCAGGGGATAGCTGTGCCTTATACAATAGCAAATTTATTTTCTGGTTACAATTGAATGTATAGAAGCAGAAATGAGCATAACAAGGTAAAAATCTATTCACACCCAAAGAGGTGGATTGAAGTTCAGACAGCTATTAAACCGTGTCTTCTGTTATATTCTAAAGTATGTAGAAAGTTTTAGCTTTGTTGGAGGAACTTAACTTTCTGATGCATTATAAGGGGCTGAAAGAGGCTTTGTTGTATTGCTTAAAAGTTAGTGTTTCCATCTTTAAACATCTGTTTGAGATTTTAGTAGCACCAACTAGTTTCTTATCTTGGATTTGAGAAAGTTTTTGGAATACGTTCAATGCTCAAACATTACCAATAAAAAAGCTTTGGACAAATGGAAAGGCTTTTACCTTTCAAGGCCGTCACTGACCCCCTCAATTTTTTGGTAGTTGTGATCTTAGGGTTAGCACTCTAGGTAGCTTCGAACTTATTGGACAGTAGGCCTTCTGTTCATGGGGTGGCTCTCACTTTGCTTGAGGTGTAGAGCTACCCCTGGTTGTCCCTTTTAGTTTAACCAAATACTCCAGAAGCTCAGGTTGAGCATTTGAAATGCAAATTATGCGAACTTTGGATTTGTCATGATTTCATGGTTTAATTATCATTTTTTTGGGTTGCTTTCCCGATAATTAATTGTTGGTCTTTTCTGCCTCCCCATCTTTATGAACTTAAAAGTGATTGTTATCATCTTATGCATCCCTTGCAAAAGGTAAAAACCCCACTTTTGAACATATATAAGCCAAATGCGCTCTCTAGCACACACAAGGCAAGTGATTTATTATCAACCCAGAGAAGAGAACTTTTACAAAGATTATCCATGTCATTCAAGTTTTCTTACTCAAAAAATGTAGGTTAAAGCAGCTTATAGAAGGAAGGTTTGGGAAACCCATCCAGATCGCTTTCCAGTTCATGAAAAGTCTCATGCGGAGTGTAAGTTCAAGTCGGTAAGCATTTGGAGCCTTGATGCCGATCTTGGTGTCATTGCAGTTTCATGTAATGATATTGTAAGCGTAGTCAATCTTTCTCATTTCGTTAAGTCGTAATGTACAGATAACTTCAAAAGTAGGGAGCCCTATGGTTGATTAATAAACACCTCACATTGCCTCGGATATGAGGGAACCTGGATACTAAATGGGAAAGGCACAGTTGAATGGCTAGCCACACAATTGCTTCTTTATTGTCTACCGGCTCAAGCCTCGTTCAAGTAAACCTGCTTGCTGCCATCTTCTATTTTGGCTGTGCTAGTACATGCTAAACGACCCAAGTACAAAAGTTATATGGCAATATAACAGGCGGAACAACATCTAATCTTTTCCAGAAATAGGGTTTTCATAAGTTGGCAATTCCTAAGTAATTTACACAACATATTGTTTGGATAAATTTTGTGTGTGACATGAAATGAATGCTTTTGTGCAGATTTCAGAAGCTTACATGTCCCTGCAGTCAGGTAACTCTTCTGTCTTTAACCTGATAAACAATTTATGAACCCAGCATAATACTTGTTGTAATGGCCACTGTAGGTGGAAGCCGAAAAGGTTCAGCAACAGGTACCTCTTGCTTGTTATGTCACTTAATGCAACTTTGCGGTAATGCCTTCCTAATCTCTCTTCATTTGCTACATTTGCAGTAGTGAGAAGTGGGGTTCCCAGGGCACATGGAGGAAGAAGAAATCAGGCTTTGATCGGGGTCCCTTTCCTTTTTATCATTATGGTAACAGTTGGACTTGGTGGGTTTAATGCTTCCAGGTTACATTCTCGACCATGAATTTTTTTTTTTCCCTACTGAGGGATAAATACCCAGGCGAGACACATGGTTGTGATCTCACATTGTGGTTTTGTTATTAGGGCTTACCAAAGGCAAAAGGAGGCATATCCTTCACATAATCCTTTTCTCCCTTGATCGTCTACATAACTGGTGAACTCATTCCTATTCTGGCATCCCATTTATATGTACGTTTGCTTCTGCATAGTTTCGTTCTTGTGGTGCCTTTTGTGCATATGTAAGTATAATTTATAATGCTTTCTCATAGTGTTTATAGAATGATAACTACCTTCAGAACTGTGTGTTATCCGCACATACATTTAGCTTAGCTGGGTTTTTAATCCATTGCTTATATCCAAACCCGTTCCCAAAAGGAAACCATATAAAAGAGAAACAAAGACCAACCCCTACATGCGACCAGTGTAGGTTGTTATGGATCAAAGTGGGTTTCTTAATTTCAGCAACTACAAGCACAAGTCATGTTAACTTTAAGCACAGGTCAGTTTTCAGCGTTTTGAAGCAGTGAAGTTCACATGCGAAATAGGTTTTTGGCACCAGCAAATTGACGGGGATGCATCAAAAATTATCAAAGAACTGAACAGACATGAGAGGAGTGAGTCTCCTATCGGGACAATCATCAATGATGTTCAGGAACACTCACTGCAGTCGTGTATCTGTGTTTTTGTTTTACTTCGACAGAGGGAAATTTGTTGGCACCTGAGTTGGCCAAGATATGTAAATGATTTTGTTACATGGATGAAAGAGGCACCTCATTTCGTAATGTCATCCATCCACCGTGAGAGATGTGACTACCATTTGATCAATAAATTGTTTATTTCCTCAACAGGAAAAAAAAAAAAGACTTTTAGCAAAACACGATTGAAGTGTAATAAGGTCATCACTCCATCCGAATATGCTACCACACAATCACAACTTACTTTCCCAGAGACGTAGGCTCTGTTTGACAGAGTTTTTTTTTTTGTCTTCAGTTTTTAAAGAGCAGCTTAATTTTATTTTTTTTTACAAAAACAAGTGGGTGTTTGATAACCTTTTTTTTTTTAATTTTTTTTTTTGGTGTTTGGTAATCCTTTTTATTTTGACTTTTTTTTTTGAGGTGGTTTGCGGTGGCGATGGTGGGGTGTAGCGGTGGTCGGCGGTGGTTGTCGCCGGCAGTGGCTGCCGGCGGTGGTGGCCGGAGGTGGCTGCTGCCCGGCGTGGCTGTCGGCGGTGGTGGCCGGAGGCCACTAGCTGCCGGGTGGTGGTTGCCTGCGGCTGGAGGTGGCTGTCGGGCGGCGGTGGCTGCCGGAGGTAACTGCCGGCGGTGGTGGCCAGAGGTGGCTGCCGCCTGGTGGTGGTTGTCGGCGGCCGGAGGTGGCTGTCGGGCGGCGGTGGTGGCCACTGCCCACCGCCGTCCGGTGGTGGCTGCCGGAGGCTAGAGGTGGCTGTCGGTGGTTACCGGGCGGCGATGGGTGGTGGCCACCGGCGGCGGGTGAGTTGTGATGGAGGTCTAAAAAAAAAATTAAAGTGAAAACGAAAAGAGCTTTTTCCTCTTTTTTTTTTACTCTACAATTTCAAAAGCACTTTTTAAATTGAAAAAAAAAAGTGGTACCAAACACTCTTATTTTTTTCAATTTTCAAAACTGAAAAAAAAAGAGTAAAAAAAAACCCTGTCAAACGGCCCCGTAGTTTCCGTGTATAGAATAAATGTTGCTTTCTGTTCGCCCAAAGATTAGGTAATTGAAGTAGGGTGCGTAACATGTTTAAGTGTCCCCGGAGTGAGGGGCCGGCAGAATAGCGTGGCTTCTGCAGTAAAGGAACCCTAAAGTGTAGCCCTGGTTAAGCGCTGCAGCAGCAGTGATGGAGGAACAGAGAGACGGAGAGAGCGTGTGGATGAGAGAGGAGGATGAAGATTGAGAAGAGCAGCTAGAAAACTAACCAATGCCCAGAATTATGGCATATTGTTACATATATGACTACTGAAGACCCCACCCCTGCATTAGTACCCCTTTTAGGGAGGTAGTTGCTACTTGCTACTAATCCCATTCCCCCCACCTCCTTCAAAAAGGATATCAAGCCCCTTGAGGCTCTCCCTCTGCTTTTTTTCGTCTCAAAAGACAAAACTCTAATAACAGTTGCTTTTTTCGGCAAGTTGAAGTGGGAATATTGAGACAAAAAGCTTCTCGTTTCCAAATAATGGGAGATGCGAGGGCGGCAGAAGAACTGATGGTGAATACCGCAAATGTATATGAATTATAAAATCTATGACGTCAAAACATCTTCTCAAATTCACTTATAAATTTATGACAACTTTATGTAAATTGAACTGATGTGTGGATCACTTCTTTGACCAGGACTTCTTCCTATTCATATTTGCTTTTGGCGGTCGGTCAGTATGGGTGGTGGTTGGTGGCTAGACCTGGCAAACGGGTAACCCGGTCGGGTACAAGTAAAATCCGGCCGGGTGTGGATAAATTCGGGTCGGGTAAATTTTACCCGCCTTTTCCGGGTAGCTTTTTTAGGAATCCGTACCCTACCCAAACGGGTAGGGTAATACCCGAGGGTAAATGACCTATTTTTTTTAAATTAATTTTTCTTTTTTAATAAACAGATTTTCATTACCTTATTTTGCTAATTAATTATTACCGTTAGCCATATTCTTTTTCCTTTTTTTGCCAACACATTTCATATTTTTGGTCAATTGCAATTTGCAAGCATCAACTCCCAGTCCCCAAACCCTAACCACAATCCAAAATAATACAATCAAACGTAAACACATACATAATCACAAGCATAAAGTTCTCCACCGGCAGACCCAAACCCTACCCACAATCCAAAATAAGACAATTAAAAATTGACAAAAATACATGATCACATTCACATGCATGAACTAGAAGATTGACAGCCGTCTGTAGTCGATCTGAGACTGAGAGAGAAGACATCAAAGCGGCGGCAGCAGCGCAGGAAGGTCGTGCCGGCAGCAGAGTAGGAAGGTTGGGGTAGGCAATCGGCGGTCGCGTTGAAGAGTGAGGGGTCCGAGAAGGTTGATGCCTAGGCCGTCGGAGGTAGATCTCGGTGAGGGGGCTCACAGTCGGCGGTCGATCTCAATCTCTACTGTAAATATGTGATTACTGATTGATTGAGGGAAGAGGGTAGAGAGAAAGGGGCGGTTGCGGCGGAGAAGGATGGGGTGGTGGCGCAGAGATGGCGCTGGGGCGGCGGCAGAGAAGAATGGGGAAAATATGAAGAGACCAGATGAGAAATGAGAGAGGTTAGGGGATTAGGGCATAAAGAGGATATATATATAGTATGAAAAGACAGGTAAACCCGGGTAACCTGTACCCGACCCGAACAGACCCATAAAATACGGTTCGATTCGGGTACAAGTCTAATTTTCACGGGTAGCACATATGTGTACCCGTACCCGGGGTTTTCGACTGGGTACGGGTAGAATTTTGCCAGGCCTATTGGTGGCTATGGCTTGTGGTGAGATTGGGGGGAGATGATGTTGGTTGGTGGTAGCATAGGCTTCTGTGCTGAAGAAGAATTAAAAAAAAAAAAGGAAATAGCATCTTTTTTAGGAAAAAAACTGAATTTGACGAAGTAGTGCACCAAACATCCACCCGTATTGTTGTAAAATAACAACTATAACTAATTTTGGTTCTTGTTTTTTCAGAAAACCAAAATTGCAAACTACAATGTTGACAAACCGAACTTTACTTCTCCGATACCTAACTAGGTATTAAGTGAAGAAATTCTGGCAACTGGATCTTGACGTGGTGACTACTGAGATTTTCAATTAGGCGATCAGAAGCAAAGGGCGATGACAAGGGGCTAGAGATGTCAATGGATCGGCCCAACCCGAGCCCACCAGGCCTCAGAGGAAAACGGGCCTGGCCTGGCCAAATTTCTGGGATATATAGGCCCAGGCCCTAGGCCAATATTTAGGGTTGGGCTTGGGCCGGGCCCGAGCCCATTTTTTTTTTTTTTTTGGCTCTCTTTCCCAACTTCTTGTTATTCAAATTAAAGATTTGAATTGCGATAATTTTTTATTATATGTAAGCAAATTATGTGTATGCAAGCAAGTAAATGTAATAATATGTGTGCATGTAGTAAAAATCATTTAGAATACATGCATACTAAACATGTGGCTAGTAGATGGTTGAAGCATGGAATGGAATGGACCTACATAAGTTAAAGTTTGGATTGAAATTGACAAGAGGGTACTTGCTTGCTTCCCTATAAATTTGGAATTAGAAATGGCAGGATATCGCTTATTTAACTAGAATTTACTATATTACACATCTTGCTTTGTGTACCATCAAAGTGCACCTGAACTTTGAATTTGAAATGTGTTTATATGTTATTTCTTACTAGGATTCGCGGTTATACGCACCTGAATTTTCGTCACTAAAGTATTAGCAACAAAAATGTGACATCTTTAGCCACAGATGGAGATATTGCTAGATTCTCCCAAGTTTATTCCATTTCATTCATTGTGTTATCTCTAGTTTTACTTATTAGTACCGACTTTAAACCCATTGCGATGTACCAACAACTACGTTTCTCAAACCAAAGTATTTTATTAGATTTTTTTCATTAAAGTCCTGATTTTCAGGTAAGTAGAAAAAAATTGAAGATTAATAAAAAAAAACTAAGACTTGATAGATAAAACAATAAAGAATTCTTAGGCGGACCAAATTTTGCATAGACTTGAGTCATTAATATCCAAAATCATATCAAAGAAAACATAGATATTAGAGAAAACATAGATATTAAAGAAAACAAGAAAGAATATGGTCGTTGGGGGGAAAGGGGGAGGGAAAACAATTTTTGAAATAAAATGGGCAGCCTACTTTAGGGCCAGAAAAGGGCTAAA
Organism: Escallonia herrerae; assembly: GCA_033070095.1. Classification (NCBI taxonomy): domain Eukaryota; kingdom Viridiplantae; phylum Streptophyta; class Magnoliopsida; order Escalloniales; family Escalloniaceae; genus Escallonia; species Escallonia herrerae. Next base: position 39,729 of record JAVXUP010000479.1, on the reverse strand, counting down.
TTCGGGCCTAGAAAAGGGCCTAAATCGGGCCAAAACCAGCCTGAATTTGGGCTTTTTGGGTCGGGCCAAAAAAACAGGGCTTTCCGGGCCGGGCCCGGACTGTTTTGGGTGAAACCTCGACCTGGTCCAAGCCCAGGTCAAAAGCCATTTATTTTAGAGCCTCTACTGTTCACTGGAGGGTCGGGCCAGCCTGGGCAAAAAAAAGGGTCGAGCCGCCCAGCGCTTTAGACATCTCTACAAGGGGCGTAGATATGTCAAAATGGCCGGGGCGTAGAGATGTCAAAAGGGTCGGGCCGATATGTCAAAATGGCCAGGGCGTAGAGATGTCAAAAGGGTCGGGCCGCCCGTGTGCTGGCTTGGCCCGGCCCTAAAGATGAATAGTGTTAGCCATAACCCGTAGGGCCTTGGGCCAGGCCTAATATTTTCCAAATTTTGCCCGGCCCAGCCCCTGGCCATCTTTTTGGCCCTATTCTGAGCCGGCCCTAAATCATGGCCCTAAACCATTTTGAGTTACTTTTTTTTTTCTTTTTTCTTCTTTCTCGCGCCTCATTCTCTCTCTACCTGAACAAAGCTATTGCACTCTCCATTTTACATTTTGCTGAGTTTTGATGCAATTGCATACCATTGCATAGTAGAGAAGCCGTGGAATTCTCTCTCATGTTGTATCTTGTAATGTACCAGTGAAAGAGAAAAGATGGGTAATATTCAAAGGGGAGGATGACCCAACCTCCATTCCAGGTAAGCCTCTGCTCAATGCACCTGTTTTTCTTTTTCTTATTTAATTTTCTTCTTTCCCTTCTACTTTTAACTCACATGTGCACTTCAATATTGGAGCTCTGGGAAGGGGAAGACAAGGACCTATGAGCTCCTTATCTAGTTGGTTTTATGTGCAGAGTTATGATATCCATATGCATAGGCGGTTTACATTTAATGCCGAATTAGTATGTCAGTTTATGCCTTCCATGTAGTAGCATAATGCCTGTTGAGAAGCAAGTAAAAATCACTAGTTAAAAGAAGCTCATTTTCTTATTCTAATATGCCCTTCTGACAGCATAGCTAATAATGCCTTTCTATAGCATATCTAAGTGACAAATTTTCTTTGTTTTATTTTTTATTCGACTTATGTATTTGTGTTTTGAAACAATGATAATTGCTTGCCTAAAATGTTTTTGAGTATCAGATATATTAAGAGATTAGTAAAGTAGTGACTTCTTTTGGATACATATGTTGTCCGTAGTCAAATTTTACTCACAGTTTGTTCAGTGCAGTTGAATGGATATGTTGGCTTAACGGGCAGCGAAAAATAACTCCAACACCTAAGGTAAACGAGAGAATACTTCTCCATATCCATTCAACTGCAGTGAAAATAGCTCCACCACCTCGGTAAACGAGAGAATACTTCTACATACATTGTTAATCGATCTTTCTAAAATGGTTATACGTAAATATCTGATATAAGCAATCCAGAACTTAATTATGCCGCAAATGAGAGAGATATTACATGGTTTAGGGCGTATCAATTACATTTATTTCATGAATTAATATTTTCACAACACAGAAAAGGAAATTAAAAAAAAAAAAGGGCTTGTCCCGGGCCTAGGGCTTGGGCTGGACCTCAATTTTCTAGATTTGGGTCCGGTCCGGTTTCCAAGGCCCAAAGCCCTAAATGGCCCAGCCCTGCCTTCAGGGCCCGGCAAAGCCTGGCCCTTTGACACCAGTGCTGTCAACACCAATTTAGTGTTATTGCTTTGGCAAAAGTTTGGCTCACGGTCCTTCATAGGCGAAAGAGAGAGCCCCTTAAAATCACATAATAGCATCACTATGATACGAATAATTAACAAGTGCCGAATGTCCACCGCATTTCTGCATATTTAATACATCACAGGCAAAATTTCTACATGCCAGAAATCCCTGGGCACCAACAAACAAAACCCATGGAGACTGCAAGCACAAAACTTTCTTGAATGTGAACTCTTTCCATGATTCACTTTGTCCAAAAAGATATCAAAAAGGCAACCTTCATTGAAGAACCCGCAGATGCGCAAAACTGCGAGAATAACTGAATCTACTTGAAAACCCGTGAACACAGGCTTGCGTAGAGCTAGAAAACTGTGTTTCATTTATATAGTAAAGCCTTGATGGCCATACGCTTAACGCTCCCGAAACTGTATGCTAGCCAGCATCCATACATGGGAAGTCATAATTATAGATGACCTGAAGTAGGATGGTTACCTTCATCACACGAATCAATCACCTTGTAGTAGTCAAACCAATATGCTACTAAGCATTTTTGCTTCAACCTATTCTCGGCAAATAGCTTCCTCGACCATGGATATTTAGTCACACCTCATGAAGAACTTATCTCCTTGAACCAATAACGCATGCTCCGATAGCTAGAATCCTTGCCCGCTTAACGTCCGAATCCATAATTTGTCAATATGCTAAAACATATTCACCATCAATGCCATATTTCTTCTTAGTCTTATATTGCATTTAAAAAAAACAAACAAGAGACTTATGTTTGGCAATCCACTGAGCATAATCAGTCTGCCCTTGCAATATAGTGACCAAGGTGCAGAAAGCTGCGTATTACAGCATCTCTGCAGTCTAAAGAAATTGTCATATTGCGTTAAGGGTTGTCCTTACTTCAAGTAACTTCTCCTCCCGACCGTGATATATAATCAGCATCAGCAAAATGAAAACCAAAAGGCTTACACAACAACTAGCTAATCCAGTACTTGCTTACGTAATTCAAAAATCTTTTCCCGTGCATAATTTTCTTACAAAGATAAGCCACCTTTCTTTCCCAGTTTCAAAAGCCGGACCTTAAAATCGCAGCCACAAGTGTCTACTTCGACTTCTGGGTACTACAACTGTTCTTCACTGAATAAAGCACCACTTCAAGCAGCAGTATTACTTTCTGCAAGGACGATAGAAATTGGTTGCCATCCTGACTGAGAGACTTTAATCCATCTCTTCACTGTAATTACCATGTTCAAGATCTTGAGCACATCTCCCAAAGCCAACCTTTTTAAGCAAGAGTTTCTGAGAATTAAAGCTGCATCATACCTGTAAAGCATAAAAGACACCAAAACTCATAATGCTCTGGCCTACTAAAATTCAAGAAACCAAAAACATCGCTTGGACATTTTAAGACTAATTACACCTATGTCCCTGAGATTTGAGAGTAATTACATGCGAGGACACAAAGTTTCAAAATGTAACACTTATGTCCGTTGACAAACGGAATACAAAAATACTTAACAGTTCTAATAAAAAGACCAAGTTGCCCCTAAATAAAAGTTGAAATCCTTATTTGCCCCTAGGACCACCCGCCAACCCCCCAACCCCATTCCCACTGCACCCCTTCGCATGTGCCTCCCCCTTCCCGGTCGCCCCCCACCCTACCCCTTCCCTGTCGCCCCCACCCTTCCCCTTCCCCTTCCCCTTCCCCTTCCCCGTTGCCGGCGTCACCTTCACTGGTCGTTCGGAAAATGAGGGGTGGTTGGCCTCAAGATGGCGCCGGTGATAAATCCCGAGCGGTGGTGGCAGCGGCGCGATGGTTGCGGAGGCGTTGGTGATGGCAGCGGCGCGATGGTTGCGGAGGCGTTGGTGATGGCACTCAGTGAAGGAGCGCTGGAGTTGATCGCCGGTGATGGGGCTGCTGACAGGAGTTGTTGGCCGGGAAAGAGATTTCGTCGCCGTCCACCACTTCCTCAACAAGCGGGCACACAACGGTTTCTTCAACACCACCGAAACATTCAAGTTCATCTCCTCTCTCATTAAAATGTTCTTCAGGTTCTAGTTTGGGCGATTTATGGTTTGAAAATTTGGATGGCTTGGTTTTTGTTGCAAATTAAGTCGGATCATAGCACTGAGCTTGAATCACAATTTGAGCTTGGTTTTGAGTGCACGGTGGCGGCAGCGTGGGTTAGGGGGCGGCGGCGGAGGAAGAGAATGAAAATTAGGGTTTCAAAAAATTCTTAATATGCAAATTAGATTTTCAAAACCCTAATTTTCAATTTGAAAAATAGGGTTTTAAAATTTTGATCTGTTCATTCTCCCCCAAAAATTTGATCTGTTCAAATCGATGAAAAAGACATAAGGAACTCACCAATTTTAGGGTTTTACAAACCCTAATATTCAAATCAAGGTTTAAAATTTTAATTTAAAAACTTTAAAAATTATTCAGTATATACTGTACAAGGATAGTTTTGTCATTTTAAAAATACGTATTACTGACATCATTAAAAAAGTATACTTTTTGGACAAAACCCTGACGGATGGAAACGGGTGATACATTTGAAACACTTTTGGTCACGGAATGTTACATTTTGAAATTTTATGTCCTTGACTGTAATTACCCCCTAACCTCAGGGACATAGGTGTAATTAGCCCAACATTTTACCTGCATTGAGAAGTCATTACTGCTGAGCGTCCCGTAGAGGAAGTCAGAAATGTCTGAATTTCATCCCACGTTGCTTTTATATACTGATTAGGACTCCCGCCAATAGGGTTCACACAGTTCCATAGTTTCTCAATCCTACCAACATATAGGTCTACCACACCGACCTTCTGCTTCACTATCATCTGTTGCTCAAGAGCACAATTCAAGGCCTTCTTTACATCAGTATTTCGGTATTTTGGAACACCATAATGAATACAATCAGTTATATTCGCTTCGGTAGGCATAATCTTCTCTAACTTTAAAGTATTTAGGGCAAGCAAGATAGTCCCCACAAGGTCTTCATTGCTTGCTGACAGTAGTTGGAATCCTTGAGCTGCCCTCTTCCCATTACCAGAACCCGTGTTAAGAACCATTGAGGAGGATGAAGGCGGTCGATAATCAGGCACATTTTTCACTGAAGCAGGCAAAGTTCCAGGATCATCAAGTCTGGCAGGCATTGGGCAACGATCATAGTTATAAGAATTTGGCTGGACCAAGTTCTTTGGTGAAACAGCAGCGCGAGGTTGAGAGTACTGACTATATGCCTTCTCAACAAAACTATTATTGCCGTTGTTCCCTGAAGGGCCAAAACTGTCATGAAATAGATTAGGAGCAGACCTACTTTCAGGGACTAGAGGCTTGCTGGAACCAAAAAAATCATGAGGAGCTCTTTTAAACTGTTTTACTGGTGCACTTTCTGGCTGCTGAATAGGGTCAACATTGTTACTTTGTAGATTCCCAGATGGCATACTCAAGGCTCTTGCTATACTAGATTGATTGGGGTTTGTAACAACGTGTTTCACTTCATATTTAGCATCCGGAACAGTTCCAGGACTATAGTGATTCTGATTTCCCAAGGCAAGACTTCCAGTATTAATATATGCAGGCGGTTTTATCGGAAGAGTTTCAGAAACTGAGCCCCGTGACACTTCAGTGATTTTTGTGTTGCTACCATTAGCGATCTCTGGTGATTCACCACTTCTAAGTGGCAATCCGCCAGCAACAAGGCTTGTCCAGTGCCATACACTTTTTGCAGCTGCAACGAGTGCAGCAGATGCTTTAAGGGGTTGTGCTAGAAGAATATTGTATCTCCGCATGCGTAATTGATGAAGTGCATTTGAAAAATCCCTATCACCCGAAATTAGCAAGTAATTCGCAGGGGCAGGATTGTCCACTGCCCAAAACAGCATATCAACTAAAATTTTCTTGTCACTTGCATCTTTAACACCTGCAAATATGCAAGCATATCAACTATGATGATATAGATGAGAACACCGACCATTGTCTGACTCTGTATAAACTGTTAGATCAGAGATATCCGAGTTGAACAACCACCCTTAATCATTGAATATCACCATTTGACAACAAACATTGGAAGGCCGCACGAGGCTTCCATAATTGCGGGGGTGTGGGAGAGTAGCCCTAACTACATATGGAACTGCTAAAATGACGATTTAGTGAAATGCTAACCAACACACGCTCGCTTGGGTTCTACAGACGATCAAATGAACCAACGAGCTTGAAGATTAACCAACAAGATTGAAGCCAATCATATAAAAATCTATAAAACAAAAAGCATGAGGGGTCCCAGATAACAGAAATGAGAACTTGTCAAAAAAGAAGAATCAACAATAACAACAGACTAGATTACTGAGGATAAACAATAGGAGTATTCTACCTAACACGCATAGATCATCCCATAGACAACCTTAATCCTTGAATCAAAACACCATAGATTACCCAGTTCAATTAACACTGCCAAGATGTGCACATGTTGAAACCCTAGCCACGCATAAAGGTGCAGGCTCGCATGCGCACATTTGAATTTTATGAAATGTCAACTGAACCAACAAATGCCTAAATCTTGATGTTGAACACAACAAGAACATAACTACCCTGATCAGACACAACTCATATAAGTTGAGAGCACCCATTCAGGAGGTACACAACGCCCAAAGACTATACATATATGTTAGTCCTCTGTGCCCTTCTCCCCTCAAAGAAAAGAAATACGTACAAACACAGATAAAGAAAAGGACAGCCTGAATAAAAGAATGAACTGAAAGCAGCAGCAATTGCTTATGAGACTAAATATATTAACACTAGATAGCCACTGCTAAGATGCGCATACACTAAAACCCTAACTACAGGCAGACACGTACACACCCACCGGTCAATTCTACCGGCAAATTCATGAGTAATAAACACACTTATCTAAGAGACAGCATAAGAAGATTGGGATGGACATGCATCAAGAAAGAAGAAAGAAGGGAGGGCATACCGGCGGGGACGTGATTGAGGGCGATGCCGGTGCTGGAGAGGGCCTGCTGGACGGAGGAAGGGATGCGATTGGTGTCGCCGTAGGCGGAGATGGAGACGGGCCCCCGGTAGTGCATCTTCACCAAGGCGGAGCTGATGTTCTGGGCTATGCCGTGCGGATCGCTCCCCTTGGGCACCTGGCAGTTCTCTATGTCCCACCACACCGACGTCTTCGCCGCCGCATACTGTGCCTCGGCTACTCCGCCGCCGACAGACGCCGACGTTTCATCTCCGCCCATGGCTCCGCTTGAACAGAATATGTAAACCCTTACGCCGGACCGGACAACTTTGAACTTTGATAGGCGTGTGTCAACGTATGTCCCGCTTCTCCTCCCTCTTCACGCTGAACCGGTGAGACCTTTACGAGACTAATACAGATCTTTCCCTCCTCCCACTTCGCAATCGTGTCTAGTGAATGCCTTTTTCGGGTTATTTAAAATTAGGAAGGAACTAGTGTGATTTTACTAGCATGTCACAATTGCATAGCTCCACTCGCCGGGTTTAAATTTGCATTTGCGCATTTAAGGGTATGTTTGAAATCACTTCTAATTTTGATTTTTTATTTTAAAAAAAAAAAACAAAACAAAAATCAAAACTCTTAAACGAGAGTTTTCATAAAAAGCTATATTTTAAAAACTGGGAAAAAAAAAGTGTACCAAACACATTTTTTGGTTCTCAAACGCTACCTAAGTTGGGCATTTACTGGCTGCCTGCGGCATCACCCTTTTGCATAACTATAGAAAACAATACCAGGTTTTCGGTCCGAAAAGAAAAACCCCACCAACGCTCCACGCTATTCAACCAAAGAAAGCGATCAATGCTATAAGGTATAAGATGCGATAGAGGTCACACAGCGGCCTCCATCAGACCGATCAGAGGATATAGATAATCCAGCATTGTATTTAATTACAACACAGCAATGAATTTGCTTGGCCAACTAATAGTCATCTAAAACGAATCACAATGTAGATAAATTTTTGGTAATGCTAGCTTTACACGAGAAAATTTTGGTGTATACTTCATACCTGCTCTACATAATCTATTTCATTTGTCTGTTTCTAACAGGTAAAAATTTTGTAGCTATTAAAACACGAGCGCAAGAAGAACTTGGACTTCAAATAAGTTTTGGTCATGTCGAGTGATTGCCAAGTTGGCTTCGCCCCAGATGAGAGACCCTCGAAGAAGGAATTAGAGGCGCTTCTTCGTCCACATTTGAATCAGGATCAGAACCATTCCTTCCGTTCTTTCCTCCTCCGCTGTTATTAAGACTATCAGGTATATAGAGATCGGATGACTTCTTTTCCATATTTAAGTCCTGTTGCAAGGAGACAGGAGCACCGATTAACAACCTAGTATCTTCGTTTAAGAGTAAGATGACAAATACAAACACGTGTTCCACAGCCACTTGAGCACAAGCTAGCTGTTTTTCTTCTCCCATTGCGATGTAGCTATGCCTCTAAATATGAAACTAAAGTAACCTTAGGACCTACTGCATGATTTGCAAACAAATCAACTTAATAGAGCTATCAAACAATTTTCATGGTCTTACCCACAGGTTTATAAACATACTGTTTTAAAAGATTATTTAAGGGCAACAAGGGAATGTAGTTAAATTCATCTCATGCTTGGTTCTTCACCTACAGTGTTCCCTCAGTTCAGGACTTTTGAGGTCATTAAGTACTTGCACAATTCAGCTTCTTGGAAAAATAGCGACAATGCAAATTAAAATTCACGCATATAGTCAGTTGATATTAACGAGATCAACTTGATAAAGCGTTCATTGAGATGGCGGAACATATCTGTAGCTGCTTATTCCATGGTGGGACTTTTCTGTACTGACCAGTGAGGCCCTCCCTCCCTCACTCTCGCTCTCGCTCGTGTGTGTGTGTGTGGGGGGGGGGGGGGGGGTGTGGGTGTGGGTGTGGGTGTGGGCGTAGGTGGGTGGGGGGTAGAATTGGAAACCTAAAATCCATCACTAAATTCCTTAATATGCATGCAAGTCAAATGTGATCAATTATTATTATGGGACGGAGGGGAGTATGTGAAAGTCAATAACTAAGAATCAACATGGCCATTAGCAATACTGACCTTTGCTATTCTCTCTGTGGAACTTTCCGCAGGCAGTTGAGATGCACGAACGTCCTTGACCTTCAGGTAGTTGTACATGACAACACCACAGAGAGCTGCAGAAAGAAAGAAACTTATTATGACGTGCCTTTCAAGTTACTAGAAAACATAGAATGGGATAAAACAAGTACCAATCGCATAGCCAATGACATTAAGCTGGGTGATTGTTGACTCTGGAAATATGACAGTTGAAAGGCCAATAAGTATCCAGTCTTTCAAAACACCGGCAACTCTTACGGTCACAGCACCAGTTCTACCAATTACTAGGAAAATGGAGAAATTCAACGCCAGTGCACAAAGAGCATTTGAGAAAAAGATCCAGAAGTTAAATTGGATCTGTGAAACTTCCATTTCAGGCTTCTCCAGGAGATACCAAGGAACAAAAAGAAACACGAAACTGCACCAGGAAAGGACATATGTAAGCATCTATGATGACATACCAGAAATAGCAATAAAGAGGGCATCCTACTTCATTTTATACTATATTATTCCATCAAAAAGATTTTGGGTAATAAAAAGGTCTTCTAAAAACACTAAACCTCTTAGGAATATCCAAAGCACATGGAGGTGCTGAATAAATTGCCAATCTGCACAACATATCAAAGGAGGCCATTCTCAAGGCAATGCGTGATTAGAATCGATAGGCAGAAGACATGACTTAAATCGATATCTCATAACTGCAGGCTGTGTTACATGGACTCACTACAAGTGTCCGGATCGGATACGTGTCTAAGTGTCGGACTAGTCTAAATTTGAAAACGCAAGACACGGGGACACAGCAAAATGTTCATATTTGTTATTGCTTTTTAGTTAGTTCGAAGGTAAAAAGGTGTTTTGTGTGATGCACTTGGTTTTATTTGACAACATGTCTCCTATCAAAGCGATAACTAATTAAACAAAAAACTATATATAGTATTGATAATGTCATATCCCATGAAAAGTGTGGGACACATATCCCATACCCCTGTCCAAGTGTCGAGTGTCCGACACGGGTACTTCACACAAACCAAAGAGTCCATGTAACATAGACTGTGGGTCAATTTCCTCTTGAAGGTCTTTATTGAAAACATCTAGCACTGTTGAAATCCAAAATAGTATTACTAGGAGAGAAATGAGAGGAACCATAGCTCAAAAAAGGGTCAGAGCCACCAAGAAATATTGCAAACTCTTTAAGGAGCAATTTGTTTGACTAGAACCATATCTTCTTGCTTTTCTTTGAAGCGGTACAAATATAAGCAAGAAGTGGAAAGTTTGATTGGAGCAAAGCATGGCGTACACATAGGCAGGAAACACTATTTGATGTGTTCTAGCACTATAGTATTAAGGTGGAATACCTGCATGGAGCTATGTAATAGAGGCTGGTAATAGGATTCAGCGTCAAACCCTTCTTCTGGAGAAGAACTTGGGTCAAGACCAGCCTAAGAGCTTCGGCAAATATACCTGTGACCTGATAAAATGTACCCACTACATTGAAGTGAATTTCCCCGTATGATGAAACAACGACTCCAACACTGACCAACAGCATGTTTAAGAAGACGTCACATCTTAATTTGTCAGTGCCACAAATGACAGCCATGAGGAACGTCGCCACTGGCACTGAAAAACAGTTCACAGGAAATGCAGCCATTCAGTTAAATATCAAAGGATATAAGTAAACGCAGAGAGGGGGGCAGAGAGATAGGGAGAGAGAGAGAGATACTTAGGGCTTTGAGCATCTGGATGAATGCGACAGAAATAAACAAATAAGCAGTGTTGCCAAACCTGTAAGAGAACCCCAAAGAAAGGCTGATTTACAACCAAGACCAAAGGAAAGAAAGAGGAAACTGCATTTGACTTTCTTATTATGTGTCTAGGCCAATGTAACACTTCACCCCCTATTGTCTGGCATGAAGTGTAATGATTCACGAGTAATATGTAAATATGTAATGGAAGATAATTTAGTCAGTGAGAATTGTAGTATAAGCAAGAACTGCGTGAATTGGCACTGCCAGCTCCTAGCGAATACACAAACAACAGCATGGAACCTTAAATTACAACATATACAATTAGAATTCTTCATTTTGAGGGAGAATTCAAAGCAGGCATTTTATAGCTGGACAAATTCTTCAAGATGATGACTCTCAAAAATAAGTAACCATTCAATCAAATCAAGTGCTCACCATAGGCTTGACGCGAAAAAGGCACTTATAGGTACCACACATGTAGCATATCTGAAATTCCAGGAAAACGAAGTCAATGGAAAATTTTCAAAGGAACGGGAAGGGGAAAAAGAGATGTCAAAATGGAGATAAATGGGCTGCATTACATTTCCAGAGTCATTTTGACAGGAGCTACAACCTGCACAAATTAATAGAGATACAAACCATGTCAGCTTACAAACCACAGGTAAGGTGAAAAAAAAGAGAGTTGGGGTGTTTTATTTATTTTATTTTTTTGGGGGGGTGGGGGGGGGGGGGGGGAGTGGTCGACATGGTAGCATAAAAGCACAATTTAAATAAGCATAGCTTAAGCAAGTTGTGTGCAGCTATTAGAAACAGTGACAACCCAACTATACAAAGCAAATGCAAGACAAAAATGTACAAGCTAGAGAAAAGTTTGACATAAGACAGGAATAAATGCTGCAAGGCGAAAACACAGCTATCCAAATTGAAAAAAGAGGAGATAAATGCAATGACACAAGCATGAATTTTCCACTAGATGGAAACAAGTGAAAACAGAAAGCCTAGGGTGGAGCGGTGAAAATAAATATTGGACAGCAAAATTTTAGCAAAGGATGCTCTTACAAAAAAGCATGCACTTGTCAAGATAACTTAAAACCAAAGGATGTCATTACAAATGATTAGCAACACTTGTACGAGTTAAGCACCGTGAAGTCGTAACTTGACGAATTGTGGAATAAAATGTTGAAGGAGTAAACAGGCAAGATGTACCAGCTGCAGAGAGAAAGCTTGAATACAAAAACGACTTTTCAACAATTACCAACAGTTATCAGGATGATAAAACAAGACTAAGTACATGATTTTGTTCCTTAATTAACAGAGACTAGTCCAACAGAAATTTCATTTCCTCTTGTCTACCTTAGCAGAATACCATATACAAGGATCTGAACCTTCCACGCAATTACCACCATTCTAACTCCTACTAGCAGAGAAAACTATGTGAATACTCTAGTAGTGGATTTATACCCTTTTATATAAGTCTAGGCCTACTGCCAAAGCAATGTGCGCTTAAGAGTGGCTGTACCACTTGTTGTTGTAACTGCACATTGCTGTGGCAATAGCCATATGTGCTTTGACATTAGGCCTAGTGGCTAGCCTAGCTTAAAATTTACAATGCGAATGAGTATCCTACAAGTTTTACCTACAAATCAGTGAAGAAGTAAAACAAGTGAGCTGAGTACACGGCAATACCTTCAAAATACGAATAAGAAAGAACGCAACTGCACCAGAAAATCCCATATGAATCATTGTAAGCGTTATTGGAAATGGAAAATTGAAGTATTTTGGAGAGAGCACCCACTGCAAATGAGCGACAAATCAAAGCAATGTCAATATTAGCTTAAACGAAATTGGTCAAGTTCTAAGATCCAATATTTCAAGAGAAAGCTGGCACGCAATAATCTGAGATATGCACTGTTGTAAAGTGTCCAACTTGTGGAAACAATTCATAGGAATGTATTGCCAGATCGAATTAACCTTCAATATTGAAGTTAAAGTGGAGAAGCTCCCTATTTTGAGAAACTGGTGGCTCATAAGGTGGAAAAAGAACAGACTAAAGTCCTAAAAACATGACACATTTTATCAGTTGCGCATTTCTTACAAGTGAAGTGGTTCAGTTTCTGTTCCTGTCTCTTCATTCTTGTTTAAATTTTAGTTAAAGGAACGCCAATCACAGCTAATCAAAATCTTAACCTCATAAAGATATACTTCTTCACAAAAAAATAACTAGAGTTTAACCAATCAAAAATAAAAGAGTGAGGCTTCTCAAAATTCAATGTTGTAATCAAGTAAAACGAAAAAGCACATACCTTGTTGTACAGAATAACTCCAGATGAAAGTGATATATAGATCAGCAGATACAGATAGGTCAATAGAAGTTGTCTGCTGATCATTGTGTCTGCTTCTATTAAACCACCAGTCTTCAGTTGGCGATTTCAAACTCGTAAACCCTGGAAAAATCTGAACTCCCGCCTAAACCACAAACTAAACGTTGTAGGAGACCTTTGCCAATAAACAAGCTACGATATTTTAGTTCAAGAACAGATCTTCATCCCTTTAACCGACGACCATCAATATAGAAAATGTCTTCATGCAAAAGCTACAATGGTAGCAGTACTGGCATTGCTAGGGCCTGAAAGATGGAAAAGTGAGCATAATCATATCAAGAATTGCTCGAGAGAAATCACATTACAGGCAAAAACACACTAAAATGTGTGCACTGTTGCGTTCTACTGATGTGTGTTACAAGGTGAACACAACAGCGAGACGGATGAATTTGTGTGAGAGCCTAAATGACATGATTCAGATATCACGGTGGCAAGTGTTTGATTTGAGCAATGAACTACGTTTCTCACTTCAATTAGCCCAAATGGCGTACTGCCGTTCTCATCACATAATGCTTTAAAAAGAAGGGGAAAATAAATCAGTAAATACGACTGCTTAACACTAATTACTGACTGCTCTGCTCAATCTCCAAATAAGTAAATATGCCTACAAAACACTAAAGCTTGTAGTTAATATATGCCAAAGTTGCGATCAGAGAAATCAACCACATAAGTCATGAATTGAAAGAAGTGAAGTAAATAAGCAATGTAGGAGAAAATAAGCATGAAATCCCACCGACATTGTGGAGTTACCTCGAGATGGGCCGTGGCCAAGGTTGGTTGGATGTCGGCTTTGGATGGGCTCTAAAGAACCCTAGTCCGCACCATACAAGTTGCAGATCGAAGCAATTTTCAGCGTATGAATGTTATAGACAGCTGCATACGCATGTGGATATACATGTATATATATACACACATAAACAGTAGCAGAGAGAGAGAGAGACCTAGATTCGGAGTTCACAAGATGAAGAAATCGAGTGAGATTTATTTCTGTTCGTTTAGTGTGGAAGACGAAAAGATTTCAGACCAATTTTTCCTGAACGGGAAATCCGTGATTTTCTCTTATTCTTTCTTGTTTTTATTTCTAATTTCTAATACTACTTACCGTAGAGATGTCAAAGGGCCGGGCTTGGGCCGGCCCAGCCCAGCCCAAGCCAATCGGGCCTGCTGTGGGGCCGGGCCGGGGCCGGGCCAGTGGGGCTGCCAACCGGGCCGGGCCGGGCCTGCCGAAGGCAAACCTAGGCCCAGTCCAGGCCCTGGCCCTAGGCCCAATATCTAGGGCCAGGCTTGGGCTGGGCCTGGGCCCTTTTTTTTTTTTTTTTTCTTCTTGTTATTCAATTTTAAATTTCATCTCTAGGCAATATTCACAATTTAACGAACCTAATCTTTATCCTTTTATTTCATTATAAGTAATATACATATATATGTATGTATGTATATACATATTTATTTGTTAGCCATTATATTTTTTATTATATGTTAAACATTTTCATACTCTTCTTGGTGAGCTTTATTAATAAAATCTTAACACATAACAATTTATATAGAAAAATAATAAATGTATTCATAGGCCCTCCTCCTTTTATCCGGGCTTGGGACCGGCTGCTTGTAAACAAACAGGCGAAGTTACCTATTTTTTTATATATACGAAAAAATATATATCTTGCTTGTAAAAATTTATTTTATATATATGGAAAAAAAGTATATTTTGTGAAAAAATTTATTCTTAAAATTCTAACAATCAAAATAATAATGCATGTCTATCCAAAATATCAGCAATCAAAGATCAAGAAATCTGCAACGTCAACCAAAAGGATCAAAAGAGGAAAATAAAAACAAATTACCTAATCATCCAGAAGTACTTCAATATCCGAGTCACTGCTCTTCCTATCATCAATCGGTTTATCTTGCTCGCGGTATTTCGCATCAAGATAATCCTTCCAACATACACATAGCTCGAGCGACTCGGGGTTAAGACGACTCCTCCTGTCATCCAAAACCCTCCCGCTGGCTGAAAATGCCGACTCTGAAGCAACCGTGGAGGCTTGCACTGGCAGTACATCCCGTGCAATTTGGGATAAAGTTTTATACATGTTTTGATTTTGTTTCCAAAAATTTAACAAATTAAAATTAACCTGTTCTTGCCTTGATAAATCAGAATAATGATCAGTATTTGCATATACACCAATCTCATTAAAAGAGGAAAAAGTATACGAACCTGCCGAATTAGAAGTACCTTCACCTGGTAGTTGTCTTGCTACTAGATGTTCAAAGCCCTGAAGGTATGGCGCATAATACCTCTCAACAGTGGATGATGATGTAGCTCGCCCGCGCACGTCAGCAGAATTACGATAGACGTTGAACAAGTCCTCAAACCTCTTGCTCACTTTTGCTGTGAATGCGGTTGTCTCCTCTACTGTGTAGCACATTAATTTCGATATCTCTTGTATCGAGGCGTTCACGCCATGCAACTTTAACCTAGGATCTAAACAAGTAGCCACAGTAAAAATAGCAGGCAGTTTACTCCAATATTTATTAAATTTTTGATCCATCACTTTTACTATTTCCTTAAAGGGTCCTATATATCTCCATTTTGTTAACATTGTAGCCATCTTCAGAATTTCTATTACAGCGAGAGGAGAGGTGGGATAGTACGTACCAGACAATAAATTGGTAGACGTGTAGAATACCTCCAAAAATTCAGCTAGGTATGTGGCCATCTGCCATTCCTCTTGAGTTGGCAAGCCGGCTGGGAACTGGGTTAGTAGAAAATGCGTATAGACTTCTCGGTATGCCAGAATGTGTAAAAGCATGTGGTATGTAGAGTTCCACCTGTGGACCACATCTGTAACTGCTCTCCTGCGAGGCATATTATATTGAACACACAACGTTTTAAATTGTTGTGTTCTCGGACTCGAGCTATTAACATACGCTGTCATACCCCTCATTTTGAGAAGAATATCTCCTGCAGCAGCTAAACCATCTTGAACAATTAAATTAATAATGTGACAAACACAGCGAACATGAAATAATTCACCATTAAGTACAGGTTGAAGCGTCTCCTTTAAAGCTGCAACAGCAACTTTATTATTAGAAGCATTATCAAAACTAACACTCATAATCTTATCCTTAATTTTAAATGTGGTGCATGCTTTTAATATAAGAATAGCAATGTTCATTCCATCGTGCGGATAAGGGAAGTGCTCGAAAGCGATGATTCTCTTGTGCATAACCCAATCTGCATCAATCCAATGAGCGGTCACACAAGAATAACTAACAAAAGTATAAGGAGATTGCCAAATATCAGAAGTAAGACTAACTTTACCGTCAAATTTATCGAAATAATCGATAAGGCGTGCTTTAGCAGCATTGTACTGTCGGAGTGCATCGGATCTAGTTGTGTTTCTATGAACCTTTTTGTACAAAGGTTGAACGTATGTGTTCATATATCTAGAGTGCTTAGGATTATCGGCAAAAGAAAAGGCTTGTTCATCATGAATAACAAATTCAGCGAGACCGTCTCTTTGCTCTCGCTGATTATAAACAAATAACTTACCGTCAAAAGATAACTGCGTTTGGGTAGGTTCGACGTGGCCTTGTCGAGGTGCACACAGAGGGTAATGCCTGTTAAGATGTCCATTACCACTACCAGACGAAAATAATTTAGCGCAGTACTTACATCGAGCTTTTCGGATGCCGTCCACCGTAATTACATCGAAATGATTCCAACACTCGGCTTTCTTTTTTTCCCCTTTTGGACTTCTGGCTCATTACCGGAGGCATTGCTCGGCCCTTCTTCATCATGACCAGGCATAGGGTTGAGATTATGCCACGGAGTAGTAGCTTCGCCAACCGAGCTGCGTCCTTGACTATAATGCGGGGGGTCTTCATCAGGCGTGTATTCAAAATCTGGAATGTTTTGATTGAACTCCCAATTGGCTTGGGTATCTATCATACAGCCTGTACTCATTCGTCCAGGAACGAATGGTTGTGTTGGTGCTTGGATTGGTGTTTGTGATGGCCGTGGCGCTGGCGCTTGTGCTGGTGGTGGTGCTTGCGATGATGATGATGTTTTTCGTGATGACGATGCACGCCTCATTTTCTTCAATAATCCAGTCATATTTCACGCTAAACTTTGTAAG
Organism: Escallonia herrerae; assembly: GCA_033070095.1. Lineage (NCBI taxonomy): Eukaryota > Viridiplantae > Streptophyta > Magnoliopsida > Escalloniales > Escalloniaceae > Escallonia > Escallonia herrerae. The sequence continues at coordinate 22,592 of JAVXUP010000479.1, read as the reverse complement.
AGTAACTAAATACACAAGTATAAGAGTAGTAATAAGAAATAACAATTAAAAGAATGAACGAGTAACAAATATTAGAGAGTTAGTAATTATAGAGAGTTAGTAATTAAAAAGAATTTAGCAAGACTAGTAATTAATAAACAAGAGTACTAATTAGTAAATACTAGTAGTAATTAGCAAGAGTAGTAATTGGAGAGGAAAATAGTAGCAAAGCTTGTAGAAATATAGAATGTTTAGGTAAGAGAGAGTAAGAAGATTGGTGTGAAAAATTAGAAAGAAATGGTGTGAATTTATAGATTTTAGAAACTTCACAAAAGACCAAAATACCCCTACAAACTATCCGTTTATAGTTGTTGGGGAGGGTAAGAGTGTAAAGGAGTTGAAAAATATAGGTTAGACTAAAATACCCCCCAAACTAGCCGTTATATTGCTGTTGGGGGGGTAAAAGTGGAATTTTGGAAAAGGGGTGGAAGAAAGGGGGGGAAAAACCAAAAATTCAAACAAGTGGTGGGGCCGCAGACCGGGCCGACTTCGGGCCGGGGCAAACCCGGGCCGTTTCCGGGCCGGGCTTTTTCGCAGAAACTGAAGGCCTGGTCCAGGCCCAGGCCCCAAGCCCGCTTGTGCTGGGCCGCTACTGTTCATGGACGGGGCCGGGCCAGCCCACGGGCCGCCCGGCCCGTTTGACAACTCTAACTTACTGCTGCTCCGTTTTTTCTGAAAAATACTCCGTATTAAGCTAGACAATAATGAATATACAAGTTTTCGATAACACCAAAGCAGCTTGGTTACTTTTCAAAAAAGATATTAATAATAATAATAATAATAATAATAATACTCCATCAATGATTCTACCAAAACAATTTTAACTACTTTGTCATAGTAATTAAGGTTTAACACCATTACGACGACGCTTTGATTGGAAAGACTTTCCAAGACTTTTGTAAGATGGAAACAATTTTAGATACCGTTTTGAATTGATTCATAAAAGTATATTTTTATTAAATGAATACTAATAGCTTTAATCTAGTTTTAACATAAGAAATTACAAGTTGTTGAATGTGTTTCATTAAAAATTTGATAAAGGTAGGTTATTCTGGTAAAATGACCTTATAGTGTGTTAAGAATTAAAGGAGACATTTAATGTCTGGTTATGTGTAAGGATATATTGGTAATTTTTTAGTCGCACGTAATTCTATAAACTGATTAAACTATAATTCAGAAAAAAAAGAGAATTCTGAATTTAGTCAGTTTTGAGTACATTGGAATACATTTACCGGTTTACCTTTTTTTATCAGACACTTCAAACTTAATTTGATGTGAATTTATTTCGTTTGGACCACTTTAGAATATATATTCCAAATGCCCTTTTAGTTATACCGACTTATTTATCAAGACACAATATTTTATTATAACGCCTTGAAGTTCCTTTTCACTTTATTTCTATTTTTGTGCAATGCTGAAATTTCTAATCTATTATTCCAAAGTTAACTCATAAATGGTGAATCAAACTCAATTCAAGTGCTTTAACGCAACACAAGTTAAAGTGTTAGTATTGTAATTTTGAAGAGCAACATTACTCGTAAAACTGCAACTTGGACGGGCTGGATAAGCATCAAATCATGTCCAGCCTACACTTAAAAATTCATGACCATATTCAATCCAAACCATCTATGAGCCAAATAATATATATCTCTGTCAGCCCATAAAAATTTTGGTGGGCATGAGCTGAACACGAGCTGCTCACGGATTGTCCATGATTACGAATTAATTTTTATTTACTTATTTTTTAGCTTACCAATTAGCATACAAGTCTACTAATTAGTCATGAGTTTTCTTTAAACTTAATTTTTAAGCACATCAATTGACATTCAAGTTTACTAATTAGTCATGATAATGAAGAAAATTATAGTGAAATTTCAAAATGAATTTAAATATAAGCATGAAACCAAGTATTAGGAGAAAATAAAAGAAAAAGACAAGAGTCTTGAAACAATATTAATAAGTTTAATCTATAATAAGAAACAAAACAGTAAATAGAAGTTTTCAAAAGTCTTCAAGCCCGTATGGTTAAAGTATTTTAAGGACTAAAGAAGAAAAAAAACATATTTTTTGCACATAAAATTATATGTACATTTTTAAATTGTATAAAAGTTGGACGGGATGGATCTTCTATGGACTGGACGGGTCTTTAAAAAACCTTTGCCGACTCCTGGCTTATATTTTTCGACTGATTTATAATTTTGTATTCATGTCTACCACAGTCTTTATAAAAGTAAGTCCATATCCATATTTCTTCGGGCCGGCACGGGTTGTCTACGGTTTGCTCAACCCAAGTTATAGCCCTAATTACTCGTGTGGCTCATTACAAAGTCACACTAACCATCAAGTAATAGTTCACCCTTTAATTGTATACAACTTGTATTACTTTCCATATTACAATGTTAGGGTAACAAAAAGAAATAACTTTTTGAAGAGATAAGAATACGTATACAAATACAAAAACTAGTTAAGCCCTATCCTATTGTCAGTTACATCTTTTTGTGTTTTTTTTTTCGATTTTATTTGAAGTAGTTTTGTTTTAAATGTTATCAAGGAGTGTGTTCGTAATGCATGTGGAGGCGCCATAAAAAGAACGGTTCGAGTTAGATGCCAAGTGCAGTAATATGAAACAGAGTAAGGGTAACAGTATTGTTTAGGATAAATTAAGGAGTGATAGTATTGCGAGTAGAAGGGCATGGATTGGGTACCAAGCAATAGCTAAAGGGCCAATGCTGAGATCTAAATGTGAAGGTCCAAAATCAGAGTATGATGCTTAAGTTCTTATCTTTATACAATTTCTTGGCTCTAAAGTCCAAGAAAAAGAGTCAAATGTCATATCTTATCCAAATAAGCTCTTGAGTCTAGGATTGATATGCAACTAAATGCGTCTTGTCGTTAAGTGACTCATGGCACCTTTTAAATAACTCCCATAGAGCACACCATGTGTCGATGTTTTACAGATTGTCAGGTCGAATCCTATTCGGCATGTGTCCCCACAACTTTGTTCTATTTGTTTAGGAAGACTAACACACGTGCAAAGTTGGCATGGACAAAAAATGCCCTTGATCTAGCTATCAGTTAAAAGCCTTTACTACGTGTCATATGGGATATTAAGAGCTACGAAAAACCAAACAGCATTAGGAAGGCTTAACCCCCAACTGCATTAGGCATGATGCCCTTCAAATAATTCTTTTTGCCTCACAATAACTCAAGGGGTCAAGATTTTGGAGGCGTCTATGATCACTAGTAACAAGAGTGTGGCAGGGACATGGCTTAGGCATGCTTAGTATCACATGAGGTTTCAATCAGGAGAAAGTGTCTCCAAAAATAAACTTATCCCATTGCAAACAGTACTATTGAACCACTACAAGGAGAGCCCTTCAGAATGCCGCGGGGTTAAGAGAGTGAGTCAAACCATGTTTCACGTTCCAGGCGAGGCGCACATGGTGCTGTGAAGAAATGGAACAACATCGGGAGCCATTGTTGGATGATGAAATGTCAAGGGCACGTAAGTATAAGTGTTGCGGGCCTGGGGTGTGTGCGGTGTTGGGGGAGTGCTAAATAATGATGACGTAATGGCACATAATGAGTATTATGCAGGACATGCAACGCAATAGAGGCACATGAGCATGACCAATAGATGCAATGGTAAGGGCATATAACATGCAAAAGGTGGTCGGGCACATTGAAGGTTGTCATGGGGCACCCAATGAGCCTAGGGTTATTTGAAAAAGAAGGCCTTCACTCAGGGTTGGATGGACTACCCTGAGAAAAAACATCACGTCAAAGGTACTTAATGAGAGTGGGAAAACCCCTGAGATAGTGGAGGTAAGAAGAGAAAGGTAAAGCACCTTGTGGAAGGGAAAGACCTCTGCCTAATAAGGCAAAAGAGCACCCCATTACAAATTAGGGCAATATTTTTGAAGGGGGAATGCCTAGGGCTAACCTCTCGGGGGGGAAGGCCATGACCCCTCCCCCCCCCCCGGCGCCCCGCGCCCGCATCGTGCTGCCCGGTGCAGGGAGGTCATGGCAAGGTAAAGGCCATGACCAATCCACTAAAAGGGCCACTCTGCTAAGTTTTTTCCCCCCTTTTTGTTTAGCTTTTTGGGTGCAAGGTGGATTAGGGGAAGGCTTAGACCACTCTAAAGCTAAGGGGACATTGTCAATATCAATGCTTGAGTAACTTTCCAGCAAAATGATGCAGTACATGCTTAGAGCTTGCAGTCTTTAAGGTGACTATATTGGTAGCATTAACTTTGACCGTTAAACATGTGATGAGGTGTCTTCAACAAGTTGGACCACAAGCAGTTAAACGAAGTATAACAATGAGCCTACTAGTTGACACTCTTGTCAATGCTAGCTTCTTTCTATTCTAACGAAGTCCCAATTTGACATTGCTTCTCAGAGGCCGGTAAGTGCTTTTAATCTTCAAAAACCAAAAAACAAGTGAGCTAGCATTTGACAACGATAAAATGCTTTTAGGTTTTGAACTCCAAAAGCATGCGCATGAATGCATTTTGACATAAGCATGAAAGTGTTTGCTTTTGGCATAAATCATTTTTTTGCCATAGTTTGGTACGTAAAAGTGACTGTGATAGAAGTAACGCCCTCATAAAAAAAATCTTGAGTACAAAAATGGTAAATTTAATAGGGTCAATTACACTAGGCACCCCGAAGTTTTCACGCGGTAGCGTGCTGCACCACAAAGGTTTTTTTAGCTATCTGCCACCCCAAAATTACATAAGTGTGGAGCCCAACACCCTCTGTCCAAATTCTGGCAAAAACAAATTAATAAGCTGAACTTAGGAGGGCATTTTTGGAACATCACAGAAACCCTAATCTCTAATTGGGTCAATTGCACTAGACACCCTGAAGTTTTCATGCGGTAGCGCGCTGCACCACAAAGTTTTTTTTAACTATTTGTCACCCCAAACTTTCATAAGTGTGGAACCCAACACCCTCCGTCCGAATGCCGGCCAACAGCGTCACCGGATAAGTAATTTAACTTAAACAATGGGGCATTTTGGTCAAAAAGATTAAAAAAAAGGGAGGGAAGATTGCAATGGGTTTGTCAGGCGGCGGCGCGAGGCTGTTGCCGCTGTGGAGGGCGGGGGAGAAAAGAGGAAAGAAGAGAGGGGCTCGGCATCACCGACAGGGGGAGGGACGTTGCCGACGGAGAGTGCGGCTGTTGCAGGCGCGAATTATTGGCTTTTGATATGCATTACTCCGTGACGGGGGAGGGACTGGTTAGGGGGTCAACATCGCCGACGAAGGAGGGACTGCCGGCGGAGAGTGCGACACCGGCCTAAGATGCGAAAGAGGGGCAAGGGACAGCGGCGCAGGGCTGTTGCGGCCGTGGGATGAGAAGAGACTTTGCCGGCGTGAGATGCCGAATGAGGGGCCGGGGCGAGGGGGAGAGAAGAGGAAGGAAGGCAGGGGACGAGGTCGGCATCGCCGACGGGGGAGGGGCACTGTAGGAAGAGGGGGGACACCAGCGTGAGATGCCGGCGCAAACAGCTGATAGAGATTAGGGTTTCTGTGATGTTCCAAAAATTCCCTCCTAAGTTCAGCTTATTAATTTTTTTTGGCCGGAATTTGGACGGAGTGTGTTGGGTGCCACACTTATGAAAATTTGGGGTGACAGATAGCTATAAAAAACTTTATGATGTAGCGCGCTACCGCGTGAAAACTTCTGGGTTCCTACTGCAATTGACCCTTTTTTTAATCTTTTTGACCAAAATGCCCCCTTGTTTAAGTTAAATTACTTATCCGGAATTTGGACGGAGGGTGTTGAGCGCCACACTTATGCAATTTTGGGGGTGGCAGATAGTTAAATTTTTTTTGTGTTGCAGCACGCTACCGCGTGAAAACTTCGGGGTGCCTAGTGCAATTGACCCAATTTAATATGGGATAATGAATCAATTGGATCTAGCGAGATCGATAAATGTTTAGATTATAAAATTTTAATTACGTACGTTATATTTATCACCGAGTTTTCTTTTCAAATCCATCGAAAGCCACACAAAAAAAAAAAAAAGAATACAACTGCTGACGTGGCTTCACACCAGAAAGGAAAAGCAGCAAATAGCCACCTCAGCCACTTAGTCACGATCGGATATCCACGTCACCGTATCATCTCCCGGTTATAATTGCCGGCCAGATGTGGGGGAAACGACCATGGTTGCTGGTCTTTTTCGTCCTCTTGATGTCAAATCTGGAGCGGAAAAGATAAATCAGAGAAAACAGATTTGAACGGGACCGATTTGTCAATAAATATCGGTCGTCTCAAGGGAGACGCGATTTCCGAGGCAGAGACTCATCGGGATATGAAGTGCCTTCCCCCCTATTTGCCCTCTCCCCGTTGAACCACCGAGAAGGGAGAGGGGAAGCCGTTCGGCCATTAGTGTCGTCGTCGTCAGACTGTTGACGTGGATGATGATGAGAATTATATCGACTTGGGTGGCGACGAGGATCACCAAGGTCCTGGGCCTTTTGCAGTGATCTTATTGGGCCGATGACCTGTAACGAAGTGGCCCTACCATTCATCTTCTTCTTTATCACCCCAAGATTCACCATTGCCACTATTTTCAAGAGGCTGAATGGGGTCATTATAAACGTATATTCTTATGGCGGGTACTGCGATGGTGGTGCTTGTGGGTGGCGTTGCAGCGGTGTTTTGAGTGCTGTCAGTGGTGATTTGACGGTGTTGGTGGTAGTTATCGGTTGTATTTTAATGATTTCGTGGCGGTTGTCGGTCATGATAGGTCAGTGGAGATTGCATTTGTGACTGCGGCTATAGTATTGATGGTGATTTGGCCATGAGATCGCCGGTCGCGTGTGACGATGCTATGGTGTTGGTGGTGGCTCGGGGTGGTCTTGCGATGTTTCGGGAAGAGGCTTGTAGTCCACTCCACACCAGTCTTGAAGCTTCGGCAACAAGCTCATGTTTTTTTTACAAATGACAAGTACGTATTTATTTATTTATTTTTGGTCGAACACACTAATAACATATACATAAGAGAGTTTAATTTACAGAAATCCACCGGGGCAGAACTCCACCGTACATGTCATAAAGCAAAAGGGGAGTAAGGCCGCCCGGGGGGTAAACAAAGGTGGTAGATACAAGAGGGTCGACACTGGCGGATTTAGCTAACCAATCCGCTACAAGATTCGCCTCGCGGTAGCAAAAAGCGAGGTGGACAGTCGGGCTCTGATGGAGCAGCGTCGGGCAGTCGCGGATGAGGGGGAGGTGCCATTAGTTGTGCACTGTGGACTTGCGGAGACAATGCAAAGCAACAAGAGAGTCAGATTGTGCGCTGCTGAGCATGTATCATGCGAAGTGCGTGTCTTATGACAAGTACGTATTCAACAAGTACACAATTATACTCCACCCACCCATGTGTAATTGCATTTCATTCACACCTTGTGTTTTTCATAGCGTCATCACGTCTATTTTCTTTTCTACTAATCACGATTGAATTATGTACCTAACACGCCAGACTGCCTATCTCCAAAAAGAATTGAGATGGTCTGATTACTGAATGGCCCTTCTAATCTACCACATTCGAGTGTGTTGGGAACGTAATTCGCATATCTTTTGTTGGTCGTATATTTGTTTTAATATGCTTGGTGCAGTCTTTTCTCCCATTTAATTCACTTTTGTATGCTTTTTGATGTTTTGGGAACTGAATCACTAATGTATCTAAATTGTTACATTTCTGTATTGTGGGAAACAACAGGGATTATAAAATAAAATTTGAATTAGAAATTCTGGTATTTTGTTGCTAGTCCCACTCTTCAAGCTATTAATGCTTGCACTTCTGAACGCCACCAAGTTTTTTATGATTGGATCGACAGCATTATAACCCTTAACTCTTTAAACAGGAGTGAGGGTCAGTCACTAGATTATCTGGTTCTAGCTTAGACATCATGCTTTCATTGTAAGGAATCCAGCTTTAACGTTAAAAGCAAAGTTGTGAAATGCTGGTTGTATAGAGTTACTGGAATAATCAAGTTTCGACGTTGTCTATACTGCTAGATGAATAAAGCCTTCCAAAAAGAATCGAGGCGATAGAGTAGGAACTTAACAATCAATAACAGTTTGTTGAATAAAGAAGGCCTTTTGCTGGGTGAAACTTGTTTCCATTTTGCTTGTTGCAGGATTGTCTTGGAAGGCCTGCAACTTTATTTGTACTTCCAGACCCATCACTTTAACTTTTTCCTTTAAACCTTCAACTTGAATGGTTTTGTTTCCTTGGCTTCAACCGTTCCTTGTGTTAGTCTAAACAGAAAATCTTACTGTTGACATTGCAGTGTGCATTTCATGATAATAATGCTCCAGTAGGCATTTTCACTATGCTCCCATTTGCACGTTATTTAAAATCTTATGCATTTCCATTGCAAATGAAGAAATAAGTACCCCCAAAAAGTTTTTCTTGTTCCTTCTATCTACTTTGAGGTCAACGCTGTTAAAAGCTTGAAATGCTCATTTCATACCACGAGGTTGATTAAGATCAGTAATATACATCCTTAAGCATTTGTTGAAGGTTATCAGCTTTTAAGAACTACATGATGTATTTGGCATTTTTACCTCCTCTGAAAGTTAAGTTTTGCCATGGAGTATGTGAAGCAAAATACAGAGACAAGTGGGAAAGCAATCAGTAGTAATGCTACCACCCCTTGGAAATCACGATGAAACCCAAAATAACTCTGTAAGAAGGAATTGATTGCTTTGCGTTTGCCGAATACTATAATTTCCTTGTCTATATCTCCATATTGTGATGTAAGAAGGGCTCTCAGGGACCAGGCTGTCGGGCAAATCCAGTAACACCAAACCCACCATATTGGAATTCACTGCAAGAAAAAAAGCTAGATCAGCGTATTGAAATTCAGTATTAAGTTGCACTCACAATCTTGAACAACAAATGCACTTTTTAATATTTGCATCAAAACAGATACTGATATGTACATCTCTGGAAATTTGGTTTGTTCTTGAAGAGAAATCATGTTTTTATGGCTTTCATAGCTCATGAAAATGCTTTGGTTGATGTTGCCAAAATTAATCGAATAAAGAAGGCAAACTGCAATTGCCAGGATCATGAGAGTCAGAGTTGGCTTACTGGTCCAGGTATGAGAAACCCAGAGAACAGGTTCAACACGGTGTAGCAGAAGCTTGCCAGCACTGAAGCCACTTGGAAATTAGGGGTAATCGAAACGAGCAGCATGCCAAGGTATGTGAAGTAGAGCAGTGTAGAAAACATTGTGTAGAAATACCAAAATATTTTATATACGGAGCAGTAGAAATCTATTGCTGGATATGTGATTATCACAAATAGAGCTGGTTGAAGGAATATATAAGGGATCTCAATCGTCACCTGCAACATTAGAAAATGCGTATTCTTAAAAGAATGTCTGATTTGGAAAATACCGATCTTTTGAATCTTGACCTAGAAAACAATGACATGCTTTTGAATGTTTCTGTACCTGTGCAAATGAGTAAGCCCAGGAGGAAAACATTCCAGCAAATCTTTCTCTGTACATTATAGTGCGCTCAGTCGCTATAAATGGCAGAACAGATGAGCAGTTGCCCATTCCTAAAAATTGTAGGAAAATAAACATCGATCCCGGTATGTTGAACAAATCCTGTTCGCCATTTCTTTAGAACAAGGATCACAATCAGCAGTTTTAGTGAGGAGGAACAAGTTCAAACTTCATAGTGTTAAGGAGACAATAAGAAACAGTGTTAGACTTTATAATCACTATACAGTTTTGTTGGTAATGCTTACGTGAATGGATTGTTGATAAGCTACCGTTTAGAGGTGAAAGGTATGACAAATATGACTACCTATGTATTTCTGTTTAGCAGGTGAAACAGGATTTTAGAAGGGGGCAGAGAGAAGTTTTTGGATTATGTAACCTACAATCTAGAGGATCTCCACATTACGGTTTGGGGGCTGCTGGATTCTGATTGTCAGGCAATTTTTGGTTATGCTTAATCCCCATCCTGGCAGCTTGTGCCGTATTCTAATCTACCTTTGTGGTCAAAGTTTGCAAATTAGTATTCTTCAAGATGTTGAAGAAACCGGCGCCATACACAGGAAAATGGTTGCAGTATGCTAGGATCTAGCGCAGTAGACTTCCGTTGCAGTACATGATATAGTAGGTCTAAAAAGACGCAAGTAAACATTATCGTGTTAATATGGGTTAGAGTTGATGCAAGTGTTTTTGATATGATAAAGAAATGGTAGGGGTGATTTTGTGGAGGCTTTCTCTAAGACCAGAGGAAACAAGCCTTACTTCTGGTCAGTTGCTGGTCTAAAACTGGTCCAAGTTAGCTTAGATATCTTGGAAGATGCATGATTTCATTCACACAAACTTAATTCCTATGAGCATGCTAGTATGTAACCCTCAAGTAAATCCACACATCAGTCTTACATGTTCTTCCCCTTCCGCCAAAGGATTGCTCCAAATAGAAGAGATGCCATGGTAATGAATGTTAAGCGCACCAAGTTATATTTAGGACTCCTCCAATAAGACAAGTGTTGTTTCCAGAGGCATGCTTTGAATTGTTCCCAACTATTTTGCGCATAGCAAATAGAAAAGTGTAATTCCTTTGCTTCATCTTCTGCCGTGGAGCTCAGTTCTTTAGCTAGTTCCTTGGTATACCTGCATAGAGAAGAATGTAAGTTACTTAATTTACTTCATGCGTAGGATGATTTATAAGTAAGCATTATTTTCCTGTGTTTCAGTCCAAAAGCAGACATCTTTGATTGAATCATGTATTATTATATGTATCGCTTACCTATATAGATGAGACTCTTTGTAGAGATGGCCAAAGTCTAAACCAAGAAGAGCTTCTGCAGATGGACTTGTAACCTCTAGCATCCATGTGGCAGGGTTGTATGTTCATTAATTTTTGGCACTCCAGGAATATTCTGCCATGAAGACAAAATGCTGAATGAGTTTGATAGCCATGTATTTTATTTTCTTGCGTTATCATTAAATTGTAGTTGCGGATAGGTTTGGTTTCTCAAGTACACCTAATTGGATATTTTCGTTATCACATTTTGCTCAGTTGAGAATGCAAAGTTGGAGTTTTGAATTCTTTGAAAGTTTATCTGTTTAATATTGATTCAATCCTCCAACTATTGGTAGCTGGAATTTGTCCCTGACCTGTGGCTGCACTTCTTTGCTTGGAAACTCTCAAGACAACCTTATGGTGAGCCGTAATCCTATCATTAAACTCCTCATTTCTCGATATATGAACACAATTTCTCTTCCTTTATAGTCCAGTCATTTGGTGCCTTACCTTGACCTGAATCGGGAAAGCAGTTCTGTCTCTGTTGCAAGTTGCCGCCTCGGAGAACTTGCTTTTCTAATGCTTATGTTCACATGTTAGCCCCTTTAGATGTAAAGCAACCCCCCACAAAGATTTGGTAGGAAAACAGTCTTCACCTATCACATCCATGTTCTTCTTGTTTAAGAAACAAACCACGGAGCCCGTTGTATTTACTATTCGTTTGAAAAGCAGGTGGATGTATCAATTTCTGTTGTTTAAAGTGGGTTATTTATCATATTTTGCATATTTCTTTGGTGCATTTGGACATCTTTTTACCAGTTGCTTGGATTGCTTGGTAACTAATTGGTTGTCAAAAAGACACAGTGTTCACCAAGGTTTGACAAATGCTAGGGCTGCACCAAAGTCATAACTTAACAAATTCCGAGTTTCTGGACTATTAGTGGTCAACAGGTGTGGTACTTTGAGAAGTTGAGCTTATAAGTAATTCCAAGTTATACTTACGACATAACTTTCAGTTCAGAAAGTTGAATACTCATGTTTGCTGAAAATTGAATGTGGATGGGGTTATATTCAGGATGACTTGTCACAGAGAAAAAGGGGAGGGGGTAGGTGGGAGGGTGTTTTTAGAATGACAGGTTTGATGGAAGTTGGGTTTATGTGTTTTTCTGGTCATTCCAATAGACGGTGAAGGACAAATTTAAATCGAAACAGACTCCTTTTTAAGAATGAGATTAAAGGTGAAATAGACTCCTTGTTGTGGCTTAATGATTCTGAATCTAGTTGTGGAAGTGATTTCAGAACTGGAGCTGGCCAGATGGTTTCTTTCTTCTGATCTTATCAGGAGAAAGAATCCAACTTGGGAAACAAACCTACATAACATGTACAGTAAAAACTAACGCGAAATGAAGAAATATCTGCACCATCTGTCGGTTTGTTGCTTACCTCAAAATAACTGATGAGTTTACTTGAATTCTGACCCAGCTCTCCAGAATATATTATTTGTCCTCCTCTTTTCATTAGAATTAGCTGAAAAAGAAGTAACAGAATTTTCTATCAAACATATGCCAAAAGAAGATGCTATCATTAAAAAATGTAAGTCTCTAGAAAAGAGTTCAAAATTTAAGACACTTTTTTGTTTCTAGTTCTTGAAGATTTTTTTCCACTTTGTATGCTATGGTTTACACTAGAGCCATGGTGATGTAATTAGGGACAACTAATTTGCCAGTTGTCTGAAATGCTGTAATTGTGATGTAAACATGAACCCAAAGCCGGGGGTCTGAAGCGTTACATGTTTTTCCATGTGAGAGAAAGATAATGCATTTATTTGCTCTAGACGATTACCTCGTCAAATGCCTCAAATATGTCGATACTTGGCTGATGAATGGTGCACACCACTGTCCTCATTGTACTAACAATGTTTTTCACTATTCGCATGACAATTGCAGCTGCTCTGGCATCTAAACCAGAAGTTGGCTCATCCATAAATACTATGGATGCGTTTGAGACAAGCTCTACGGCTATCGTAAGCCGTTTTTGCTGCTCAGTTGATATGCCGCTTACACCAGGAAAGCCAACTAACGTATCTTTGAGGTTATCGAGTTCAATCATTTGAAGAACTTCTGCAACAAATCCCTGTAACATACAAATCTTATGCATTGTGAAATGAAACATCATGAGAAGAAACACTTGGTTCTCGTACCATAGGTGTACCTTTCCCTCTCTCTCTCTCTTGGATGTCATTGTAATTAAAACATATATTTATCACTATTTGTTTCCTTGTTGCAATGACAGAGAGAAGTTACACGCTGGATATCTGTTTCCTGGTCAGTCCCACCCCTCCTGCATGAACTAGCTTTCTGTATATCCAAAAAGGGGCAGCAACAGGTTCCCACCATTCTGGAGTCTGGGGAAGTTTAGATGCCCGCAATGAAGAAACCATACGGTAGAGACATAGCTCACCTCTTTAACTTCCTATATTTTCATTTTGCATGCAGTCTGATTTTGTTTTGATAGTGCCGTGCTTATTTGGCAATTATGTTTCATGCGTTGTTATAAGTAGAAAGGCATCATACCGATTTTGTACTTTGAGGAATTTGAGAAGGCAAACGTAACCAAGCAGAGTACGTCAGTGATTCTTCTATTGTGATTTGTGGAGAATGTATATCTGTTTGCTCACAGTAACCAGATATTCTGGCATATGTGGCCTGATGTTTAGGGTAACCTCCAATTCGTATATCCCCTTCTATTTTACCACCAGTTTTACGTCCAGAGAGAACATCCAGAAGTGTTGTTTTCCCAGCTCCACTGACACCCATCAAGGCCGTAAGAACTCCTGGCCTAAATGCTCCAGTAATATCTTGAAGAAGCTGTAGTCTTTTTTGTTCAAAACCTTGCTCTCGCATTTTCTGGAAGATTTTATGTACGAAATTTTAGTCGATATAAGTCATATGCAACAGGCTTTAAGCACTTATCAGGAGGGAGCAATTACCTTAGGAGTATTAACGAAGTATTGCACATCCTGAAATATTATAATCACGGGCTTAAAAGGTAAGACCATCCCTGCTCAATTAATTAAGTCTCTGTTACTATTTCTTGTTTCAGAACCACTTAAGGTCATTGACATTGTTTGTTCTTGTACATCTTGAATAGCAAGAGTGGATAGCTACAACTAGCTTCCCACCTCTATCCTATTAGCATCTTACCATCTGTTTTGCTTTGGCAGGACCTCTTGAAGGAGTAGCATTTGGCCATTTGTTTTCTTGAGATATGCTCCTCAAACTTTTTTCCCCTCTTAGCTCAGAGAGCCTTTCATATGAAATAAGAGTCTGAGATCTTCCTGGAGCTGAACAAAATTACTCTCAGATGCAGGTTTGTGTGCAGAATATGAATCTATAATCTGCATGTATGTTAGTTTTCCGAACATACCCATGTACATATAAACTTACGCTTTAAACAACTCAGAGCGAAGGTGAATTCCATGTTAAAAACTATCCAAAATCCTAATAATGTTCCTATTGATATCCAGTAAAAGTATCCATCATAGCTTAGCCCTCGGTTTGTTAGAACTTTCTGCCCTATTGTAGTGTTCGAAGATGAGACCTGTCAAGAAGCTTGATGAATGAGCAATTAGTGTGACAAATCATATCTGAAAGTAAAGTTACCAACACTATGATAAATAAATTTATGGATAAGAACAAAAAAGAAACCAAGGGCATAGTTTATTTCTTCCCCACCTTTTGCCACCTTGGAGCAAGGAATTCACTTACCGAAGCACCAATCTATGTATATGTTAATGGAGAAAGCCAAGAGCCCCATTCTAACCAAGCAGGCAAAGAAGCTGCAAATCAGGAGAGGGTTATTGTATATTGCCTTATTGAAGGTGTGATGATATTTACTTGTCATAGATGAAGTCAGCAATGGGCTTACGTCGTGGAATGATGAAGCCACCAAATAGAAACATTACTAGCAAGGAGAAAAGACCAGAGGATGCAGCAATGGATGGATTCCGAAACACAGAAGCCATGAATCCATGAAACGAATGATGATATGGATACTTGATGTAGGACGAAAAGGAGGAGGAGGAGGAGGTGTCGGACAAACCTGTAGAGGCGTGTGTAACATCAGTCCATTGAATGGTAGAATTCTTTTTGCTTGTGTGCAAGAAGATATGTTTTAGAAGTTAACCTTTCTGGTTCAGGACTATAACCAATGACATAGTAGGAAAGGGCTGTCCAAAGAAAAGTGTCTAGAAATGAAAATGGAATCTTTAGAATGGCTGCTGGAATCGAATAAGTCCATGCAGGATAAAAGTAGGAATCTCTTTGCTTGTAAAAGACAGCAAGTCTGGAAACAGTCATGGACAATTCTTGAATGCCATTGCACATCAGTCTAATGAGGGCAAAAAATAGAGAACCCATGTAGTAATTTGCATCGATAACATCAATGCTCATCCGTGTACGTATAAACACCGTCATTGTTATGAGTGCAATGACCACCAGCTGCATGAGCAACACATAAAGACAAGTGAACAACTTGTAAATTCTTTGCAATAACTCATTCAGGAAAACTCTTGTCCATTACCTGTGCAGATTTGAAAACATGAACAAATGCATTACGCTTCGTTAGAACCCATTCTCTTGCCATGCATGCTTTGAATAACTCCCATTTTCTCAGGGAGTAGCTGTTAAATGACATAGCACTTTTGCTGAACTCGGATTTTTGAAAAGGCTGAGAAAGTTCTTTATCCAGCTTCTGCCCGAGATGAAATTCCTTGAATGTGTTCCCAAGCTCTTCAACAGAAACATAATTATAAGGTTTGTCCATATGGCACCAGTATTGTGCTTGATCCTTTTTAGAAACTACCTGCAGAGATATAAACCCTTGGAGTGATATCTGTTCAGCTCAAGTATTTGAGCGCATGACGTAGATCCAAAAACTAGGTTTCATCAATTTAAACTCAGCGTAAAAATGGGCTTGTCTTGATGTAACTTAGGTTCTGTTGCCTGTGTTAGGAGTTATAGGACTAAGGGGTTTCGTACTGCAATGGTCATTAGGGATTTTACCCTTTTCTCTATAAGCTTGTGTAGTGCTTCAATCTAAGGGAAATTAGCTGATTTGAGGATTGTTGAACATATTCACCTTTCCCTCTGCATCAGCACATTCTTAGAGAATTTAGTTTGGGGGCTTTCTTGAGTTGGAAGGACTATGTTGTTGGATGGCACTAGGGGTGGAACTGGGGCAAGGCTGAGATATTTGGCTAAGTGGAGGATGAATAATTGTGGGTTTAGAGCATCTTACCTTACTGTTGTTGTGTTAAATAAAAGGAGGCTGGTAATGGGCACTATGGGAAGAGTTTCTCTGGTTGGAGAGGAGGAGAAGAGTTGTGGACTACTGATGCTCAGTACTCGACGAATGTAACTTGGTCAGGGAGTTGGATTGTTTCAGGAAGAGGCCAACCTGTTTATATGTTAATTGGGTTTAGAATTACTTTCATAATGTCAACAACCCAGAGAAAAGAAATTAGTGAACAGAATAAGATGTAAGAGACTAAGATGACCATAGTTTCTTTCAAAACATGGTCCCTCACCTTGTGTGTTGTAAAGAGACTAAGATAGAAAGTTCGGAGTGATGTAGCCCAAGTAGCTTGCTTGAGACATATGATAGGCTATGGTAGTCCCCAAGTGATGACAAGGCGTCCTAACTCCAAGCAAACATGGACCGATCAGTGGTTGTAAAAGTACCCTTGGTAGCCATTGGTTTTTTATTTTATTTGGTTAGCATTCTAGGGTAATTCTGATTTTTCCAACTCGTATAAGGATTTAGTTTTCCATATACTGTGATCCAATCTAATTTTTGAGATTTGCTGTTATTTGGTTAGATGAACTAAGCCTAGGGTTTTTTCTTGTCATCCCTTTCGGTGCTCTCTCTTCCCTTCTCTCTTAGTACAACCTGAGATACTTTTGGTCATCTGAAGTCTGGGGATACGGGACAAGAATCTGGCTGTTTTTCAACCAAGATCTTTTGGTAAATGAGACTGGAAATCCACGTTTAAGGTGGCCGAATAGAAGCTTTCATGTGTTTGTATATGAAGGGAATACCGAGGAACAAAGCACCACTTGCTCACTTGGAATACGATTTGCAGAGTTGGTGCCTATGGTTTGGGGTATCAAAATTTGGAAATGCATTCTGCTATCAACTTATTGACCAGGCTTTATAGGAAGAGACTGAGGAATCTGACTGTTAAGGAAGGTTGACAAGTCTGCACAGGCGGTTAGAGGAAGTTTAGCTTCCCTTAGGAAGTTATTTGGGACAATTTAGTTTTATTGTGAATCTCGCTTGGTAGGCTTAGGCTACATGGGGCTCTCTTGATAGTTGACACTTTGTGCAAGTGGAGGAAATTTGTGCTAGCTGGTCCTTCTTTTGATAAGCTGAGAGGGAAAGTTTTTATCATTACTTTCTAGTTGTCCCGTGGCAGAGGATCTTTCGGAGTTTAACTTTTTTCTTCTTGGCATTGCTTAGGTGATGTGTGTAGATCTGTACGGGAGCTATTTCTAGTTGGATGTTGTATAGGAGAGCAGAAAGAGGAGAAAAGGTATTTAGGACACTGCTGCTCCTTGCCAGATGCGGTGTACACGGGTAGGAGAAATTTACAGCATCTGAACATGCAGAACACACTGCGAGGGTAGGATGAAGTCCACCCTTAGAACACTCGGTTTCTTTAGTGGAGGAGTCCTTCCCAGCATCTGTTGATTGGTTTTGAATTTTTCTTTTCAAGTATTTGGCATTTCTACATTGGTTGCACCTTATACAGCCCTTTGTGGATATAAATGTTTCAATCTGTTACTCTCCACTTTTTCTCGTTGGTATCCACATAATATTAATATTAATCTTACCTATGTACTTATGAAAAAGAAAATGCTTATTTATCAAAACATAGTCAAAAGGTAGCTTAGAACATACTTCTTGGAGGAAGTCGGCAATTCCTTTTCTTGGTGGGCACCTAAAGCCACACTTCTCAAAGAACTCCAAAACATTATTTCGAGGCCCATGGTATACAGTCTTTCCTTCAGCCATCATGATGATGTCATCAAAGAGATTGAATGTCTCAGGTGCTGGCTGCAGAAGTGACACCACAATGGTGGTTCCCGTAATGTGTGTCCACTGCTGAAGACAGGTAACAATCTGAAAAGTGGTGGAACTATCTAACCCAGTTGATATTTCATCCATAAGCAGCACTTTTGCTGGACCAATTATTATTTCCCCTGATAAATGAATACAGCAAGGAGGACATAATGAGAGTAGAGATTGTCAATGGCACCACAAATGTGGTCTTACTTGAAGCTCATTCCATGTAGTTTAAAATTAGCAATTAGAGAGTCATTTCTCATTATATTGGGGCGTCAGCCGACAACTACCATGTATATCCGTTTAATAATCAGGAAGGTGCTCTGTGAGTAAAACATCATGTATGACTGCCTGTTTACTAACCTGTTGTCAGCCTTTTCTTTTGACCCCCTGATATACCTCTTCTCATTGCATCTCCCACAATTATATCAGCGCAAGTATCGAGCCCAAGGATCTGTAAACGAAGGGCAAAGAAGATGCTATTGGTATAGTTTCCGGTTGGGGAAAGATGGTTTTTGATTCTTTTACTTTGTTGGGCATACTATAATCACCTTCAAAACATAGTCGGTCTGAAGAGTTCTTTTTAATCCTTCAATAGCAATTGCCTGTTAGTAGTGTTGCAATGAAAATAGTCAGAGCAGAAGTATGGACATAGCTACAACTACTTCCTGAACATGATAGTAATAGAGTTGTTTTCAACTGGTTCCTGCAGATTTTACCTTCATGTAGGTATCTATATCTGGTTCTGGAATAATTCCTGCTTGTTTCTCCCTTCTGCTTACTTCTGCCATGATTTCTTCAGTAGACAGGCAACCAGCCAATCAAATCAAAACAGATACACTAGAGCCAAGAGGGTGTTCATGAGTTGCTTTTTATTTTTGTTTCTTTTGCATAAAGGACCTACCTGTTCTGCTTCCAGTGCCCTGACAACGTGCCGCAAAATCAAGTGTTTCCCTCAGTCATTTCAGAAATGTGAAGGTCATATTGGCTTACATAAGCTGATGTTTTCTGAGGCGTGAACTCGTTCAACTTGTAACCATTGTAGGAGATGTCTCCTGTGGCCTTTGTAAATTTTACAAGAATGCTAATCGGTCATTATGTAGTATTCAGTATATATAAATGAAGAGTTCAACTATGTATGCCACTATCCCGCTTTACAGTCAATGGATATGTACTCTAAAATTACATGTTACCTAATGCTAGCTTATTCAGATGTTGAAAGTTATTTTCTCTGGCAGGAGCAAGAAGCAAAAAGAACCTTGAAAGAGTCTGGTCAAGTTTCCCTGAGAGTGCCAATAACAAAGTCGTTTTGCCACAGCCTGGAGGCCCGAGTAATAGCGTCATCCTGCCAAAGAGCAAGTTTATTGGGACTAAGTAAGTTTAGTTGAAGTTGTTTCTGCTTGGACAGCAGAATAGAATACAAGGAACCTCGTATGAAGTTAGTTTTGCGCTTATTCCCGACAACGCAAGACAGTTTTTCGGGATCAACCTTGAATGCTTGATGATGCCGCTGACATCTCGAAGAATTTCGATCTTGCTTCCACGAGTACTGTGCCCGATAACATTCTTTATAGCCTGTTCAACATTGCACATCATACATACGAAGATATTAGGTTTTGGATACAAGTAATTATTCCAATTATAGCTTAGACATGCATCTTGTAGAAGCTGACTCAGATGGTGAACTTCAGAAAGTGTGTTCAACTGGTAATCGTTATAATTCCTCATTGCTTGTGAACTAGAACTAGACTATCCTACAGGCAAGCAAACAACTGTTTTGGTACACTCGTGCAATTCTTTCATGTATAAATATGAGCTTAACATTAACATTCCAATTCTCTTGCCATAAAGTTGGCGTTTGAGGCAGAAATTTGTTATGCTCTAAAGAAGGGCATGCGTAGCAATTTCAGAATTTATTCCAAGACGAGTCCATAAAACTCAGCGTGAGATCCCTTAATAAAGTTCCAAAAGAAAAAGTGATCCTATAACCCAGCGGTTACAGAACAAAAAGAAGAATAGAAGAACTTACACTGGTGACACTCTTGAAGAATGAATATACATAGAGTAGGGAGGGGATTCACATGAACTCCTTGGCATTCTGCTTCTACGGACAAATTCCGGTATCTTACTTCCACAGTTGGCAGTTCCAGACCCACTCTAAAAGGCGGAGGACCGATACTTACTCTTCCACAAGCATATATATAGTATTCCATGCATGCATAAATGCAGGATATGTGATCTATACGTTAGTGGAGAAACTGGGTTGTAAGCTCCCTTTGTAGTAATGTTCAGTGAAGATAATAGCCTGCGCGTGGTGTCTGCATATATCTGTACGTGCACAGATTATGCAATATTTGAAGATCAGAATGACAGGAGAGACTACCTGTCTATTCTTTTCTTCAACTTCTGTAACAACTTAATTTTGGTTGTCTTCCTCAATCTTCTTCAGAAGTTTCTCAATGAAAACATGCCGTTCGGCGGCGCCAAGCTTGGTGACGTCAATCACCGTCTTCCCATCCCCTTCTTGGCTGGTTATGTTCTTTTGATTGAATATTGACGTTCTAAGACGTTTGTAACTTGGTAGCCTCTCGATTGCAGCCCACTGCAACTCAACTTCATCATCGTGCTCTCCAGATGACCTTGCAGATGAAGCACTCCCCAAAGTTGACGCATGGAAACGGAAGGATGAACTGACATTTCTTTCAATCTCTGCCAGTTCTATTCTCAGGGACTCTATGTCGTCTCCTTCCAACACCTCTGATATTTTGTTTTCAAGGTTGCCTTCACAGCTCTAGTCGCTATAGTTACTCTAAAGGTGTATTTATACAGTGATGACTCCCTGGTTCTTCCGTTGGGTGCCATAATCTTGGCTTTTCTTTTTACTCAATGGGATAAGCTGGACGTTTCTATTTCTACTTTGAGGTCTCTTCTTAAGTGCACAAGTAAATTCTAATATACATACGTCGCCGTTAATTGTTAGATAATATTAGTTCAATTTAGAATTGTTTAAGTTTAAGTCAAGTTTAACTTTCAGATGATCAGAAGTGATTAGTTATTTTTTGAGATTATATTGTTAGCTAGGTAGCGATATTGGTAGATTTGACTTTATCATGT
The DNA here is from genome assembly GCA_033070095.1 of Escallonia herrerae. Taxonomy (NCBI): domain Eukaryota; kingdom Viridiplantae; phylum Streptophyta; class Magnoliopsida; order Escalloniales; family Escalloniaceae; genus Escallonia; species Escallonia herrerae. The sequence goes on along the minus strand of JAVXUP010000479.1, from coordinate 1,519 downwards.
ACTCAACGAAGAATAATGTGAATGAAATCTAGTTTTTTCATTTCCATATAGATGATACTTTCTGGAATGCTGCTTCGCTACTTCTTCATTTGTTGTTCCTGGTCTTGCTGGGGCACTAATACGTTGAACAGTGCCTGAATGGGTGTGTTATTGTTTCATGCTCAGACCGAAATAGTTCCTACTTCTTAAGATTTGCCCACCCAGGTGAAACTACGTTTTATCATATCGAAATCATAAACCAAACGAGGTATCTCAACATGGTTCAATTACTTTATGACGGAGTCTCAATGTATCAATGGACACACCCATCTAAAAAAAGGAGTTTCCAAGTTAAGATTTGGGAATCTGAATGTTAGTTGAGCAAGTTTGTTTCTGCTACTTATCCTTGTACGAGATGAAACAATAAGAATACGACCACGCAACAAGGAAAACAAACAGAAAAGCCAGAAAGGGCTCACGAACAGGGGGGTTGGTTAATTGGTTTTGCATTATATGGTCGTTGACCAATGATTTTGACTTGTTGGCTTCATATCCTTTTTCAAGTGGGCACAAGAAGATATATTCTTGTAACCAAAACAAAAGAGAACCAGAGAATATATGTATATATTCGTCTCCGGATCTCGAGTTGCCCATCATTTAATTCGTGAGAAAACAGATATGAATGCAACTGGCACCATCCAACATATGAATGACTTGATGCTGTATCATATCTTTGATTTCTTCTGACATTTTGAATTCAGTAAGCTGCGTTTAAAAAACTAGTAGTACGACTTGACAGTAAATACGTCACTCCTGGGCGGGTATCTAGCCATTTTGTGCGGATTGATGAGACTATTGCTCATCTACAACAGTACAATATTCATGTTCATTACATTACATTACTCGTGAAGAAAGAAGGAGAGGCTTATGAAGTACTCCAGTCCAGATGCGAATCTTTATAATTAAGTTGCTTGCTAAAGTCAATGCTGCAATGCATGGACAAGGATTCAGACACAGATGGATCCCCATATGCATACAATATTTACACCACACATGTCACGATGAAACAGAAGGTCTTATTAAGAATTAGCATGCCTGTACAATTTCTTATTGTTTTTATTCCTGTTTGTGCTGCTGGACAAACTCACTATCGATCGGTACGTCGGTGGCACGACCAATTAAAAGTGCAGGATCTTTTTTGCCCCTACGGCCTGGTTTCCTTGAAAGCGAGAAACTTCGACGAAGAGATTGAAATCAGATGTAAAAGACTGTGCGCTCATAAATGACGAAGAGAGCTTTCGATTGATTGTGAATGTTTACACAGCAACGTTTCCAAGACTAGAAACTGAACTTTCTATCGATGGCAGCAAAAGCCTCTAACCTTGTCTGGTTGATGATTGATTGTGTCATCTAACAGACTACCTAAACAAGTCTAAACAAGCTATTCTTTCCAGTCTAATTTTTGTTGAGAGATTGATGACCCATTTCATGTTGCCTCCATCTGCTTTTATACTTGGAGATATTCGTAACCGCCTTCCCT